>OY986966.1:10190236-10681652 GCA_963920575.1 Narthecium ossifragum
CAATCTTTGAGCATCCAAACCCCGTGGAGCTCCCCTCTCTCCATCTGGCCACCATTGCCACTGGCGCTCTGTCTGCCGCATCCTCTCCCGGACATCCAGGTAGGTATCCTTACTGCCTATCGCCCCAACCCCCCCTTCGTACTCCCATCCCCCTCTCACTCTCTCTTCCCTTGGCTCGCTAAGAGGAACTCTACAACAAGGATGCGTTTCTCCAGAAGAGCCCTCTGTTCATTGTGGCAAAGTCTTATGGAGGGAAGGATGCTGTCACTCTCGGTTTATCCATCGTCTCTGCGATCAAAGCCGGCCAATTGAAGCTTAAATTCGGTGGTAATTGGATGTTGCTTTCGCTATTCTTTGCTAAATTTTATGACTGTATATGTGAGGATGAGTTAGAATTTAATTGTTGTCATAGTTTGAATCAATACGTGTTGCTGAGGGTGAGTAATCAATATGTGTTTCAATCAATATGAGTTAGAATCTGAGCTGTCATGATCTCAATCAATAGGTGTTTCAATCAATAGGAGTTAGAATTTGATTGATGTCATCGTCTTTGCAAAGCCGGCCAAATGAAGCGTAAGATTTATTGAATACATGATGGGATTCATGCAACACATTGAAAGCTATATTACTGTTTGGGCTTCCTGCCTAACTGAGGATCGAGATCAATAGGTAGGAAGCCCAAACGATGATCATGTTTTGAAATTTCTCTTGTTCTTTTGGCTCTTTTTGTTGGAACTTGCTCCTGTTTTGATCTTGAGCTCTTTGGTGTTGATGTTTATTTTGTTCAAGCAATAATTAAGCTCAAGATCGGTGGTCATGAAGTAGTTATCATTTTTTTGTAAACCTTTGTTGCAAAAAGCCATGTAATGCAGAAGGAGCTAGAAAACTTGATGTTGTTGCCAAAATGGGTGTTGTATGTGTAGCTTTTCATACACTTCTTTACCCCTTCGTATTTCCCGCTTATGCACAAGTGATCTCATTTAACACAGATATGAGTAGCATTTTAGATTTATTTGAAGGTAATAGTCCTTCATGATCCTATTTGATTTTATTCATGAGTAAGTGATAAGACGTGAAAAATGCACAAATCACCCTTTCAATTTGGCCTTGTTAGTCTACGAGCAACACCCTACTGACTACCATTACCCCGTTACAGGTACAAGAGCCCTCAACGAGGATTAGATCAAGTTTGGAGCTAAAACGAACTCATTCGGGCCAGTTTAGTATGAAGAAGATCGATCCTTTATTGAAGAAGATCGATCATTTAAAGACATCAAGAAGAAATCCATTCGGAACAACAAAGATCGATCTTCTCCTCATGAGAAGATCGATCCTCTATGTGCATTTTCATTGACAGAGCACAAGTTTTGAAAGGATCGATCTTTCCCTAGGGCATGATCGATCTTTCACGGGCAAAAGAGATGACAGAGCGCAATAATTTAGAGGATCGATCTTCGTCTACTAAAAGATCGATCACCTTATGAAGCGCAAAATATCGATCTTCACAGCATAGGAAGATCGATCTTCATCGGGATGCAGCCGCCAGTCAAGAACACATATCGATCTTCATCCATAGGAAGATCGATCTTCCACGGGACCAGCAATCACACAGAAGAGAAAGATCGATCTTTTACCCTATAAAGATCGATCTTTATGTGCCAGCTGAGCAAAATCAACGACCCAGATCTAATCCGAGTGGGGGATGTTTGTAATCTATAAATAGACCCATTTGGGGGAATTTTAGGGGATCCTCTCTTAGACTTTTTCTAGCCTTTCCTCTTTGAGACTCCTCTTACCTAATTTAGAATAAGGCCTTTTTGGAGGAGATCCATGGAAGGAGAGCATAATCAACCTCCCTCCATGGATCAAACCCCCAAGATGAGTCACTAAACTCGTAGCTTAGGGATTCTTATGATGTAATAAGGGTTTCTTTTAAGGAATCCTAGGATTTTGATCGGGCGCGTTAAGCCGCGACACTTTCCACGTCCTATCAGTAAGTAACTTGATAAATGTAATTGAATGTAATAGTTTTTTATTCGTCTTCTTCATGATAGATGGTCATACTATGTTTGAAAACTCTCATTTATTGCAAAGCAAAAGTACCCAGTTATGCTTCATCTCTTTTATGGTACATGCAGGATGATTGACACCATAGGATTATATTTAAGTATCTAAAAGAGGCGTTCGAGGTATATTGTCGAATTTTTTGTAACTTTTATTGTTTCGGTTAATGCATTGTTCGGATTAGTTGGCGATTACCACATAAACATATCACTGCAAACTCAATTTGTCTTGATGGGGGATTTTGACTTTCGTTGTTAAAATATTTTATCTTTGTTGAAGTAGAAAATTGTGTTTGGGTTTATCTTTATTGAAGTAAAGCCTAGAATTGAGAATTGAGGGGTATGTATATGTTTTTTATACAACAAAAGTTACTACAGCATGAAATAAACTGAAAGAAAGATATGACTTTTCAATTGTCTTTCTCAAGACCATGATGTTCTGTGCTTAAAAAACTATTCATAGTTTATGGTTTTGGTTGACTGGTATTGTTTAGGAGTTGAATTAAAAAACTATTCATAATCATATGCAGCTGTTTATCAATAAAAAAATACATACATCACAAGATTCGAATCAAAATTTTGAAGGACCATGTGCCTATTTACAATGTTTTCACCATCTAAAAAAAACATAAAAAATGGATCAAATATGTAATTTCACAAATATATATATATATATAATTATTATAAACATAAAGTGAGAAAAGGGATGGTAATCTCACCATTGTGATTCTGGGGTGACCATAACTACCATTTCATTGCGAAACAAACAGCAAAAATGCCAAATTCACATGATATAGTTTCTATTCCACCGCCAAACAAACAACAAAAATGCCAGATTTCATAGAATTCTGCGTTCATTCCAGCAGCAAACAAACAGAAACAATGTAATTTCATTCCATTCCAATGGAATTCTTTTCCATTCCAGCATTCCATTCCAATGAAACAAACGTGCCCTAACCCAAAAGGGTAGTGGATTCCAGTATTGAGCATGTCGCACCCCGAACCACGAAAGCTCAACCGGGCCGGGCGACGTGAACCGGAACCTAATGAAACGCGAAAAATTTGGCGAGGGTTTCCTCTAACCTATTGGTCTCCCTAACAATTCACCAAAAACACCCTCAATTAAAAGACAATAATTTAAGCAAACCTCGGACCCAAGTTTACAAATCCAAAAAGAGTTTAGTATACATATCCTCGGAGAGGGGAAGATCCAAATACAACATTTACTCCCGTAGGAGACTAACTAACAAAGGTTTAATGCTGTAAAAGATCGCCATCTCTCAAACTCCGCTGGCTCCTCCGCACCACCGACCAACTGCCCGGTAGGGGCCACCGAAGAGGAGCTAACGCCTGCACCTGCAAAACGCAGCCCAGGTAGGAGTGAGCAACTAAGCTCAGCAGGGAAACTACACTACGACATACAGAAGGAAGAGGGAAACGCAACAGTGTCGCCCTCAAGTAACACCTGGGGGTATACAGAGGTCCCATAACCCCACCACATGTCCCTGAGGCCCACGATCATGGTCTTCCAGAAGAACTGGTCATATGTCAGGTCACACTCATTAAGCAGGAACTAACACTGCTGGCCTACAAGCATGGAACGACACTGCAGGCGGGAAATGGCACCGCTGAGTAGGCAACCCCTCTACTCAAGGGTTAACAGAGTGGGACACCAGCTACACCTCAGCATCCGACTCGAGGCCGACACAACCTCTACAATCATCAAGTAACAGGTGTACCATTCATCTAGGCCTATCATCGAATTTGACTGTACACCACAATTCAAACCGGGTCCAAACTACCCAACCCCGGTCCTAGGGCTAAATCCAAGCTTCCAGTCTCGGGAAACAATGGAAACAATTTCCCTTATCTTTAGGAGCTTGTTTTTGGGTTGGTAAGTTGGTTGGTTTCTTGTTCATTTTCTTTTGAATATTCTTATTCCTTCTCTTCTGGATTTTCTTCCCCTTCTTTGAGTTTGCACCCCTAGAAGTGCCTTCAGTCAAATGAACATTTTGCTTGTTCTTATTAAGAAGATCCTCTGCTGCTTGTAGTTGATTCATTAGATCAGCTAATGATAACTGTATGTTGTTCATCTGATAATTCAGAAGAAACATATTGAAGGAACTAGGTAGGGACTGAAGTATGCTCTCAACCTGTATAGCTGGGCCCATCGTCTCACCAAGTGCATCCATCTCATTAATGTAGCCAATCATCTTAATGACGTGCTCCATAACAAGAGTTCCTTCCTGCATCTTGGTGTTGAGCAATCCTCTAAGTGCCTTCTGCTTGGAGGCCTTAGACTGTTCTCCAAACATCTTTTGGAGATTTTCAATGATCTCAGCAGCAGTACTCATCTTATGGTGTTGTTGCTAGAGCACATTGATCATCGATGCTAAGATATAGCATCTGGCCAAATCATTGGCCTTATCCCATGATACAGCTTCCCTAGCATTAGCAGGTCTAGGGGCGTTCAAGCAAACATCAAACTTATCAACAATTAGGACAATATCCAATTTACGTTTCCAATCAAAAAAGTTTGGTCCTTGCAGTTTCTCCTCTTTTATGATCTCAGCTAGAGGGTTGAATGTCATTTTTGAAAAACTACAATGAAAAGACATTAATCAATATATGCATAAAACCATTAAAAATTGGGCTTCTTTGCAATTTACTAATGGATTGCTATTCTTCTAATCAAGTCAGATATTCCTCAAATCCAAAATCAATGAAAAATAGCTTCAGGAATCTAGCCCTCGTAAATGCAGAACTCGTGTTTCACTGTATCCTGCACCACCTTAACTAGACAGGTAGCAGCTACCCTCCACTCATTTATAAGTATGTATTAACTATCACGCCCCGACCCAGAAAACCCATCCGGACCGGGACGTGAGGGTCCTAAACTCTAAAATCAAATGGCGAGAGCCTCTCCTGTAAACATCATTTTTAAACCTGGTGCATGATTATAATATTCATAATTAATTTAAACTATCCTATCATCAAATCATAATACAAATTAACTACTACAATACTCAATTAACTTTAAAAAGATACAATAATGATTCAAATCCTCTAAGTACAACAATCTCTGATCAATTTACATCAAATTGGAATACAAATACATTTCTCCTTCAGATTACAATTTATACATTTAAAACTGTACATCAATTGAATAGAATAAACTGATGATATCCTCGATCTCACGTACCACCAAGGGGAGTGCTGCCTCCAACACCGCAACTACCTGAAAAAGAAGGGACTGTATCGACCTGCATCGCCGATGCAGCCCAGGTAGGAGTGAGCAACAAAGCTCAGTAGGGGTCTACGCTATTCTACGTCGCACAGAAAGGAAGGGAAACAACAACAGTGTCGTTTCTCCGCCTAAGTCTAAAGGATGCCACGGGTCCCATAACCCTGTCGATGTCCCAAGGGCTCCTGTCATGAAACCTCTCTCCTGAACATGTTACCAGGAGGCCAAGGAACAGTAACATGCAAGATCACCCTTACCCAAGCAGGATTCCCATGCCTTGGGGACGCACGTCGGGAACGCATCGACAACCATTCTTAGCACTTGGCCTTGGAGAAGCGACACGACCTCTAAACCTCAAACAATATAATATTCCAGTCCGACTACTTAATAATCATCAAATGATATCAAACATGATCAATGATGACAATCACGTACTAATCCTCGACTACCCAAACCCCGGTCCTAGGGCTAGATCCGGGCTACCCGAGAACCCCGAATCGACGATCGAAACCATCGCCTACCACCTAGCCTGATGCTTCTAATGCAATCAAATGCATGCAATGCTCAGGCACAAGAATACAGGAATAGTAGCATGCAACAATATGCCAAGACAACATACACGGGCTAGGCGAAGCATCAAGCTTGCCGGAGGGTAAACATAGCAAGGGTTCAAGCAATAAGGATCTATCTAGCAAAGCTATAATAACAAATATCCAACAGATCAAAATCCAGCATTACAACGGCATCCACAGCCGTCAACCACAATTTCTACAACAGGGGCACAACCTCGGCCACACAATATACAACAGGCCACAATTACAAATTAACATAAATGATGTGCTATCGCAGGCACTCAAAAATAAAACCAATACTCGTTAAAATAAATGTAGTAGTGCGAGCACGAGTCGATCCCACGAAGAGTGTTTAGCCTAGTTTTGTGCTTAGTGAACAAAGATGGGGGGTTTTAAACGTGAGGAAAAACAATAAAGAAATAATCTAAAGCGAAGAAACAAGTTGAATCAAGAGAACAAACCTTGGTCTGAGTCAACATCCACCATCGGAATCCAACAACTGATCATAGATGTAAGGATTAATCAATTTATACCATGAATATTCACCGTCCGAATTCAATTCGAATCTCTCCTCAATCTTAGTTAATTAGAAACAAGCGATCTAATCAACCCTAACTACTAAACAACCTAAGACAAGCGCTGTAGATTTAATCTAGTAGCAGCGTTAGGAATAGGGAGATCGATGAAGCTAAACAACACAAGCACAAGCGGTTGCATTTAATCTAGTTGAATATTCTTCCTAAGATCTAACAAGATCTGATCAGCAGTAAATTATTAGATCCTAGTTGCTTCGCAGATTAGAGGGATCAAACAATTCCGGATTTGATATCATCTAGCAGTAAATCACCATGAATAATAAACTAGTAGGCCTCCTAGCAATTAGACAAGGTAATCATGAAGATTTAATCTCAGAAGAACATCCAATACTCATGTATAAACTGAACAATAAAAATAAATTAGATCTCACAGTTTCATTGATTCCGAGGTTTCAGTCTCCTCGACCAAGGATCAAGATTTAGCCACGCAGGGCCATCAAGAACAATCCTCCAAAAGATTTCATAAAGCAAAAGAAAACCTAGAAAAAATATAAAAGAGAAGAAAGAGCAGTCAAAAGTGTCCAAGAATCCCCCCTCAAACCCTAGAAAGAGTGTTTGATCGATCCGGAATTGTAAACTAGTCAAGACCGTTTGATTTTATTCACTGGGAAAGTCCGATCGATCCTTCTTGGAGTGCTGGATCGATCGGTTGCGTAAAAATCTTCAATTTATAGTTCCGCTCGAGTCCGATCGATCGAACTATAGGCGCTGGATCGATCGGATGCGTAAAAATCCACCTTCTCTGGCTATTTTTGAGTCCGATCGATCCAACTCTAGGAGTCGGATCAATCTGGCTCAATAGGAGGGATGGTTCGATCGATCCGACCATGTTCAGCCAAAAAATACATGTTCTGTCACGTTTCTGCATGGTCCGATCGATCGGACCCTGGGTGTCGGATCGCTCGGACTGTTCAGCTTATTCACTGCTCTGCCATCCAGACTGCGCCATCAGTACTAAAATTGCCGTAACTTCCTCTAGGAAACTCGGAATCATGAACCATAAAATTCTCCAGAATCTAGACTTCAAGAGCTTTCCAACCATATATGGCACATCATCTGGTTCTTCATGAGCAGGTACAGATTAATCTTTAAAGTTGATCCATGCACTCCTTTTAGCTTCTTTTCGACTTAAGGACTTCAATTGCATCCTAAATCAAAATATAAGAATAATGAGTGTATTTAGGAACTAAATAAGCATAGGAGACTAAGTATTAAGGGATAAAAATATAACATTATGCATTCTCATCAATCAACTAGGGCACACCTTCGGCCATTTAATTAGCTAAACATCCCAAGGGGCGTGACTCCCTTGGTTCAACTACAAGCTAAGTATACAAGTATACAATACGATGTAAACAAGCATGACATGCAATGAATTGCTAATTAAACAAGGATAATTTATATCTAATTAAACATGCCAAAAATCGAACAATTAATCATCTAAAAACAACCAATTAGAACATGCTAGCCATCGAGATCTCTAGGAATACCAATCACATGAATCCCGAAGAATCAAACACGATAAAACATCGAAAATCCACTAACAAGCTAATTTTTGGATTTCTACATTTAACCCAGTTAGAGGCGATGAAATCTTATCATTTCGACGTCCAAACGACGTCGAATTGGAAATCAAACTTAGGCAAATGTATATTAGCATACTAGAAACATGCCGCCCAAGAATCGGATTAATCTAATGGCTAATCTTCCCGGAATTCACTAATCAATTCACTAATTTCGGTCTCGTCGCAGATCCGAAGAAAAATTATCATAAATCATAGAATAATCTGAAAATTATGAAATCAACGGTAATTGAAAGTAGATTCGAAGATCTACAACTTTCATCTTGATGATCAAACGAGATTACGCACGTACGAGCCAAGATCTGAGCTAGAACAGCTCAGCTCGCAGAAAAACAGGGCTTTGATGAAATCCGGGAAAAACATGCATAAAACCCAAATAAATCTCAATCAAATCTCCATGGACTTCAATCAGTAATTTAGCATGCTTAGATGAAATAATTAGAGCAAAGAAAACCATGAATAAACAAATCAAACCCTAGATCTAGCTTATCCTAAAGATATAGGTAGAAACCCTACTTTCACACGCTAATCCAAGCTTAATCCGCCGTCCTACGTCGCCGCCGCCGCCTCCAACTCGTCGGAGAGCCGCCGGAGTCCACCCATAGCCGCAGCCATCGCCGGAGAAGGAAGAGGGCTGCCCGCGGAAGAGAGAGAGGGGAGGAAGGAGAAGGAGGAGGGGACCTCGCCGCCGCCTCCAGGCCACCGGGGAAGGGACGGGGTTGCCGCGGGAAAGAGGGAGGGTAGCCGCGGGAGAGAGAAGGAAAGGAAGGAGGAGGGGGGTCGGGCACGGGAAAGCAGGGAAGGAAGAGAAGGAAAAGAAAAAGAAAGGAAAAGAAAAGGAAAGGAAAAGAAAGAGAGAGGGAAAGAGAGAGAAAGTAAGTAGGAGAGAGAAAAGAGGGTTAAGCCACTTAAGTGGCTTAGCCGGTTCAGACGAGCCAACTGATCGGACTGGATCCGAGTTGGCTCCACATTGCGATCTCATTCGGATCTGACAATCGCGAACGCTCCTACCAGATCTATTCAATCATATACATCAATCAAGGCTGTGTGTGCACTACGCGGGTGTAAAACTGACCGCCAAGGCACAATTTACCAAATTCCCCTTGGGGTCCAAAAATCGCCATGCGATCAACCGACCGCAACCCAAGGCCAACCGGGCCAAACCACAAAACCAAACCCTCGACCTACCGCGGTCGGACCGGGTCCTCACATTAACACTTAATCATACTTATTTAAGTTGGAATCCTTACTTCTTTCTTGACCTCTAGAATTATGTGTGCATCTGCTTTAGCATGTGACACACAAAATTCTAGTCAACCATAGCCCACCATCATGAACTTGAAAACACGTCTAATGGGAGCTCATCCTTTCGTCATATTGCTTCCACTCGATATTCTTCAAATCACTAATCATACATATAATTAGGCTTATTAGTCAAGTGGGTTGGGCGGTCGGAGACGGCGCGACTGAGGGCGAGGTCGGGCGAGGGACGTCGGGGTCGGGCGAGGTCGGCGTCGACATGGCTGAGGGCGAGGTCGGCGTCGGGAGAGGAGAGGGGATGGGTGAGGGGAAAGAGAGGGAGAGGGGACGGGGGATGGGGATGGGTAGAGGGAGAGGGGACGGAGGAGAGGGACGGGACACCCGTCCCATCCCTCTCTCTCTCTCAGTGGGTGGGTGGGCTGAAATTTGAAAGGGCGGGTGGGTGGGTGAGAGGAAGGAAATTTGGGCGGGAGATTTTGGTGGGAACCAAAATTTGGACTGCAATCTTAAAGTTGATGATGAAATTTGGACCGTTGGATGTGTTTGGAGATAAATCTGGACCGCTCTTTATGTCTTATAATTGAGACATTTCAAAAACCGCCCTTCCTTATATAATAGATATATATATACATGAAAGGGTTTAGTAGTTACAACATCCAAATCTTATACTTGGCTCCATATACTTGAAGCATAAGAAAAGTATTGAGATCTAAACCAACGAAATATCAAACAACCCAATTCTATGCTCTCAAATTAACTGGAATACAACAACCGTATCTAAATGATGGAAATAATATCCTTTCAAAACCAAATCAAAACTCTCCTCAAAATCATGGTTAAGGTTAACCCAACTAATATTACGTAGATCCAATCTTAGGTATATGATTGTCCCATCCAATCATGTCCCTACAAATAGTGCTCTCTTGATCCGACGGTTCACAATGGCTCAGTAGGTTGATGTTGGGATTCTTGATCGCCATTAAATTAATCACTATTAATATAATAGGAGGAACTAAATTCAAATTAAATAATAATGGTAAATTAATTAATAAATTAAGTTCCTAATCAAGATATATAACAAAGTTCTCAATGCACGAAATAAAAGACACGAATTTATCCCCCACTTGATCATCGGATTCCGACTTAATCGGGATGCAATAAATCAGCACCGCTCAACCCATCGTCGAAACTACTCCTTGAGTGTTGAATCTAATCAAACCATGGGAAACACTTTCCCTGAAAATATTTTTGATCAAATCAAAATCATTTACTAAAATTGTCGGGGCCGGGCTAAATTCAATTGGCTTGATCAATTATTCTACTCAACAAGATGCTAACCCAAAAAGGTAGTGGATTGCAGTATTGAGCATCTGACTTATTCTCAGAAGTAATCACGACCATCCGATAAACCTCCTTTGAAGATCCTAAGATCAGGTAGGTCATCAAAATGATCGATCCTCCGACTAGAGCAAACAGATCTCTCAGGTAAAGGGACTAATTCGGTTATGTGCTAGAGAACCATATCTTAATAGAGGTGAATGTTTCTAAGTCTGGGTTCTCAATTCAACCTTCAATGTGCTAACATGCCCAATTTGTTCTGTTTCTCGCTTAATCTCCTGGCAAATGAGTGTCCCTCGAGGAGCACTATTTTGGGATGATTGTGCATTACACAAACAACCGTCACCATCCAATCATCATCGGTGGCAAGCTTTACACCCTTAAGCTTGAAAGGGCAGCCACATTTTTTTGTCCCGGTGTTGGCTTTCTTTTTTTAGGAAGTAACACCATTTTTTGAGTTATCATCTTTCTTTACAGTTTTTCGGTATTCCCACTTCGCTCACATGGCAAGGTGATCCTCGGCTTTCTACTAGCCACCCTAACCTCTATATTTTATATTACAATCACAAAGCCGTTCTCTCGTCCAACGTTTTGTGCGCATTAGACAAGTGATTGGCGGCTATGGAAGACCTGCAAACAAAGAATATGCATATGAATAATGAATTATAAATTTAGTAGTCTCCCAACTAGATATAATGTTTAGGCACCAATGGAAACATCCCCCTGAGTGCCTCCTTGCAGTTAGCTTGACAAATACGATGAAATTTGGAACTATAATGTAGTGATCGGTAGTATATAGAAGATTACCATTCATAAATATCGGTACTATAGATAACGATAACAAATGTAGCCTATCGATAGCATTGTACCGATACAAAGCTTGAAATCTTATATGAAGACAGTATAACCGGCGTTATGCTACAGAAACTTATGCCATTGTATCGGTGTCATTGTCGTTCTACCAATACATTGAACCACTCTATCGGTAGCATGGTACCGATACAAAGCTTCTAATCCTATATTAAGATAACAATGATCGGCATTATTCTACCGATACTAATGCCATTATATCGGTGTCGTGGTACCAATACAATGAGTTAAACAATCTGTCTGATACTTCCAAAAATATAAAAACGATGAGTAGTTTGGCACATACCTTTTATTCTCAATTTTCCTCGCCTTCTTCACTCCACTATTCATCTCCTCTATCCATTTCAACCCGGCATGCATTGAGATCGCAATGTAGGTTGTGGAGAGTTTGAAAGTTTGTTGGATGGAGAATGAAGAAGACAAAGGAGTTTGAGAGCATGATGGATGGAGAAGGAAGAAGGCAAAGATTGCAATGTACGTTGGGGGAAAACAATGTAGGATGAGGGGAGGTTAGAAGGATTAAAGAATAGTGATTTAGGTCGGAGAATGAGGTTTGGAGAAAGGGTTTAAGGTTTTAGGGCTTAATGTTTGGCTTGGAGGATGTGGTTCGGAGAAAGGGTTTAGCATTTTAGGGTTTAATGTTTGGGTTGGAGAATGCGATGTAGGGTATCATTTTGTGATGAAAAGTGTGAACATGGATTTAGGAGAGTTTAAGGGAGTCAATGCACCACATTTTAGAAGGGTATTTAAGTGCTTTGATATTAGGGTATTATGGATATATAAAAAAAACCATTTGAAACTGTGGTGTGTTGAGTCGAAAATGTTGTGTGGATAGTCGTTGCCTTTTCTATTTTACCCTTGTAACGTTTTTTACAAATGTGCCCCTAAAAACCTGTTAAGTTACGTTTAAGGGCAAAATGTTCATTTTACAAGGCTTTTTAATGCCGTGAGGACGAATGGGTCGACTTTAAATTTTTTCGATGTTTGCATGAATATATATATGTAATATAAAATAATGTAGAGGTACACATGTAATATAATAAATTTTCATCAGCACATATGTAAATTTCATGAAATATATATCATACAATAGAGAAGATAGATCTCTCTTCCGCCCCCGTCCCCCCCAACATATTTCTCCATTAGATCCTTCTCTAGGCAGGGTGGATTTGCACATGAAAAAAAAATCATATAACAATTACCGCCATGGCACTCACAATAAGAAATATTGTGGGGTTATGCCTGTAATCTATAACCAGGGGCAACCTTGAGGCAAGACCTAGAAGGCCTGTGCCTTAGGCCCACAATTCTTGGGGGCCTAGGAAAAAATTTTCCTAAGTCATATATATATATACATTAGATGGTCCCCCATGCCACCTGGCACAGATAACCATCACCCTCATACTCCTCTCTCTCTTTCTCCTCACCACCCACTAACCATGCCGCGCCTGACCCGCGAAGGCCCAACCGGGCCGGGCGACGTGAATCGGAACCTAACTAAATGTGGAAATTTTTTGACGTGGGTTCCCTCTAATCTACTGGTCTCCCTAAACAATTCATAACCACCCTTATTAAAACGAATAATCCCAAACCTCAACAATATAATAAGATAAATTCAAATCCCCAAAAGTGTTAACATTTATATAACAAACTCCCGTAGGAGACTATCTAACAAAAAGGGTAAACAGACGATCACCACTCCTCAAGCACCGCCAGACGCCGCCACGCCACCAAACACCTGCCCGGTAGGGGCCACCGAAGAAGAGGTAACGCCTGCACCGACAAAACGTAGCCCGGATAGGAGTGAGGAATTAAGCTCAATAGGGTTCTACACTACGACACATAGAAAGGAGGGAACACAACAGTGTCACCCTTAAACAAAGCCTGGGTGAACACAGGGGTCCCATAACCCCATCGTGTGTCTCTGTGAGCAGGAAACCAACACTGTTGTCTCACGAGCAGGAAACGGGCACTGCTGGCGAGAATCCAACCCGCTGAGTAGGCACAACCTCTACTCAAGAGTCATGGATCACCGGACACCGGCTGCACCTCAACACCCTGCTCGAGGCTGACACGACCTCTAAACCTCAGTCAACAAGAGTATTCAAGTCATCTACGCCTATCATCGATATCGACTGAATACTACCATCCGATCCTGCACACGCTACCCGCCATGGTACTAGAGCTAGATCCGAGCTACTCGAAAGCCTCATATCGGCGATCAACCCATCACCCACGCCCTATCCTTATGCATCTAATGCAAATAAATCCATATATGATCATACACATATATAACAATTCATGCATCCAATAATATGCCAATTATTACACAGGGCCAGACGCAACACACAACTTGCCAAGGGTGAACATGGCAAGGGTCTAGATAAAATGCATATTTTATTCTATACATCCCAAGGGGCATGATCCCCTTGGTTCAACCACATGCCAAGCACAGGACCTACGCAGATAAAATAACATTATTATAAAGCGTTAACGTGTATCTCAATCTATCCAATTAGAGTAAATACTCTACTAACTCTAGAAAATCATAATTGTCAATCTAACCATCTGATTGTTGTGAAACTTGATATTCCCACTCAAAGGCAAATCCTGAATAACATACCCAAAAATCAGACCTGTCGCATAAAAGCAAATTGATGAAACCTTAAAATTTTGGTTAACTCTCAGATCTGATAAACCCAATAAAATCCTTTTAACAATAATTTGGATTTCAACCAAACTTTTTCGATCACACCAAAATATCACTAAGATCATCCCCTCCAAAAATCAGATCCATTTAATAGCGAAAAACCACTTAATTACACTAATTAAGATGACTGCCCTGTTTCAACACAGGCAGTTGATTTAATTCACCAGAAATTGTACATATCTCCAAATATCATGAAACCCATTGGAAATGAAAGATAACTTACAGATCCACAATTTTGATTCAGAACACCCGACTCGGATCATGCACTTACAGCTCGGATATCACATTAGAACACCACTATTCTAATTAAACCAGAAAATCCGAAAATAGCAGAATGAAATCTTGCTTAAATCCATATCAAATCAAAACCAAATCCTATCAAACTTTAATTAGGTGATAATCAAGCTAGCAAGCATAAGCTAGCATACTTTAATTGAAGAACAATCAATTAAAAAACACACAAACACCTAATCTAAGGCTTAATGAAGAACCCTACCAAACTACGCTAATCTACATTTGATTCTCAATCAAACCGTCCAAGGAGGGTGTAGATGTCTTCCTCTAGCTCCTGGCAAGCTTCCCAAGCCGCCGGATCAAGCTCCAAACTCGAATTTCTAAGGTAGGAGGAGAGGAGAAGAAAACTGGAAAAACAGACGAGGTCTCGGGTTACTTATAGGCTTGAGTCCGATTGATCCGTTCTAGGACCGATCGGTCGGACTGGGCCGGACTAAGTCAGTTCACGTCCTTATCCGAAAATGTCAGTCGCGTCCTTATCCGGACAACCGACACAGGTCTGATCGATCACTCCCAGGAGCGACCGATCGCACACGGGCCGCTAGCTATCCTAAAGATAAGCATTCACACACCCGAGCTTGGATCTTTCGATCCAAAGTCCGCCTAGGGTTCTAGAAAATAAGAAAACCAAACAAAAGGGGTTGTGTGTGCGCCATACGGGTGTGAAACAAACTGACAAGGTGCAATTTACCAAATTGCCCTTGCGGTCGACAACGAGCCACGAGCCCGACCCAGGCGGTCAACCCAAGAGTAGAGGGACAGGTCCTCACAAACCATCACCCCCATACTCCTCTCTCTCTCTCTCCTAACCACCCACTAACCACCACCTTCCACTACTTATACGTGGTTTCATCTGGATTGCATGATATATTAGGGTATAACTTGCATCAACATCCTTCTATGCTTGATAGAATGCACCATATCTTATTTGATAACTAGGTGGGCCACGTGCCACTTGGCACGCGTAATCACCCACCCCCGTTGCCCCTCTCTCCTCATCCTCTTTATAACTCAATTGCCACGTGTCCCCCTCTCTCCTCCTCTCTCGATGACTAAGCTATCACGTTTGAGAAAATACATGAGTTCGATTGTGACTCATAAAACCAGATGTTAATATATATATATATATATTAAGATAACCGAGCAAAACAAACGATCGTTCATCTCCCACTCCCCACGGCCATCGCATACTCGCTCTCGCTCCTCGCTCTCGCTCCTCGCTCCTTGGTGACCCCCATCGAGGTATTAATTCCATTTACTCATCTTGGTTTTTGATTGTGCTTTAAAATTGAGTCATTGGCATCTAGATTTCTTTGCACTATTTCTTGTTTCAACTGGAATTTATTTTGGAATTTCTTACTTCGGCGTGCGATGAAGTACTCCATATGTTGTGACATCTTTTTTTTCAAGTTATTTTTGATGGTTGTTACCCGAATGCTTGGATTGCTTATAAAATCTTACTAACCATACCAGTTATTGTTGCCTCTGCCGAGAGAAGTTTCTCAAAACTAAAGTTGATCAAATCTTATTTTCGATCAACCATGTCACAGGAAAGGCTGAACAATTTAGTTGTTTTCTCGATTGAAAAGGAATTGGCTGACAAACTTGACTATACAAGTTTGGTTGAAACTTTTGCGGCCAAGAATGCAAGGAGGGTGATTTTTCAGTAGCAATAGATTTGGTTTTTGTAAGTTTTATATTTTCATTTGAATCTATTATACTATTTTGTTAAATTGTATTGAAATTGCAAAATTATATTTGACCTGACAAAATGGTTTTTTTATTTGATGAATTACAATGCTATGTTTCTTTTTCAATAATATATGTTTCTCTTAAAGTTTGTTTTCGAAGTGAAAAAAATTATGTATTTTAGAAGATGCGGTCCTGCTTTTATGTTTTGGGTTGAGCCATGAGAAACTCAGGGCCGGCCCTGTCTATAACTCAATATTGTTTCTGATAACTGAAGTCTAAAATTTAGCCAATCAATAACTGTAGTGGGGCGAAAGCATTGATGGAGCCTCTCGCTGAGCCTCCAGACAAACACTTTCCTCACTTCTCATCTTCCAACCCTCCGAACGGCGAGCCTGGCGGGCAAACCAGCATCTCGTGGGCGAAGGTTGCGAGTCAGGGAACCAGTCAATCCAAGTTTGTCTCTCATGAGGAACTCAACAGGATCCGTAGGTCGGCCAAGCCTGTTCGGATGCTTTGTGGGAGGTCCGGTTGGCATAGAGTTCCTCCGGCGAAGGCTTGCAGGGATGTGGCGGACCAGTGAACCATTCCTAGTAGTGGACAGAGGAGAAGGAGTTTTTGCATTCAAATTTGGAAACGAGGAAGACCTTTTGCTTGTTCTCATGGGAGGTCCTTGGATGGTCAA
This sequence comes from Narthecium ossifragum, assembly GCA_963920575.1. Classification (NCBI taxonomy): domain Eukaryota; kingdom Viridiplantae; phylum Streptophyta; class Magnoliopsida; order Dioscoreales; family Nartheciaceae; genus Narthecium; species Narthecium ossifragum. Next base: position 10,207,141 of record OY986966.1, read on the forward strand.
CGGGAAGACATTGTCGCTCATTAGATGGCGTGATTGCTTCCACCCCCGAGCGGCGGATTTTGTCAGAGCACTGGTTTGGATGAGAATCCCTGATGTCATGTTTGAGTTTGGAGAGAGGGAGGCAATCTTATGAGTGGCATTGAGAGCAGGAACCCCTATTGCTCTAGATCACTCCACCAAGTTCATCGACAGGGGGAAGTATGCCAGAGTTTGCGTTGAGGTTGATTTGTCACAGCCGACGATAACTGAAACAGAAGTTGAGTATGAAGACTCAAAGGGCCACCCAACGGTGTATACCCAAGCTTTTGTATATGAGAATATCTCTTTGTGCCCACACTGTGGATGTCTTGGCCACAAACTTGCGGAATGTCTATTGAGGAAGGCTAGAGTGAAAACTCCGGTTTACAATGGAGGGGAAGCCATGGACACCACTCAGGATGAAGCAAAGAAGGAGCATTTAGGTAAAGTTAGGGGAGCATTCGGCATCAGTACAGATGAGATCGGGTGGCAAACGATCCAAACTCGCAGGCGTCGGCCCCCAGTTAGTCGACCCATTTCTAAAGCACCGGTGATGGTGCCGAGAGATCGTGGGAAGAAGACGAAGCAAGGTAAGGAAAATGCTCCGCAGGAACACCCTATGACTGTTGCCAGTGATGACACATGGGTGAATCAGGATCATCAGGACAGCTGGAATCAATGGATGGATTCTGATGAATAGCTGGTCATTCATAAGACATCGGCCAAAAACTCTAAGGAGGCGGCGGCGAGTAAAAACCCTAACAAGGGTAAGGCAGAATGGAAACGGTCTGAGCCAAAATTAGGGGAGGGGGACCGATTTGAGCCGCTTCAGGATATGATACACATAGAAGACGATATCTTAGCCGAAATGTCATTAAATGAACTTGGCTGGTATGCTAAGGAGAGGGGCCGGCCCAACAGACCTGGGCCTTTAGTCATACCAAGAGGTTTTAAGTCGAGCCAGCAGTTGTGGTCATCCAGGGCAGAGACATCAAGCAAGAGGGGTGAAGACACGGAAGACATGATGAAGGAAAAGCTACTGGACTATCACTGCCATGGAATAGAAGAGTTACGGAAGGTGTTGCTGCAGGAGAACGCGAGTGGTGCCTTAGTTGCTATGGGAGGTGCAGCAGTAGAGCGAGGTGATGTCGACATGACCATCGATTCCCCTGGACATCCTTCGGGCTCCTCTCCTCTCTCACAATCTACAGTTCGACCACCAAATCAGGCCTTATCCAGATCTGCTGAAGATGTGTGTATGGATGAAGCTATGTTGGGCAATGAAGCCAAGAGACTGAAGTGGGGAAGCGCCGGTGGAGGCCCTTGCTCACCATCCCAAGCAAATGTTTAGGATCCTTTCATGGAACTGCCACGGCTTGGATGCAAGGCGGGCAGTCAAAGCAGGTAGAAGATTGATCCAAGAGCACAATTTGGATTTTATCTTCCTTTTAGAGATTGTGATGCACGCCGATCAGCTGGGGGATGTTGATGCGCAATTAGAACCCAATTGGAGTACGTTCCTTCTGACTTCCCGCGGGAGACGCGGCGGAATATTGGCAATCTGGAGACGCAGCGTGGGACTGGTCTCCTTCTTCGAATTCACCAACCAAGCCGCCCATGGTGTGATTACCACCCAGAGGTATGGCCAGTGGTTCATTTCATCTGTGTATGCTGCATGAAATAGGCGAGATAGAGTTGAGCTTTGGGAAGCCTTGGCAAGGGTCAACCAGTGGGGATGGCCACACCTCTTGCTAGGCGATTTCAATGCTATTGCTGCCCCTTCAGAGAAGTTCGGAGGGAGAGCTTTTAGTTACGGTGGTGCAGTGGCAGACTTCCTCCACTTCATCTAGTCCAACAACCTAATTGACCTAGGCTATCACGGGTCATTGTTCACTTGGTCCAATCGTCGCTTTGGCCAGGAACGAATCATGGAAAGCCTCGATCGCTGCCTCTGCAACTCTGCATGGTACAGTTGGTATTCACGGGCAGAAGTACACCACCTTGCCTACGGTGGCACTGACCACAGGCAGCTTCTGCTGGTTCTTGATCCACAGAGGGATTTTAAAGGCCCTACTACCTTTCGCCTTCAATTGAATTGGGTTAACAGTCAGGCCTTCGCAGATCTGGTACAGAGAGCTTGGAATCACAAGAGGAGAGGTCCGCTGCATTTCCAGTTCAAAGGGAGAATCATGAAGTCAAGAATTCCATTAAATCGTGGTCTCGAGTGGATGATTTTGACCTATTCAATTCGAAGCTGAGGATTGAGCAGCATCTCAACAGCCTCTATCTCTTAGAAGACGCAGACCCTTTATCCCTTGAAGATAAACGGAAAATGTGGGCTTTGGAAAACAAGATCGTGGTTGTTACCAAATAACATGATGCTTATGTGGCCCAATTTAAAAGATCAAAGTGGGTGAATGAAGGAGACAGAAATACCGAATTCTTCCATAGGCTGCTTAAACCTCCTGGGTCCTCCTCCAAAGTATTGGGAATTCGCACTGATGATGGATCACTTCTCACAGCTCAGAACGACATTGCAGGGGAGTTTATTATCCACTACAAGTCTCTGTGGGTTGAGAAAGCTTCAAGGCATAAACTAGCTCTTCCCTCCCTTTGGCAGATTCCATCTCAGGCTCATGAGGAACTGTTGCGTGAGGTGTCAGAGGAGGAGATCAAACAAATCCTTTTCAGAATGGGCAAGGGGAAATGCCTAGGTCCTGATGGCATGACAGTGGACTTCTACGTCCGGCACTGGGAAACGGTTAAGTCTGATATTGTGAGGCTGGTGAAGGAATTCTTTGAGAGGAGAAGATGCCAAATCATTGGAATAATACCTTTCTGACTTTTGTGCCCAAGTGTAAGAATGCTGGAAAGGTCAGAGATTTCCGCCCCATTAGTCTTTGCAACGTCTGCTACAAGATAATTTCATCTCTCTTAGCCAGCAGATTAAAGGGGGTGATTGATCCTCTCATCAGTCTCGAACAATCTGCCTATGTTGCTGGTCGTTCTGTTATGGACAATGTTGGGGCCGTACAAGAATCGATGAATTGCCTCCACCATGCCCCAGCGTCCCATCCCCTCATGGCTATCAAAATTGACCTTAGAGCTACCTATGATTCAGTAAAATGGGAGTTTCTACAAGATTTAATGGCTGCTATGGCTTTTCCAGGAAAATGGATCAAGTTGATTATGCTATGTGTGACCACTACGAGATTTTCCATCATCCTTAATGGTCGTGTGCAGGGATCTTTCACAACCCACAGAGGACTTCGTCAAGGGGATCCTTTATCCCCTTATCTGATCATTATGGTTCAAGAGGCACTGACAAACCTTCTCAAGCAGCTGCTCACTACCCTCACTGGAGTTCAGTTTTCAAGTAGCTCCTTCTCAAGCAGCCGCTCACTACCCTCACTGGAGATAGGGACAGCTACCCCTGTCCCTATCTCCGTCCTTCATCAAATTTCGTCTCTTCTTCGAAGCTACCTGTGGAATGGAAGCAAAGGTAGCCTCTCAATTGTGGCGTGGGATACGGTCTGTAGACACAAATCAGATGGTGGCTTGGGGCTCAAAGATCTCAGTAAATGGCAGATAGCTCTCAGAATGCGTCGCGCAGCAAAACTCCTCGATAGTACCAAGACGGCATGGACTGAAGTTGTGCGTGCTAAATTTAATCTCCAAGCAGTGATCCTCCCTTCGAGCCCTAGGCGAAGATCCTCATGTCTGTGGAAATCCATTTTCAAAGCCTCAGCCCTTCTCCGCAAAGGCCTGCATTGGACCCCTTCAATCTGCTGTCGTGCCAATTGCTTAGAGGACTGGTGGCTACCTGAGGGCCCTTTAAGTCTCCAGCCAGGATTATTTGACTCAGGTAACCTTCAGAATTTATCTGTTAGCGACTTATTGGGTGAAGATGGGTTTTGGGATCATGAGATTCTGTCTTGCCTGTTCCACCCTCTATTGATTCCTCTCATCACTATCCTTGAAGTGGACATAACTAGCACAAGGAGCGACCCAATGTGGGTTTGGGGTCCGGCAGGGAAGGTCACTACTTCTTCCTGTTATAACTTCATAGAGGAGCAGCAACTTAGACAAGAGAAGGATGTCGATAGACAATCCTGGTGGAGCGTTTGGAAAGCACCTGTCGGTCCACGAGTGGGACATTTCCTATGGAAACTGTGCTATGGGAAAATTCCTACAAGAACCTCGTTGTGGAACTTATGTCTAACTAGTGACAAAGGCTGCCTGTTTTGTCTAACTGAAGATGAAACAGTGGAACATGTGCTGTGCAAATGCCCTTTTGCTCAAGAGGTCTGGAGTGGCACACTTGAAGGCTCAGGGGTGGTTGTAGGTACTATTTCCATCTCCTCATGCTTTCAGATGCTAGAGCTCTCCTCATCTTTGCACAGAAATGTCCTTCTGAAATATGCAATTGGATACACACTATGGTGGATTTGGAAATCGAGATGTCCGTTTATACATCAAAAGGAAGATCAAGACCCCTCCAAAGTCTGGAAGCTTGTTCGCAGGCAAGTGAAAGAGTACTTGCTGATTAACTGGAAAGGTAGGCGCCGAAGCCCACATACTACTGGAGATGGCGTTTTTGTCCAGGTTGACGCTTCCATGGGACAAGGTGAGCTGGTTGTTGGTATAGGAGTGGTCTGTAAAAATCGGGAAGACGATATATGTTGGATGGAGGCAGATCACTGTACATCTAATACGATACTTCTGGCTGAATTAAAAGCTGTTAATACAGGGATGATTAAAGCAGCTGATCGGGGTGAGAGGTGCGTCACCATTGAATGCGACTCTCATTTTGTAGTTGATTTAATCAATGGAAGGAGCCCCTGGTCATCGGATTTAGTGAGTGAATTACAGGGAATTTGGAAGAACATGGAAAGATTTGCTAATATACAGGTGGTGTACATACCCAGAGAATTGAACTCTGCTGCTGACTGGTTGGCGAGAGAAGCTCGTATTTTGGGTTTAGTTGTCAACTGTAATGCCTCCCAGGGTCTGTCGTGGGTGGCTGATCTAGTTTTATTGTAATTCTTGTAGCCGTATGGCTTAACTCTTCAAAAAAAAAATCACTTGTTTAGTTATAATTAATTTCATCTTTCAATGGATTGCAACCAGAAAGGGTTGCTGAGACTGGATACTTTTGAACGGTATTGAATGAACGATAACTTTCTCTATAAAAAAAAAGTGAAACCCATTTCAGAAGAACTTTATCTTGACACCGCCCCCTGGATTTGGAAAAACTAAAACCGAAACCCCTCCCAGCGTCTGGCACGCCAAACTTTACTACCCTCCAACGGCCACATTAGCACTCCCTACCAAGGCTCCAAACCCATGAATGATGAAAGCAAAGGCAAAGGGGCTTCCTGATCTTTCCACTCCCATGGTTTTGAGTTAATCCCACGACCTCTCGTCCTTCTGTATTCCTAAAACTATGGGCCAACTACTTCTTCTTGCTAGCTTGTTATATCGTGTGTCAGTACTACTGCACCATTTATATATACTCGATCAAAACTTTTCTTCTTCGATCTCTGGAGAGAAAACAGACCACCATGGCATCCCTCATTCTCCTTCTATCCGAGCTACTCCATTCCGACGACCCCAAAAACCTCATCGCCGGAGACTGCTTTCCGAAGGATACGAGAAGAATGTCTCTATGTTCTATCGGAGAGACCGAGGATTTGGTGGACTCCGTCGACGACTTCACAAGCGCGGAGGTCTCTGTGGATTTGGTCTGGCCTTAGACTAGCTTTTCGATATTGTATATGTTATGACGTTCTTAAGAGCTATCTAAATCTAGTCTTGTGAGGGCTTTCTTAGATTTAATAAAGAGTTTTAGATGCAAGTTGCGTTGTAATTAGGGTGGAAAGCTATTGTAGTATGATCATATATGTGACATGTGTCTTTTGAAGTTTCCGCGAGTCTGACAAAACTCGCTGAACTAAAAACAAATACCAATCGATGGAAATATTAGTCACATCCTGTCCACGTAACAATTTGGGTCAGTTGATTGATCAAGTCGGTTTAAGTTGGCTATAAATGTTACAAAAGCTGCAGCAACTCATAATATGAGGCCATTTCTTTGATCCCCCATGGCTTGCTTGCACTGCAGCACTGCCAGGGAAACTATTAGAGGTGATCAACTCACCCTCAATATCTGTCTTCTAATCTTCATCCATGTTCTTGATGAGTGCATGAAAGTGCACACTGAACAACCTTATAACTATCTCAATTGCTATATCTTCACCCTTAATCAACTTCTTTAGCACTATTTTTATACTTTTATATGTTTCACATAGTTGTTTGGAAAATGGATAAAATTAGAGCTAAAAGAAGCTGAAAAGAGTATACGGATCAACTTTAAAGATTAAACTATACCTGCTCATGAAGAATCAGATGATGTGACATATATGGTTGGAAAGCTCTTGAAATCTAGTTTCTGTAGAGTTTTACGGTTCGTGATTCTTAGAGTAAGTTACGGCAATTTTAGTACCGATGGCGCAATCTGGATGACAAAATAGTAAATACTCTGGAACGAAGGATCGATCCGACACCCATAGAAGGATCGATCCGTCTACGCGCAGACCTGACAGAACTAGGGGTGTCCATCTGGGCTGGCCCGGGTTACTCGGGGCGGGCCGGGTTGGAGGCAATACCCGGTCCGGCCTTTGTAAGCATCCGGATAGGGCCGGGCCAGTACCGGGCCCAAAAGGCCTTCCACCTGGTCTGACCCAGTTATGACCCTGCCCAGCTTGGAGATCGGGCTGGACCGGACCGGGCCAGGTTAGGCCCAGTCCAGTTCTTTAAAAAAAAAAAAAAAGGGGGCCCAACCACTCTCTCGATCGGAGTCGGCGACGACGCCGCTCCGACTCCGATCGGGGCGACCGGCGTAGAGGTGGCTGATCGGGGGCGACCTAAGGCGTGGGAGCAGACGGGCGGCGAAGGTGTGGAGGATGGGCGAGTAGGAGTAGAGGAGATGGGTGGAGGGGTCGATCGGGAGGGAGGAGAGGTCGCTTGAGGTCGCCGGAGGATGGCGAACGCCATTAGAGGTAGAGCTCACTGGCGTGGGCGCACGAGTAAGGGGATCCAACCGCTCGTGTAGCCGGGATCGGGGAGACGGGAAGCGGAGAGGTCCTCACTCGCGGCCGTCTTCCAAGGGGATCCGGTGGATCAGGGCGACCGGCGATGAGGTGGAGCGGGAGGGAGAGACTCGAGACCGGGATCGGGCGGTGTGGAAGCCGGTGGAGGTTGGAGGAGAGATGGAGCGCTAATCAAGGCCAGTGCGGCGACGGTGACAGAGCTCCGACAAGGGTTGATCGGGTGGAGTCGCGATAGAGATGAGGGAGGAGGACTGGAGGAGTTAGATGAAGGGGATTGGGGTGAAATGATGAACGGTAGTGATGAAGGGGGACTTATATCTAAAGGTTGGGATTTGATCTGAAGGTTATCTAATGGTGGGACCTTTAGCTGGTTGACAAAATATTAAGCAAATATCCACTTACATTCTTAACCCCATTTGGTTACTTAAAAATTGGCATTGTATTAGGAAAGCAATTGCATCACTATAGTATGAGTATATCCCAACTAGGTTGGCACCTACCCATCTATCTATCATATGCATCACTTTCCTAATATTACAAATATAAAATTAAACATCTAAATCGAAAACTTCAAGCTCATCTTTATCTTCATCTTCATCAATTTGCAATCCTTGACTTCTCTTTTCGGCACCCCACCAATCTTGTAAACACATTAAGGCTTGTACCGTTTTTGGGTCTAATTTGGTCCGGTAGTCGTCGATCAAGTGTCCTCCCATGCTAAATGCACTTTCCGAAGCTACAGTTGACACTTGAATAGTTAGTAAATCACGTGCTATAGTGGAAAGTAAAGGAAAAGATGTTGATCCTTGTACTTTCCACCATGAAAAAATATCATATTCGGTTCCCATATCCGAACATGATTCAAGAGGTGATTTATAATATCGTTCAAGCTCGGATTGTGATAAGTTCGAACTCCCTTTTCCTTTCCCTACTAATGCACTTACCATAATATGTCTTGAAGATACGACACCGTTACCTTTTACTTGGGCTAGATTGAGAGGAACTAGGAGCATGCACTTTAGAACCAAATCTTGAGTTATACTCTTCAAACAATTGATTAAACTTAATTTTAATTTTATCCAAATGTGCTCTCATTTCCTCATTAAACTCACCATACATAGAGTCAAAAAGATTACTAAGACCAACATCCTTCAAGCATGTATCAAGTAGAATTCCAAAACCATAAATATAAGGAAGGGGATGAAAATACTTATTAAACTTTGCTTCCATTTTTGCTATCATATGCCCAAAATATATATCATTACTATATTTATCAAAGAATTCATGAATATAAAGAACTTGCATTGATACTTGACTAATAGTAGGATAATAACAACCGGATAAAAGGATAGTAGCATCATAAAAGATTTTAAGCATTTCTTTTAAATGAGAAAGAACATCCCACTCATGATTATCAATAAATTCGAAAGTAAATGATGAAGAAGATATAGAATTAGAAGCGTGAGCAAATTGTTTAATGTACTCATCTATTATATATCTATATTCTAATGCGGTATTTAACATAAAATATGTTGAATTCCACCTATGTCCTAGATCCGATGGTAATTTCCTAGGATTAATATTATCGTCTTTACAAAGAAGGTTAAATGTCCTAATCCTATGCTCCGAACTAGTGATGAACAAAATAGTCTCCCTAACATGAAATGCATCTAACATGAAAGAAAAAACCGAAAAAAGGCAGAAGTAATGAATTTCTAAGGCTATCAATGGCAACATTATTATTACTTGCATTATCTAAACTTAGAGTACAAATCTTATCCGAAATGCCATAAGATTGGAGTTCATTCAAAATCATCATAGCAATATTGTCACCGGTATATAAACTATCAAATACAACAAAAGAAATAACTTTTTTTTGCATAATCCAAGTATCATCAATAAAATGAACCGTAATACATAAGTAACTTTTTTTTTTGTCTAGAAGTCCAAATATCCGAAGTAAGAGAGAATTTGCAAGTAAGAGTAGAAAAAAATGTTATTAACTTTTCATTTTCCTCATTGTAGTATTTCATAACATCTCTTTGGCAAGTTTGACGATAAAATTTTCGAAAAGCCAGTTGCAAAGCCGATGTAATGAATTCTTGAAATTCCTCGTCATCAACAAAACTAAAAGGAAAATTTTTACGAACAACATACCTTACAAGCATTTTTCTAGCAAAAGCCGGATCATAGGAGAAGGTGCTTAAATTCCCGGTTGATGCGGATTGCGAAAGAAAAGATTGACGAATGTCAACTTGAGCTCTTCCTTGACCTTTCTTGTGCTTTGCTATATGACGGGTTAGATGATTAGTGCCATTTCTCCAATGGTCAGACAAGATTTGTTTGCATATCGAACATGTGGCTTTGATATCAATGATCGTCCCTTTGGCATCTTTAATCTCCTTTCTTTCATAGAACTCCCAAATTGAGGATCGTGTGCGCTTCGATGGAGGTGTTGGATCATCACTGGCGACGGTTGAAGCAACTTCCGGGGGAGAAGGAAGAACTTTATCTTGATCACATTCTTCTCTTTCAATGTCGATCACATCCTCAAGATTGTTATCTTGGATGGAGGAAGAAGCCATGGGAAAAAGAGAAGAGAAAATATTGAGCTAGAGAATAAGGAGCTTGAAAATGAGAGAGTTTGATGAAAAATTGATTGAAAGAGTTGGTGAAAATAAGATCAAAATGCTCATTTATATAGAAGTTGGGTTGGAGATGAAATAAAAAAAAATTATTCTATTTTTAGATTTTTTTCAAATATAAGAAACCATCAAAGATAATTTTTTCTTAAAAAAGAAGTAACGGAAAAAGAGGGAGTGTGACTGTTTGAGACTCCAGTGTCTCAAACGGTCACCTGACTCACAGGTCACATTAGCAATGTGACTATTTGAGAGCAGGTCTCAAACGGTCACATTGCAAATGTGACCGTTTGAGAGCTCAGTCACGAGCTTCAGCTCTGAAGGCCGACCAAATCTTTTGTTTAAAACCCGGTCCGGGCCGGGCTTGACTGGGTTTTAGACTAATGGGCCCTGAACCCGGATCAGCCCGGTCCAGCAGGGCCAACACCCGGGCCGGATCGGGCTACGGCCCTAACGTGTCCGGGCCGAACCCGTACAGGGCCGGGCCATTTGGGCTTTTTGGACACCCCTAGACAGAACACATACTTTTCAGCTGTTCACAGTAGGATCGATTCTACTATCCATCCTACTGAGTAGGATCGATCCGACACCTATAGTAGGATCGATCCGAGTCGGGCGTAGCCAGAAATTGAAGATTTTGATGCAAAGGATCGATCCTACACCTATGGAAGGATCGATCCTACTTTCCCAGTGAAGAAAATCAACGGTTTAGATCTAATCCGAGGATGGAGAGACTTTGGGCTATAAATAGGAAACTTAGGGTTAATCAAAAGGGAGTTCTTGGATGTTTTTGGAGGCTCTTTTCTGGATGTTTTCCAAAGGAAGAAGATGAAGGAATCTCCATCCATGACCGAGTAATCCGCGGGCATGGTGGACGGATCATCTAGTGAGGACTAGGGCTTCTTCTCCAACAATGGTTCATAGTTTTAATCTTTATTGTTAAACTCTTTTCTATGTATTGGATCTTCAAAGATTATTTTCAGATTATAGATTTCTATGTGGATGATTAATATTATGAATCCAGTCATGCTTCTTTCATGATCTTATAATCCCATAGTTTTATCTATTGTTTACCTATTTTATCTCGTGAAATCTTTGCTATGCATTGCCGATTGTGAGAGTTGGTATTGTGTATTCTTAGAGATCTGGTTGGATAGAGTTAGGGCTTTGTCCCGATGAACTTTTGCTGCCCGTTGCCTGTAGTGACAGCCGGTATCGTGTATTCTTATGTTTTGGGTTGGATGAAGTTAGAACTATAATAAGGAAGAATCAATTGTAGGAAGAGACACTTTTGTATTTTATTAGGTTTATAGTTCCATATCATCCGGTTAAGGTGGTTGGGATGTGAATCCCTTAACTGAGTCTTATATGAACCATTGAGAAGAGAAGAACCTAAATCCGAGTGAAGTGATTCCTGAAGCCTAGCCTCATTCAAATCTTGATTTCTTTCGTTAACTTTATCTTATCATTACATCTTCGATCTATTTTCTTAACTTTTATCGCTTTTGATTGTTTTCGATATATTGTTATCTGTGTTTCTGGATCTTTCCTGCTTGTCTCTCTGTGGGTTCGACCTCTCTTATGCTGTACTGCACCGCGACCGCTGTGCGTGACACATTTGAGCGATATCAGTTCTCTTCGTTCATTTCCTCTTCATTTGCCATATTTGCAACAAATGCATTAAACTACACCAACTTCAAATGGTAGCAAAATGAGATGAATCCTGTGCTCCATCCTGGTTGAAAAGATGATCTATAAATTTCCAGGTCAATTAGGTGATCTATCTCAGGAACTCTTTCTCCTACTTTTGTGGAGCAGAGCTCATCAAGATCAAGTCAGGCCAATAGTTTAGTTTGTGTTCTGAATGCTAATTTTCAGTTATCAATATTTATCCTGGAATCTCTGGATTGTAAACTTGCCTTACGATAGATGTGCAGCAAAATGTTCTAGAAGTTAGACGAATCGAATCAACCAAAAAAGAAAAGAAAAGAAACTATGATGAAATCTATTGTTAGGGTGTTTGTGTTGAATTAAGGCCCGTATAAAAGCTCAAAACACTTATTAAATAAGTTTGGGCTAAGCTTAGAAGGGTTGAATCAAATGGGCCAAGAGAAAGCCCATTTTAATAACCAAATGGAGGAGCCCATATGGTGTAGTAAAATTATGTAGTTCCACATTGGTTGTGAAGAAAACATTTTACTAGTTTCTATAGTGTTTAGAGCCTTTATTCTTTGAACACTTGAGTGGACTAGAGAGAGGCACCCACACGCGCACACCGCCACTCACCAGTCGGTCGTGCGTCGTGTGTGTGTGTGTGTCTATTTGGCTACTTGGCAATCTGGTTGAGTCAGGTCGAATACACTAGACCGATTGGGCTGAGTCAGTTTGACATTTTAGCTTCCAAGTCGGTTACAGGTGAGTTGGTTGAGTTTAAATGACTCATTTACTCACAATAATGGGCTAAGTCAGTTATGACTTTGGGCTACCCATGACTGGGCAGTTATGGGTGATGTGGTAGCCCATGTCCTCCTGGTTAGCTGTTACTACTGACGTGGCGACCCTCCCCATAACTGGACTGTTACTGCTGACATAGCGAGTCTCTTCACCTTCCACTAAGTGGTTGATCAACTAGCCATCCTAACCTATAAAATAGAACCCTACCCATCTAGTGATTGTTGTACCCTGTGAGCTCCTTGCCTGAAGAATCAGAATCTACCTATAAATAGGACCCTACCCATCCAATGATCGTTGTACGGGCAGTGTGACAACGGGCCCATCGCACCACTCTAGGAGCACTGGGAAGCAGCTGATCTCCACCGCGTTCAGCCTGGGCGGAAGCCACTCGTCCCCTGCGAACCGGATTGCCGGGCACTCCTCAATCTTCAAGCTCTTGAGGGCCATCATGCCCTACAATCCCACAATCGATGGTGCCAACGAAGAAGATGAAGCAGCACAAGAATGAGTGGCTGCATTGCGTTTCAAGCCGAAGATGTCCAGCCCGATGCATCGCAGGCTGCATAGGCTAGAGCGATGGCAGCATGCCAAGCGTAGGAACTGTGTCGCAATTCTTGCACCGCCAGAGATGTAAAGTCAGTAGCGCGTTGATGGATGGACCTCCTAACCATCGGGGAAATGTTGTGCTACCACAGTGTTGGGTGACCAGCACGATAATGCTTACATGAGGCTGGAGGTTCTATTGTTCGGCTCGCATCCAATGCATCATCGCGTTAGGCATACTATGAGGGCATGTTTGGCGCGCCCCGGATCCGGCGAAACCGTGGGATCCGGGGACGCGCGGATTGGATTCCAATCCGCAGTATCCATGCGTTTTGGATCCCGCGGCGGATCCCGAGCGAATCCCAAAAATCAGGATCCGTCCAATGCGGATCCCGATTTCACACGGACGCCGCGTGGATACCATTCCGCGCGTACCATGGATCTGCGCGTCAAACGCGCCCTGAGAGAAGGGAAGAAGCAACACTCAAAAGAAGATTAAGACAGAATTACGGGGTTAACCCTAGAATAGCCTTATGTCTACATGATCGCTTGCCTTTCACTACTTAAGGCAAAAGAGCCGGTTACAAGTAAGTGAACAATGCTTGGAATGCTATATACCTCTTTGTGGACTTATTATTTGCGATCCTAATTAGTATACAACCTGGTTTACTTTCACGTTTTCATAGCTTTAGGAATTGGGTTTGTCTCATGGTATATTCGAAGAGTGTGAGTGATAGACCACAATCAAAGGAAAGGCTATTGCTCACTTATGGAAGGCGTGGCAAACGGCAGCTGAAAACAGGAAGCACAAGTAGATCCGATTGAAGCAATCAAGGGTGCAATAACCAGCAGACAATTAAAGGAATAATTGCTGTAGTTGATTTGAATTATTCTTAGTTCCAATTATGTAACCTCCAAGTATGGAGAGGGAGCTATCTATTAATAGATGTACTGGTTACATGGAAGAATCAATGAATAATATTGCATCTTCTCCTCTAAATCTCTATCTCTTCTTCACCTCTGCTCTTATCTTCTCTGCTCTTGTCTTCTCTTCTCCACGTTGCCTCTTGTTACCCGCAAAACACCAACAGGGCCCATTAATTGGTACCAGAGCCAATGGCCCCTGATCTTCGATCCAAGGATGAGGCCAGACTAGTCTAGCTTGAGTCTGACATTCAAGGACTCCAACAGCAGCTTCTAGCAGTTGCAGCCAAGGTTGACTCCCTACCAGCAATCCAGGAGCAAGTGAGTGCCCTGTCCACGTCACTCCTCGCCTTCCTCAATGATCGTGGCCGTCAGCCCAACTCTCCGGGATCTCACCAAGAGAATGCTGGTTACCACTCGTCCCGGGGTGATCCAGGGGGCGTCCAAACTCGTTTTGCGCGGGTGGACTTCCCGCGCATGTCCGGTGACGACCCTACAGGGTGGGTCTATACTGCGGAACAATTTTTTCGCTACCAAGGCACACCAAAGGACGATCGGGTGTTACTAGCCTCCTTCCACCTACTCGGTGACGCCCTCCATTGGTATCGCTGGTTCGAGGGATTGCACCCACAAGCCACATGGCAGGAATTTAAGGCACGACTCTGTGCTCGCTTTGGCCCTCCTGACTGCACCAACTTCAACGAGGCTCTTTCCAAGTTGCAGCAGATTGGATCAGTGCAGGATTACCAAACCCAATTCGAGCAGCTTTCCACTCAGGTGCAGGCGTGGCCTCCAGATGCTCTGCTGGGTTGCTTCATCGCCGAGCTTCGGGAGGAGAACCGCCTGGACGTTAAGCTACTCAACCCACAGAACCTGCGCCATGCTATCAGCTTAGCACGCCTTGTTGAAGAACGGCACCAGAAAACTCGACGGGCCTTTGGAGGTGCCGGCTTGTTACCTACTCCACCTCGTCGACCCCTGCTTTCTGCTCCCAACCCAGGTCCCTCTTCCACCACACCGGCTGGCCGGGGTACTCCACAGACACCACCCAACACCCGCAACGTCGGAGTCAAACGCCTTAGCTGGGAGGAAATGCAGGCGCGGCGAGCAAAAGGGCTCTGCTTTAACTGTGACGAGAAGTTCGAGCGGGGCCATGTGTGCAAGCGGTTTCAGCTCTTCGTCCTTGATGCCAGAGATGCAGAGGATGTCGCTGCCTCCGATGATGACGCTAATGATGGAACCGCAGATCAGGAGTCGGATCTGGGGCTGCCATTCTCCCCTGCCATCTCTCTACATACTCTATCCGGCTGCACTTCACCCCAAACAATGCGAGTTTCAGGGTGGCTAGAGCGCCGGCGGGTCTCGATCCTGGTCGATAGTGGCTCAACGCACAACTTTGTGAGGAGTCAGTTGGTCCACCGCCTGGGGCTTCCCACGACCGCCGCTCCAGCCTTCACTGTCATGGTTGCCGATGGCCGCCGCCTTACATGTGGCGAGATTTGTCGCACGCTGCCAATACGAGTTCAGCAGTTTAACTTCCACGCCGACCTCTACCCATTAGATCTACAAGGTTCGGACCTCGTGTTGGGAATTCAATGGCTCCGGAGCATGGGTCCGGTCCTCTGTGATTGGGAACGGCTAACCATGGAGTTCGACGTCGCCGGCAAGCGCTACACGCTCCACGGCGATACTTGCCGGCGATACTCTGCCATCTCTAGTTCCGAGTGGCCTTCATTCCATTCAACGGTTGCTCCCTACAGGGGACGACGCCTACTGGCTATTGTCTGCTGAGCCAGTTCGCACGCACCACTCTGCTGCTACCAACCGCCCACCTTTAGACACCCTGCTTGCTGAGTTTCGCGACATCTTTGAGCCGCGTCAGTCCTTACCACCAGGACGCCAGTATGACCATCGGATTCCTATCCTGCCAGGCTCGGGACCAGCCAACGGCCGTACCTTTCGTATCCTCAGGTGCAGAAGACGGAGATCGAGCGCATAGTTCGCGAGATGTTGACCGACGGCATCATCAGGCCTAGCTCCAGCCCATATTCGTGACCAGTTCTGTTAGTCAAAAAGAAGGATGGAACATGGCGCTTCTATGTTGATTACCGTGCCCTCAACGACATCACCGTCAAGGACCGCTATCCCATTCCAGTCATCGACGAACTCCTCGACAAGCTGCACGGGGCCACCTTCTTCACCAAATTAGACCTCAAAGCAGGTTACCACCAGATCCGCGTAGCCGAGGAGGACATTCACAAGATGGCGTTCGGCACGCACGATGGCCATTACGAGTTCCTCGTGATGCCCTTCGGCTTAACGAACGCACTATCAACCTTCTAGGCCTTGATGAACGACTTATTCAGGGAGGCTCTTCGTCACTTTGTCTTGGTTTTTTTTGACGATATCCTCGTATTTAGCAGGACATGGGACGAGCATATGCACCACTTGCGTTGGGTTTTCCAAACCGTTCGAGACAACCAGCTGATCCTCAATGAGAAGAAGTGCCACTTTGGTCAAACAGAGGTCGATTACTTAGGCCACATAATTTTGGCAGCAGGAGTAGCAGCCGATCCAGAGAAGATCCACTGCATGCAATCTTGGGCGCGCCCTACATCGGTGAAGGCTCTTCGTGGCTTCCTTGGCCTCACAGGCTACAACCGGAAGTTCATCCGTGGGTATGGAAAGCTCGCCGCACCTCTGACAAAGCTCCTGCAGGCATCGGGCTTCAAGTGGACTCCACAAGCGGACATGGCGTTCGTGGCTCTCAAGGAAGCGATGACCAGTACACCGGTGTTAGCTCTGCCGGATTTTTCCAACACCTTTGTCGTCGAGACTGACGCGTCGGGCATCGGCTTGGGAGCCGTTCTCCAGCAAGAGGGGCGACCATTAGCTTTTTTCAGTAAAGCCTTATCACCAAGATGTCAGGGTCGCTCCACCTATGAGAAGGAACTCATGGCCATGGTCTACGCCGTCCGGAAGTGGCGAAGTTACCTGCTGGGTCGCCGTTTCCAGATCCAGATCGACCATGCTAGCCTCAAGCATCTCTTAGAGCAGAGGTTAACAACAGGAGAGCAGCAGCAATGGATGATGAAGCTTCTGGGCTTTGATTTTGAGATTGCCTACCGCCCAGGCCGGGAGAACCGAGCCGCCGATTCCCTTTCACGATTGCCTGAAACCGGCTTGGAGAAGGGAACCCATCCAACGGCATATACAGGGGAGGCCGACAAGCAAGAGGTAGGGGGTGAAGTGTGGGCCTTCTCTACGCCCCACCCGATCTGGTTGGACCAACTTCGCCAAGTCGCATGCGCCAGCCCGGAAGTAGTCGCCATCAAGCAGCGCGTTCTTGCCGGCGACACTACTTCCCGCGACTTTGCCATACGCGACGAGGACATATGGAACAAGGGGGCACTCGTTCTACCATCAGATTTCCCATTAAAGTCGGCGATCCTACAGGAGTTTCATGATTCGCCGCTGGGTGGTCATTCCGGCGTGCTGCGAACATACAAACGGCTCTCGGCAAACTTGTACTGGCCGGGACTGCGTCGTGACGTACGGGAGTATGTGCGGGCCTGCGATACTTGCCAGAGGAACAAGTATGAGGCCATGGCCCCCGTCGGTCTCCTTCAACCCTTACCAGTGCCACAGCGTGTTTGGGAGGACATCGCCATGGATTTTATCGACGGCCTTCCATTATCTTCCGGCTACTCTGTCATCCTAGTCGTGGTGGATCGGCTCACCAAGTACGGACACGTTCTTCCCCTCAAACGTCCGTACACAGCAAAACCGGTGGCAGATGTATTTGCACCGGAGATAGTTCGCTTGCATGGGGTCCCTCGTTCCATTGTATCCGATCGGGATCCGGTGTTCATCAGTGCTTTTTGGCAGGAATATTTTAAGTTGCAAGGCACTAAACTTAAAATGAGCACGGCGTACCACCCCCAAATAGACGGCCAGTCGGAGGTCCTTAACAGATGCCTCGAGACTTACCTCCGATGTTTTGCTGGTCAGAAGCCAAAACAATGTGCAAAATGGCTGCCGTGGGCTGAATTCTGGTATAACTCTTCCTACCAGTCTACAGCTCGCATGTCCCCATTTGAGGCACTCTATGGACGGGCTGCACCAACCATCGTCCGTTATGAGCCCTTCTCTTCCGCAGTTGCTATGGTGGAGGATGAGTTGCACTCACGGGATGACATTCTGCAGCTGTTAAAGGACAACTTGGTCCTTGCCTGTAACCGCATGAAGGTTCAAGCTGACAAACACAGGCGGGAGCTGGTCCTGGCAGTGGGCGACTGGGTTGGCTCCAATTTCGGGCTTACCGTCAGTCTTCGCTCCAATTTCGGGCTCACAAAAAGCTATCACCCCGTTATTATGGGCCTTTCCAGATCATCGCGCGCGTTGGCAATGTCGCCTACCAACTGGATCTTCCTGCTACCTCGCGCATTCACCCTGTCTTCCACATTTCACAATTAAAACCACAGTTGGGTGCTGGGGGGCGCGCCCAGCCACATGCACCAGAATGCTATGAGGATGGGGAATTAGTGATCGAGCCCCATGTGATTACTGATTTTCGTTGGGTCAAAAGGCATGGCAAGTTGGTTCAAGAGGCGCTTGTTCGCTAGACTGGCTTGCTGCCAGAAGACGCTTCCTGGGAACCATATGACAACTTAGCTTCAAGGTTCCCACATCTCAACCTTGAGAACAAGGTTAATCTTGAAGGGGTGGGCAATGATAGACCACAATCAAAGGAAAGGCTATTGCTCACTTATGGAAGGCGTGGCAAACGGCAGCTGGAAACAGGAAGCACAAGCAGATCCGATTGAAGCAATCAAGGGTGCAATAACCAGCAGACAATTAAAGGAATAACTGCTGTAGTTGATTTGAATTATTCTTAGTTCCAATTATGTAACCTCCAAGTATGGAGAGGGAGCTATCTATTAATAAATGTACTGGTTACATGGAAGAATCAATGAATAATATTGCATCTTCTCCTCTAAATCTCTATCTCTTCTTCACCTCCGCTCTTATCTTCTCTGCTCTTGTCTTCTCTTCTCCACGTTGCCTCTTGTTACCTGCAAAACACCAACAGGGCCCATTAGTGAGACTCATGTTTCAATGTAAAAAAAAAACTGAACATATTTTGCCAAAAGCCAAGACTTGAACACTTTCTGTCAAGTTGCTATGCCTAAAAGTAGTTGGATAACATGTGGGAATGGGAGTTAACGAGTATAGCAGTTGGAAATGAGAGTAGGAATTAGAGTTAATAGAGGCAATGATCATGTCTTTGACATGTATCTAAGCTGTTTGATATAGAGCATGTCTGCATGAATGAAGAAATTGCTGAGTGGCCTAACCGTTGGGTTGATGTCAAAAGGTGCGTTTCTCCATAGCAATTTTTGATGGATATCATTGAATACTCTGCTTCTTGTGAAGAAATCTGCAATAGATAAATAGTGCTACAAGAGTGCTTTGGTTTAGTTGTAGGGAGAACATCAGTATTTCTTACTATAATGCTAAAGTTCAAGTTTTGTGTGAGGCCCTTGCCTTAGCTACAAATAATTAGATATCTGCAGCTGTATGCTGGGTTCAAGTGCCTTTTCCTAGAATAGGTAATAGCTCATGCTTGCATACAATTGGGAGACTCTTATCTCACTCGACATAATTGCCAATAGCAATCCCTTGTGAACACAGGTTTGGTGTACTTAATCTTTCATATAGTAGTTAGTAATCGATGGACTTGGAGAACACAGGTTTCAATGTGAAAAGTATGAACATGTTTTGCCAAAACCAAAACATGCCATATGCTCTTATTCTGTAACGTTTTTAACTAATCTCAATACGTATTCATTCATATTGAGTACTATTGCTTACATAATGTTCTTAAATTTAATCTCAGGTATCTTCAAATGACTATGTCCGCTCTCTGCTCAAGAATGTGTCCACGTGAAGAGATTTAATTGAGATAATCTGGGGTTTAATTCTATTTTTATGGGCATCCTTGAAGACACTATAAACTCCAGATTGTCAGATGAAAATGATTCCATGCTTCTACAGAGACGAAGTTGTACATTGTGTCTAATTGTTACAAATGCAAAAAAAGATAGTGTCAGCTGTTTCATATGTTCATCTATTTTGGACTTGTGCTTGATGGTGAAAATATTGAATAGAGAACTATACTGTGAATAAGCAACGTCTTAGCTTCCTTGAATTTGACTTCTGTTCTTTTCTTTGTAATTTAACCTGCAATTAATCATCAAAATATCTAGGGCTTTTTACATATTTATCCTTCAAAAGTTTCTAAATATCATATTTACACCTATATTTTTTCAGCTTACTAATGTACCCTTGAAAACTTGAAAAATGCATAAGCCTATCCCTTGGGTTACTTGTCGACGAATCTAAAGGGAATATTCCCAAGACTGGTAACGGTGATGTGTAAAAAGACATACCAGCCACCGCGACCTCTCACCTCCTCCGGCGCCGTTCTTTGTCACTCGCAAGTTGGACCTCCACTGTCCTCAACTCCATCCGACATCGATGCCTCCAAGCACACCGGCAACCACCATCCTCGCCGTCGCAAGCGCCCAAGCTCCGCCGCCCCCCCCCCCCCCCCCTCTACTCCCTCACCAGATGCTCTGCTCCCTACCGATCCCGACCGACCAAACTCACCAACGGCTCCGGCCCGGTTCGTCTCTCAAGTTGGCATTTGCTCCGGCGGATGGAAGATACCAAGCTCGCCGGCCCCGACTCCCTTCCTTCGGCCCCTCTTCATTCCTTCAATCCAACGCCGACCAAGACCTCCGACCCTCTTCCCTGAGCATTAGCCGCCGTCCCGGATCCGCCTGAAGTTGCCAGATCGTCATGGCGATGAACCTTCAACAAGGCGCTGTCGTCGCTGTCCGCGTCGCCAAAACAACATATGTCATCGAGCTTGACCCTACGAGCTGTGGCCATGCCGGTGTACTCTCCACTCCAGGCTCGACGGGAGCTCTCAGGAATCTCTTCGGTGGGAATGCCGGTGAGGTTGCTGACGGTGGCACGTTTGCCAGAGCTCGGGGAGGGCGACGCCGCCGGAGAAGGAGTATGTTTAACGTTAAACCTTATAGGCACGGGTAATTAAGTAATTTTGCTCGTCCTAATTAGATTTAAACCATGATTAAGTTAGATGGATAGACGAAGGTAGACGGAGGGGTAGGTTTACACATTTTTCATGATTTTAAGGGTATATTAGAAAGTTGAAAAAATGTAGGTGTAATTATGATATTTAGAAACTTTTGAAAGAGAAATATGTAAAAAGCCCAAATATCTAATTTCTTTTTTTTTTTGATGAGTTGAGCCTTACGTGTTGAGCCTGTAAGGCTGGTGGAAAGCTACAAGAACAAACAAACACAAAACAAAACCGTGCCTGAGGAGGGCAACTCCCCCTCATCACCCACCATCTGCGGCCTCCATGGGACGGGCACCCAGGGCCCTTACACAAAACTGGGCGTCCCATCTTCCTCTCGCATCTCTTGCCAATTGATCGCCCTCTTCATTGTTCTCTCCTGGGACATACCGTACGTGCCCTTCTCTCAACTAAGCAGTGTCTCAACTAAATCGTTGAAGGCGAAGGCGACTCTGTAGGCGTCGGGGCCATTGACGTCGTCCATCAAAATATCTAACTTGTTCTGTACATAAGCGCTACGAGATATTTAGTTTCTGGCTTAGCATAGGAGAAAGTGGACATGTACTCAACCCTGCCATTCCAACTAGAGGATTGTATTTTCTCCATCATAATGGCATACATCTTGACTTGGAAAAAGCCAAAAAGAAAAAAGAAAACAAAAGGTTTGTTATCCCTTTCAGCCTCTACATGGATCAAAAGCCTTTTCAAGGCATTACTTGTGATAAATTGTCAGCAGGCCCCTGCATGGATTCAGAAAAAAGAAAAGAAAAAGCACTAATCTTACCGTAGACTGGCAATGATCAAACTAGTCAAAATATCAAAATCAGGGACGTGATAAAGTTCAACTCCTTCGAACACTCAGTTCGAAAAGAGGTGTCAAATTAAATGGAAAATATGATCGGGCTTAATTAAAATATATTTAAGTGGTTAGTAATGAAGAAAACTAAAGATAACTAACATTAATATTAGAATAAGCCTAATTAAACCAGGAAAACACAGAAAAGTACTTTTAAACTAATTAAATCTAGATTAACCTTATCTTAATCCTACAATCGAAAAGGACAGAAACTATTTAGATTAAACTAGTTTAACTTAATCTAAAAATTGATATAAACGAATTAAACCTAAATTAAATCTAGATTAACCCTACAGTAATCCTAAGTTATTCTAATGGAGAAGAAAGAAACTAATATTATCAAACCATACTAACTAGATTAATCTAAGAAAACAGTAAAGAAGAACAGTAAAGAACTGAGCTATCTCCATTAATAAAAATGACTTACAAGTACAAAAGGAATGCAAGAATCCATGCTTAAAAAGCTGGTTACAAGAGTGTCAGAGAGATTACACTGATAAAGACAGGCTATTTATATCTAATGAACTAATAACTGCTCCCGCCTTCCGTAGTTGTGGCGTAAGTGTAGGAGACCGTGATGTAACTGCGCCACAACTGCTCCTTCCATGTTTAGTTCCAGGTTGTTGATCACACGTAGCCGATGATCCTTCGTTGTACACGTCATGATTATGTTGGATTACTTATCGTTCCTTGTCCACGTCATACTTGCATGTGCTTCATGATCCTAACTGGCACATGTTTAATTGCTTCTGGCCGATAGTTTTGACTGGCTTGCCTCATCATGACCTTTGGTCGATCATCTTCCTTTACCTGCTTCACACTTATCTTTGGCCGATGATTTGGCTTCATGGCTTATGGACAATGCTTCATCCCTGTACATCAATATATGATCGCCCATTTAGCCGATGATTTACATCTGGACAATGAAGCCATGTACTTATCGGTCATCGGCCATAGCTATTTTGCTTACGTGTCCGTTATTAATTATTTAGCCATTATTTTGGCTAATATTTTTCCCCCCATGAGGTAATCGAGGGATACCATTAATGACGAGGTGCCGCATCAGACGAGATTTGACCTTTTTGCTTATTTATTCAAACCTAATCATATCACATGCATGGGAAGTTGTATCTCGGCGTCGTTTCCTCTCCTTATCCAAATCTTTTTGGATCTCACCTTTAATGTGACGACAAAAATTCCTTTATCCTTTATTTAAACCGCCTACCTCGGTTGAGAAAGAACTTTCCTTGCCTGTCGTCTTCTCTTGGTCTTTAGGGTTTTATTTCTTTTCACCTTCCATTGCGGCAACACTTTGTTTTCTTTTTCTTAACTCCGGTGTCTACTTCTCATTCATCATCATGGGTCGCGAGATCAAAGCCAATGATAACATGCATAAAGAAGTGAATGCAGCCATTGGGGAGTTTAATGAGAGCATGAAAGCGGATGAGATACGGGGAGCGCCTATCTGGTCCGGGAAGGTGACCCCAACTCCAAACTATTTATATTGGGACCTTGTTTTGTTCCTGAAAGCATTCCTTCTCTTGGCCCTGAGGCTATGCTTTTTTTGCATTCATTCCCTCTTTCTGGTGATTTGCCTTTTTCTCAAAACCTTAATCTGTCCTCCCTTTCTTCAAAGAATCCCATCACTTCTTAGCCTTTGACTGATGATAAATTTATTGATTGGCATGATAGGATGATCAACCATTCAGAGTCTAAGAAAATTTTTTCTGATGCTGGCATCTTAGACTTTCTGGACTTACGCACTAGAATGTCTCACCAAGAAGCCAACTTACTTATCTCGTCACTTATTTTTTGGTCGACAGAGACAACAATTTTGTTCTGCCTTTTGGTACACTCACCATTACTATACTGGACATATCACTCTTAACTGGTCTCTCTCCTCTTGGCTCTCTTATATCGGCCAATATGGAACTACTTGGCCATGAAACGGTCTTTGAGGCCGATAAGAATTATGGTCTCTTTATTAATACTTATGCCAGGTTAGCAGAGACCGATGCCCCTCCAAACTCCCGTGAACGATTAGCGTTCATTTACTACAGCCTTTGTAAATTCTTCCTTTGCCTCCCTGCCAAAAAACCTGTCAAGGGTTACATTCAACTTGCCCAAGAACTCACCGCTGGAAAACAAGTTCTTTCTTTTTCTTGTTTCATTTTGTCGGCCATTTACAGAGGCATGTATCTCGCCCTTGATCAATTGAAAGAGGGTAGTAACTTAACTGGTTTTGGCCCTCTTTAGCTCATCCAATTGTGGCTTGGAGCCTACTTTCCTAGGCTTCATATTCCGCCTTCATCATCATCGGCCAGAATACAAGGCCATTTGTATCTTTCTTCATCATTCATTCCCAAGTCTTTCCGGCAAGTTTTTAATCATTTTTATACCCTATCTATTTATTCTTCTTATCGCCCTTTCAATCCTGATTCTCATCCATCATCCATCAGTCCCTTACTTGATCTTTCCTCAAACCTGAATTCCAAGGAAAAGATATTGGTCTGGGCCCGCTTTCTTATCGGCCGTGATCTTCACTCTGACATGGCTTGGGGGAAGGTCATCAATAAATGTGGAGTCGAGGTGTATGCTCCTAATTTTGTTGCTCGTTAATTTGGCCTTAAGCAAGCCTGGCCAGTACCACCATATTTCAACTTCAACATCATCGGTCAAGGGCGATGCATTTTCCCCAACATCGATCGGGTACTTCACGTGGAGAAAAGAGAATTGCTTCTTATTAATAAAGATTCTTTGAACCAACCGGCGATATTGAGAGGACTATCGTCGATAGCTGGGACTCAATGGTCAAAGAGCGCCTTTTCTTCCTTAATAAAGATATTGTTTTTGAGAACTTCACCCCTCCGAAGGAGAAAAAAGGACGAAAGAAAGAAGTCCCTAACCCACGACCAGAAAAAAGAAAGAGAAAAGGTAGACTTTGAACTTTCTCTTTAACCATATGGCATCTTTTCTCATTCTGATCAATAATATGATCGATAGGTTCTGATGATGAGGGTGATGCATCGCCCAAGAAGAGACGTAGTAAGAAAGACTCCAGCTCAGCCTCAACTATCTTCATCTCTACAAGCTCAACCATTTTCATCTCCTATTGTAGAAAACGAGACTGGCTCTCATAGTAGTAAATCTGCTCATACCAAGTGAGTATTGCTAATTTATTTTTCTTGTCTTCTTCACTTCTCTTCTTGACACTTAGACATTTATGTCTTCAGGGCTGCCATAGAGGTGGAATCAAGTACATCTAGTTCTTTGTAGTATCCTCCCCTCATCGTGCAGCTGTTAATCCTTCAGTCGTGGTTGATACATCCACGTCTCACATGGCCGAGAAAAATCCTCCGACTGCTACTAGTCATGCTGAGAAGAGTTTGCCACAAGTACGTTCCAGACGTAAATTCAAACATCTCACCCAAAAGAATACAAAAGTATAAATAATTACACTTTTCTTTATGACCGATCTATCGACCACTTTCTCATCTCTACCTTTGCAGGGACCAAAGAACGATAAGACTGGCGTTCAAGACTCTGATCGTGATGAGGAGGATGAGGATAATGAAAACCTCTATGATGTTTTGAACGTAGCCCCAACTAAACCAGGTTTGTCACTTACTGGTGAAATGCTCATTCATTGTCTATATAGTCTTCTACGGGACCTTGGTGATGCGTCTTTATCATCTATATCAGTTTCCAGTTATGCACTAGCCTCTCAAACTATGACCGAGAACCCATCGGTCAGGACTGGTGAGCCAAGCGTCACTGTTCCTTCTACTGTGTCCATAACAGAGGAACTTGCATCAACATCCGCACCAAACCCCATTGTACCCGAACAACCAATGGCCGATACCACCTTGCCGCCCTCTACCGCATCAACATCAACTATTGATGCTCCAGAAAGGACGATGGCTGAAAGTGCTCTGATAGTTCCACTCACTATCACGACGCTGGCTTCATCCTTCGTTACTCCACCCGCACATCCATCCAGTTCTACTCTGACCCATGTATTCATCATTCAAGTTGACCCAATCAATTATTAACAACGCTTACCAAATATTTAGTCTTTTAGGGCGATGTTGCTCAACTGATGAACACTATCCAAGCGCTCTATCATTCTTGGCATGCCTTGATATCTTCCAAGAAAACCATTGTTGATCCTGAAGCTACTCAAGAAGGTCAACATCAAGAATTCAGACGGTCTCTGGCCCAGTGCCTGGTAGTTTTAGATAAACCGTCCGAAAATGACTTCACTAAATCAGATAGTGATATTCTTGACTAGACGACAGTTCTCTTCCTTACTGTTGACCCAACAGCTTTGGGTCTTACGTCCAATGAGATGGAAAATATTCATAGTGTAAGGATGAGGATTGAAAGCCTGGACGCCGAGAGGAAAAATTTGGTAAATGAAATTGTCCTCATAGGGGAACGTCAAGAGCGACGAACTCATATCAGAAGCATCATCTACAATAATATCAAGCAACTCTATAAAGCTGCTAGTGTCATTGACGAGAAGGAATCATAAATCCTCAACTATCATAATCAAATTAAAGATTTAGAAGCAAAAATCGCCCAATGCACCACTCAAAGGAATTACCTACTTCGCGAGAACACCCAACTGACCGAGGAGAGCAACAAAATGATACAAGAGTATACTGCTTTAGAGGCTAACTCCTCAAAGGATCGTCAGATTGAGTTAAAGGGTGACTGTCTTGGGGTATCGTCCATCATTTTCCTTATGATTGACTTAATCATTTTGTTGGACGTCTCAGCCTGTCCATTTGATTGGGCATAATATGGTGTAAAATTTACCATATTATTTTTGTACTCAGTCAAAATTTTTTTTACTCTAGTAGTAATAAACATTGTCCCTTAATCGACCACTATTGTTTGTGTAATGCCAAACCTACATATAATATTTTCCAAGATAAAATTTATGACATGATCATCGGATTATGTTTTTAATGGAATGGTCTCTACCCATTTGGTAAAATAATCTTTCACCACAATAACAAACTTATGCAACATGCACGATGGTGGATGTATTTTACCAATAATGTCTATCGCCCAACACCTAAATGGCCAAGGTTTTATAATGAACGATAACTCATTGGCAGGTGTTTGATGTAATGGGCCATGCCTTTGGCATGCTTCACATCCTTTTGCATATCTGGCACATTCCTCCCCCATGCGTGGCCAATAATTGCTACTCCGCATTATTAGCCAGCGTATTGTTATGCCATATTAATATGCACCACAAGCTCCATTATGTATCTCAACCATTATAATTTTTGATTCCTCAGGTCCTAAACATCCTAACAAGATTCAATCTGGCCGACGCTTATATAAAATATCATTGCGTAAAAAATAATGAATTACTTTAAGACGAAGCTTTCTATCAACTTTGGACGATAAGTTTTGTAAAAAATTAATGATAGGTAGGCCAATCAAATTGGTCGTCCAGTTGATTCATCTCAAGTGACTTATATGTTCTCACCAAGGCAGAACAAATTGTACCATATGTGAAATCAGCCATACCTCTCAAGTTTTTTAGTATTTTATAACCAAAGGCTATTTGGGCCAACATATTGGCTTCATCATTTTGTAACCTTGGCACAAACTCAGTGTCAAAATCATTGAAATGATTTAATAGTTGTAGAGCGATTTGGTGAAAGGGTATTAGAATATCGCTCTGACACTTGTAAAAACCAAGTATATGATTCATCACTAATTGAGAATCTCCCTTGATTCTCACATTATGCACTCTTAAATCCAAAAATACTTCTAAGCCGATGATCAACGCCCCATACTCGGCCTAATTGTTTGTACATAGCTCTAATGTATAAGCAAATTTATATTGACGACCAATGAGTGATATAATTGAAATGCCTACGCCTGCACCATCTATTGTTTTAGAACCATCAAAATACATCATCCATGGTGTTATTTCCACTAGAATAATCTCTTGCTCTAATTCCTTTGGTATATCTAAACAAGGATGAGCAGCTAGAAAATCGGCCAACACTTGGCCTTTGACAGCCTTTTGAGAAACAAACTGAATATCAAATTCGGCTAAAGTTAACACCCAATACCCAATGCATTGATGCAAGATTGACTGAGAGAACAAAAAATTCATTACATTAAACTTTGATACAAAATACGTCACATGCTTTAAATAAGCACTAAGTTTAGTACACATAAAATATAATGTCAAACATAATTTTTCTATGACCGAATATTTTTGCTCATAAGGTAACAACTGTCTACTTAGATAATACACTGCTCTCTCCATGCCATCTCTACCATCTTGCGCCAAGAGACCACCAATCGATCAGTCTTCTGCAGTGATTTATAGCTTCATGGGATCGCCCATTCTTGGTTGTGCCATCACTGGTGGTGTTGCAAGATATTGCTTCAAGCATTGAAATGCTCGTTGATGCTGATATTTCTGAACGAAATCATCCTCATTCTTCAACCTCAATAGCGATGAAAACAATTGGGTTTTGCCTCATGTCTTGGTCAAGAAGCTTGCTCATGAAAGTTGGCCGACGATCGCCATCATCACCAATTTCCACTTCTTTCAATGGGTCTTGGGCTTGCATATTTTCACGTTTGCCTTAAGGAACCACTTCTTCTTACTCTCGGGGGAGTTCTTTCAAGCAATCGATATTGTTCATATTTTGAGTCATGAACGTTTCCACCTGATAAGCCGCTCACATGGCTTTTAAGGTCGTAACTGCGGCATGATCTCTATCAAGTTTAGTATCGATTACTTAATTTTTGTGGTTGTTGATCAGGCAAAGACTTCTGTCGGCCAACTCTTGGGGCAAAGACCACAAAGGTTGGTCTCGCAGGGTCAAACAGCTCAGCAACACAATCTTTCATCACAACTCCATTTGTTGACACGACATTTAAAGCATCGTTCACCTCCATGAACTGCAAGGGTCCATAATTGCAATCATAAAAAGATGCCTCCATCGCATGAGTCTCAGCGTTGTATGGCATATTATAAGCAATAACTGATTCCACGCTCCCTTTTTCAATTCAGAGAAACAAGCACTGATGTAAGGACACATTGTAACTGGTCGATGGTTCCATAATAAAGAAAGTTGTCGTTCTCGTCACACTTCCCACTTTGATATCTAAACGGAGAATCCCTTTGGCAGGAGCCGGTACCCCACTGAACCCTGCCAAAGTTATGTCTGTAGGAATCAAGTCACCCCGTGTCTTGCCAAGCCGTTTCAACATCTTGGCCCGGATGACGTTAACTGCAGCCCATGTATTAATCAAAACTCTACTTACGGGTATACAATTGATATCAGCATTAAAGTGCAAAGGTCTAAGACAGCGCGTCATGGCTTCTAGCGCCCTACCAAACACAACCCTGCTTTCTGGTCGTTGATTCTCCTTCTAAAGTTTGGTCGATGACCCAGCTAACCCTTGAACTGCCATGCCTTTGGACTTCACAACAACTTGGATGACCTCTGAGTTCTTTTGCCCAAACCAAGATGGCCACACTTGCTAATCAGCCTCCTTATGATCATTCGTTTCCCCCTCACCCCAACCAGTTGGGGTAATTGGCGGCTCTTCTGCTTGTTGAACATACTTGGTCACATCGCTTTTTGAAACCCACATTTTTACCACCGGGTCTCCATAGCATACTACGTAATCAAACTTTCCACTAGGCTCGCCCTGAGTGCTCACCGCCGGATTGCCTGCCTTGTACAACTCCATAATGAGCTTCTTTTGTGAAATATTCCTCATTGCCACTTCTTCTTCAACCTTAATGGGGACTTTTATCTCCACCCACTCAATATCTTCTACTACTGGTTCTTCTGCATCTCCCCAACCAGTCGGGACAATTGGATCTGGCACAACTGGTGTTAGATGGGCGACGACTTGAGTTTTCTTCACCCACCGTTTGACTTTCACATCGCCGTTGATATTGCTCAAATGTGTCACGTACAACAGTCGCGGTGCAGTATAGCATAAGAGAGGTTGAATCCACAGTGAGACAAGAAAAAAATATCCAAAATGCAAATAATAATGAATTGAAGAACAAGAACTTGAGAAGTAACTAAATTAGATCAAAGGATTTTAATAAGGGGCATCGGGAATCACTTCACTCGGATATAGGTTCTTCTCTTCTCAATGGTTCATTTAATACTCAGTTAAGGAATTCATATCTCAATCACCTTAACCGGAAGATATGGAACTACAAACCTAACAAAATATATAGATGTCTCTTACTACGACTGGTTCTTCCTTTTTATAGTTCTAACTTCATCCAACCAAAACCTAAGAATATACGACACCGGCTGTCACTATAGCCAACATATAGCAAAAGTTCATCGGGACAAAACCCTAACTCTATCTAACCAGATCTTTAAGAATACACAATACCAAATCTCACAATGGGCAATGCATAGCAAATATTTCACGAGATAAAGTAGGTAAACAAAAGATAAAACTATGCGATTATAAGATCATGAAAGAAGCATGACTGGATTCATAATATTAATCATCCACATAGGAATCTATAATCTGAAAACAATCTTTGAAGATTCAATACATAGAAAAGAGTTTAACAATAGAGATTAAAACTATGAACCATGATGAAGAAGTAACCCTAATCCTCACTAGATCATCCGTCCACCATGCCCACGGAATACTCGGCCATGGATGGAGATGTCTTCATCTTCTTCCTTTAGAAAACGTCCAGAAAAGAGCCCCCGCAAACGTCCATGAACTCCCCTTATATATGGACATAAAACCCTAACTTTTATTTCAGCCTTTGGATTAAATCTGATGGCCCGTATTTAGATCTGCCCGACAAAGGATCGATCTTTGTAAGGCAAAGGATCGATCCTTTGACATCAAAATCTTCAATTTCTGGCTTCGCCCGAGGAAGATCGATCCTTTGATAGAAGCATGATCGATCCTTCTCAGTATGATGGATAGTAGGATGGATCCTTCTTAGTAGGATGGATCCTTCCATAGAGTAGGATGGATCCTTTTCAGTAGGATTGATGCTTCTATAGAGTAGGATGGATCCTTCGATAGGAGAAAGATCGATCCTTCTCCTCAATATTCTCGAGTGAAAGGAGGATCGATCCTTCTGTGATCATATGAAAAGTGTGTGTTCTGTCAGGTCTGTCTGCATAAAAGGATCAATCCTTCTTTCCTGAGTATTCACTATTTTGCCATCCAGACTGCGCTATTGGTACTAAAATTACCGTAACTTCCTCTAAAAAACTCGAAATCATTTGCCATAAAATTCTCCAGAAACTAGATTTCAAGCGCTTTCCAACCATATATAGCACATCATCTGGTTCAGTCCGAAAAGGTACAGTTTTGGCGTTAAAGACCCATCTTTGCTTCAATTTCCTGCATAATACAAATAACTTTGTGAAGCAACATATACTGACGAAATCATCTATATTAATCATGAAAACTCAACAAATAAGCTGCTCTTAGTCAGGTTCAGAGTGCAATTTCATGCACTCATCACACCCCCCAACCAACTTATTGCTAGTCTCTAGCAATTCAAAGCGCATAAGATATAATTAAGCACACCAACAGTCTAAGGCTGTAGACATGCATGACAAAAATTCTACTTTATCAGGTCAATAGTGTTTTATACTGTACAGAGCATGAAAACTTCTTATACTCATACACATACTACCAACATATGAAATTAACTTCTACACTTCAAACATACTAATCACCATCCAAAAGAACACATGTGACGTGACAAATAAATGTTAGGTACAAAAGTAACTCTACCCACCATTAGTCCAAACACACTACTATCTTCATGACCAATCATCCAACCCTCGCATTTTAAGTACAGCATGCTCTTTATGTTTCTCTTTTTTTTCAACTATCAGACACTTTGCCTTTTTACGCGACCACTCTCCGCTTCTTGAGGTGCAGAGACCCGGTTACTTAGCAAAACACTTCATAGTTTTTTTTTTAGTTATTAGTGGTTCTACCGTTTTACGAGAGCTCCCCGCATCCTGAGGCAAGAACACCATGTTACTTAGTAGATCACTTAATAGTCGTTTAGGCACAGCTTGATCAAGCTCCAAAACTTTTTCTTCTTCTTTTTCTGCATGCAATACTCAACACTAGCTAATGCTGGAATCATGGTCTAGATTGACCATAGTATGCTCATTTCTCTAGTGAGTATAATTGCCATTGCACATAAAGTGATCGTGTGTGAATCACATGATGTTCTACCTTCAGGTTATGATGCATGCAATCAATGTATAGGCCAATCCATCTGAAAAGCAACATGTATAATAAGCATAAAAATTTCAGCTCATGTACAATCGCTAGTAACTTACTCAATTCAACACTATTAAACTCAATAAGGTAGCATGCATGAGATCATGTATGCCTACACCCCTCAACCTGGAATTTACGTTGTCCTCAATGTGTGCTAATCATGTAAATAAGCAGAAGGGAGTTGGCTGAATGTCCATATATAGCATAAATAATAATAGGAAAGTGAAATAGGAGCGAGACCACCTGACAGAATATCTGAAATCTTGCAAAGGGCTCCTCATTGTGGCCGAATTTCACAAGCAAGGAAGACGGAAGGCCAAACATCCTAAAAACATAAAAGTAAACAAAAGCAAATGAGAACGAAAAAAAACAACTAAAGCAAGTTAACCTAAGTAAAACAGAAATAATGAATAAGAACAAGATCATCCCTCGTAGACAGGGTCTACGAGAGAAACGGTGTGTTCCTCAGGGTCCGCTTTCTCTGGAATCGGCTTCAAACGCTGTCCATTAACCTTAAACAACCTCCCATCCTTTGGGTCTTCAACTTCCACAGCCCCATACTCAAATACTCGGCTAACAGTAAAGGGGCTTGTCCAGCGTGAGCGCAACCTCCCAGAATGGAAATGCAGTCGTGCGTCATATAGATAAGCTTGCTGTCCTACTTGAAACGTCTTCCGTAGGATCTTCTTGTCATGGAAGGCCTTAGTCTTTGCCTTGAAGATCCGGCAACTCTCATAATCGTCATTCCTGAGTTCCTCCAGCTTAGACAGCTGGAGTTTCCATTCCTGACCTGCACCATCCAAAGTAAAATTTAGTGACTTAATAGCCCAATATGCCTTATGTTCTAACTCAACTGGAAGATGACATGGTTTTCCATAAACTAGGCGAAATGGTGACATCCTCAGGGAAGTCTTGTCCGCAGTGCGATAGGCCCACAACGCATCTGATAACCTCAAGGACCAGTCTTTTCGGTTGGGACTCCATACCTGCGCATCAAAGCCTCAAAAGAGCGGTTACAAAAATAAGATCCTTGGTCACTAATAATAACCCTAGGAGTACCGAATCTAGACAAAACATGCTCTTTAAGAAACTTGATAACAGTGGAATGATCATTATTCCTACATGCAATAGCCTCCACCCACTTAGACACGTACTCCACAACCAATAATATATATAAATAGCCAAAAGAAGAAGGAAAGGGTCCCATAAAATCTATACCCCAACAATATGGGATAATTACTTTTGAATCCTCCAAAACTTCTTAAATTACAAATGTACCCCTACATTCTTTCATATTACATATATACCCTTACAAACATCAAAAAAATCCAAACCATACCCCTCCGTCCTCACACCGTTAAAAACGCCCTATAAAATGACCATTTTGCCCTTATCATACCCTTGTGAGTTGAATCCTAATAAACATGAATAAAGGGCAAAATGGTCATTTTATAAGGCATTTTTAACAGTGTGAGGATGGAGGGGTATTGTTTGGATTTTTTTGATGTTTGTAAGGGTATATATGTAATATGAAAGAATGTAGGGGTATATATGTTATTTAGCAAGTTTTTAAGGGTACATATGTAAATAACCCCAATCAAAAATCTCTACAGCTTGAACGGGGTTTAAAGGCATCATATGTCTGCTAGATAAAGTTCCTAACGTTAGGCATCTATCATAGGATCTGCAGAAAATGTTAATATCACGAAATATAGTAGGCCAGTAAAAACCACATTGAAGAATTTTAGCAGCAGTCTTTTTCATAAAAAAATGGCCTCCACATGCGTAAGAGTGACAGAATATAATGATGCTTTCTATTTCATAATCAGGAACACAACAACGCATGATCTGGTCAGGAATATACTTAAACAGACAAGGATCATCCCAATAAAATTTCTTTACCTCAACAAAGAATCTACGTTTATCCTGCGCACTCCAAAAGGAAGGGATCTCACCTGTCGCCAAATAATTGACATTATCCGCATACCAGGGCAGTCGTGCAACTGAAAAGTGTTGCTCATCAGGGAAGTCATCCATGATTGGGGGCTCATTTTCCGCTACTTCCACCATCAACCTCGATAGGTGATCAACGACAACATTCTCCACGCCCTTTTTATCTTTTATAGAAATATCAAAATCCTGTAAAATTAATATCCAATGAATTAGGCGCGCTTTAGCATCCTTCTTGGTGAGAAGGTACTTAAGTGCGGCATGATCAGTGAAAATAGTGATAGGAGAAACAATCAAATAAGCACGAAACTTATCTAATGCAAAGACTATAGCTAACAGTTTTTTCTCGGTGGTAGAATAATTCATCTGTGCATTATTCAAGGTTCGGCTAGCATAATGAGTAGGATGAGGTTTACCATCTTTTCGCTGCCCTAAAACAGCTCCTACATCAAAATCACTTGCATCACACATCAATTCAAAAGGATGGCTCCAATCGGGCGGTTGTACAATAGGTGTGGAAGTCAATTTATCAATCAAGGCTTGAAATGCCTCTTGACAAGCAATAGTCCACTCATAAGGGGTATCCTTTATCAAAAGACAACATAAAGGACGAGCAATAGCAGAAAATTTTTGAATGAATCTCTTGTAAAAACTAGGATGCCCTAAAAAGGATCTAACATCTTTAACAGTCTTTGACACATGAAGTTTTGAGATGAGATCGATTTTTGATCGATCTACCTCAATGCCTCTAGAAGAGACTATGTGGCCCAACACAATGCCTGAGGGCACCATGAAGAGACACTTTTCCCAATTAAGCACAAGGTGCTTCTCTTCACACCTGACCAAAACTCTCTTTATGTTTTGCAAGCATGCATCAAAAGTATTACCAAATACAGTCAAGTCATCCATATATACTTCCATACATTCCTCGATCATAGCAGAAAACATACTCATCATACAACGCTGAAAAGTAGCAGGAGCATTACACAATTCAAATGACATTCTACGGAAAGCATAAGTATCAAAAGGACATGTAAAAGTAGTTTTTTCCTGATCTTCTAAAGCAATCTCAATCTGATAATATCCAGAATAACCATCAAGAAAACAATAAAAAAGATGTCCAGCTACTCTCTCTAAAATCTAGTCTAAGAACGGTAATGGAAAGTGATCCTTACGGGTGGCTGCATTCAGTTTTCTACAATCTATGCACATGCGCCATCCGATCACCAATTTAGTGGGGACAAAGTCACCACTTTCATTCTTAACGACGGTGACACCAGATTTTTTAGGCACAACCTGTGTAGGGCTCACCCACTTGCTATCAGCAATGGGATAGATAATCCCTGCATCTAATAATTTCAACACTTCAGTTTTTACTACCTCTTTCATTGTAGGGTTCAACCTATGCTGAGGATCCCTACGAGGTACATCCCCTTGTTCAAGATTAATCATATGGGAACATATCAAGGGACTAATACCTTTCAACTCTGCAGTTAATACTGAAGATATAATAACTGGGTATGTATCACCAGGACCAAGATAGACGTGCTTTAAACCTTGAGGTAGCGGCTTTAGGTCCAGCTTGGGCGGTTCTACTGCTGATGGCGTTGGTGGATGTCCTCTTTCTGGCAGTTCTTCAAACTTTGGATTTCATGGACCTGCAAAAGAACAATGTTCCAAATTTTTACACATACCATCAACATCAACATTTTCATCCAAATCTAAGTCAAGAAAATTAATTTCAGTTGTAGCAAACTCCTCTTCAGTGAGCAAGTCAATCTGGTAAGTCTACTGGCATTCATCATCCTCATCAGGCTGCTTAGCAACATTAAAAACATTAATTTCTAAAGTCATATTCCCAAAAGTTAACTTCATTAAGTCATTCCTACAATTAATTATAGCATTAGCAGTAGCAAGAAACGGTCTACCTAAAATAATAGGAATTTTAGAATCAGCAGTTACTAGAGCCTAAGTATCCAAGACTAAGAAATCAATAGGATAATAAAATTTATCTATTTGAACAAGCACATCCTCTACTACTCCTCGTGGAGTTTTCGTGGATCTATCTGCCAATTGCAAAACCACATATGTCGACTTAATCTGTCCTAAACCAAGTTGCAAGTAAACAGAATATGGCATCAAATTAACACTTGCACCAAGATTTAATAAAGCTTATCCTACTTCATGCTCTCCAATGAAACAAGACACAGTAGGACAGCCAGGATCCTTATATTTAGGAGGAATCCTATGCTGAAGCAGTGCACTAACCTGCTCCGTTAAAAATGCAGTTTTCTTTATATGATCTCGTCTCTTCATAGTACATAAATCTTTAATCACTTTAGCATATGTAGGAATTTACTTAATAACATACAAAAGAGGAAGGTTTACCTTAACCTACCGAAGATGCTCCAAAACCTCGTTGTTGGGCTCCATAGTCAATTTAGTGGATTTCAATGCCTGAGGGAAAGAGACACGTACCTTAAAGTCAACTGGCGTAGGGCCATCTGAATGATCGGTCTCTGCATGGTTCTCCTCAATCCAGTCCTCTTCTTCAACAGCAATAGGAGATTCAGTGGGCTCTTGTGAAGGCCTTTTCGTTGTTTTCCCGCTTCTTGTAGTTATGGAGTTCATCTCCTTCATATTATTTTGCTCAGCACTAGATACTTGTGTTTGTTGAGGTTGAGCTGGGAACTTCCCTCGTTCGTGCACGCTCAATGAGTTGATCAGCTTCGTGATCTGGCTCTTGATCTCTTGAATATCCTCCTTTGTTTCCTTGGATTCCTGCACAATCATAGATTTCAGCTCCTGCAAACTGTCATTAAATGTAGGCCTAGGAAAACCAGATGTATTAGAAGGAGGGTTAGAAAAAGGCTTATTAGGTGGCAGTTGATGATAATCATTGCTTTGTGGAGCATTCGACTTCTAGCTGAAGTTTGGATGCTCTCGCCATCCTGGATTATACGTTTTCGAGTAAGGGGTGTACGGCCTCCTGAATCCGCCTACAGCGTTGCAATGCTCGTCGTACACACCTCTCATCTCAACATAAGTAGGGCAATCGTCAATCTCGTGGTCCACGCCCTGATATATCGCACACATCCCAGCCGGCCTTGTAGGTTCGTTGTATGGAGAGGTCCAGGCTTTCATCATATCTTTGGTCTTTAATAGCTCCAGCTCTCTCGTTAGGCTCTCCAGTTTACCCTTGAGTGCATCCTCCTCCCGCAGTTGATAAATTCCTCCACCTTGTTGAAGTGGTGGTGGTCTGGCCCTATTTGTACTTTCTATTGCACTCGGTCTAGTCCATGTATGAGCTTTCTCAGCAAGCTCAGTCAAATATTCAATTGCTACTTTAGAATCTTTTTGCAAAAATTCACCATTACACATCATCTCAACAAATTGGCGTTCTCTAACAGTTAAACCATCATAGAAATAAATAGCAAGACGCTAACTTTCATATCCATGATGAGGACATAAATTCAACATGTCTTTAAATCGTTTCCCATGTCTGATACAAAGTTTCACTATCCTTCTGTGTGAAGGTCGAAATCTGTCTCTTAAGTGTATTGGTCTTGTGATATGGGAAATACTTGTTGAAAAATATATGTGTCATTTCAGCCCAAGATCCTATAGATCGTGGCCTCAAGGAATATAACCAACTCTTCGCTCTATCCTTTAGAGAGAAGGGAAAGAACTTAAGTCAGATCATATCTAGTGCACCTGGTTGGCCATGGAAGGTCGCTACTACTTCCTCAAACTCCCTAATATGCACATAGGGATTTTCAATTTTCAACCCATGAAAGGTAGGAAGCAACTGAATCATGCCAGGTTTAAAGTCAATGTGTGCTGCATTAGGTGGAAACATGATGCATGAAGGTGAGCAGTGCATGTGGGATGCAAATATTCTTGCAAACTCCTAGGAGCTTGTTCTTCCACGTGCTCAGCCATAATAAAAGTATGATGTGAAGTTTGTGACTGTGCGTCAAAAAGATCAGAATTGTATGTCTCACTACCAGAAGTTTCAGAATCACCCTCGGGGCGTCTAGCAAATCTGCCTAGCTCGTCTCTATACCGACGCATACACCAACAAACACGCAATCCAAAAGATACAAACCAACTAAAGAAAATAAGCAAAAACAATAATTGAAACTAAGCTTACTAACTAAAACCGAATAAAAGAACACAAGCCTAAATAGAGAAGGAAAATCAAAGCCGAAATAGAGAAATAAAGAAATAAAGACTAAAGAAAATGAACGAAGTTACCGCTTTCGATGTCTACAATCACTGTAATCTAATTCTGGCGCTTTTCTGAACCGTCTCCCCGGCAACGGTGCCAATTTTTTATATCGCTCAAATGTGTCACGCACAGTGGTCGCGGTGCAATACAACATAGGAGAGGTCGAACCCATAGAGAGACAAGCAGAAAATATCCAAAATGTAAATAACAATGAATTGAAGACAAACAAGAACTTGAGAAGTGACTAAATTAGATCAAAGGATTTTAATAAGGCTAGGCATCGGGAATCACTTCACTCGGATATAGGTTCTTCTCTTCTCAATGGTTCATATAATACTCAGTTAAGGGATTCACATCTCAATCACCTTAACCGGAAGATTCAATACAAACCTAACAAAATATATAAATGTCTCTTCCTACAACTGGTTCTTCCTTTTTATAGTTCTAACTTCATCCAATCAAAACCTAAGAATATATGATACCGGCTGTCACTACAGGCAACGTATAGCAAAAGTTCATCGGGACAAAGCCCTAACTCTATCTAACCAGACCTCTAAGAATACACAATACCAACTCTCACAATCGGCAATGCATAGCAAAGATTTCATGAGATAAAGTAGATAAACAATAGATAAAACTATGGGATTATAAGATCATGAAAGAAGCATAACTGGATTCATAATATTAATCATCCACATAGGAATCTATAATCTAAAAATAATCTTTGAAGATTCAATACATAGAAAAGAGTTTAACAATAAAGATTAAAACTATTAACCATGATGAAGAAGAAACCCGAATTCTCGCTAGATCATCCGTCCGCCATGCTCGCGGATTACTGGGCCATGGATGGAGATGTCTTCATCTTCTTCCTTTAGAAAACGTCCAGAAAAGAGCCCCCAAAAATGTCCAAGAACTCCCCATATATATGGACATGAAACCCTAGCTTTTATTTCAGCCTTTGGATTAAATCTGATGGCTCGTATTCAGATCCGCCCGACAAAGGATCGATCTTTGTAAGGCAAAGGATTGATCCTTTGATATCAAAATCTTCAATTTCTGGCATCGCCCGAGAAAAATCGATCTTTTGATAGAAGCATGATCGATCATTCTCAGTAGGATGGATAGTAGGATGGATCCTTCTCAGTAGGATGGATCCTTCCATAGAGTAGGATGGATCCTTCTTAGTAGGAAGGATCCTTCCATAGAGTAGGATGGATCCTTCCATAGAGTAGGATGGATCCTTCTCAGTAGGATGGATCCTTCTCAGTAGGATGGATCCTTCCATAGAGTAGGATGGATCCTTCGATAGGAGAAAGATCGATCCTTCTCCTCAATATTCTCGAGTGGACGGAGGATTGATCCTTCTGTGATCATCTGAAAAATGTGTGTTCTGTCAGGTCTGTCTACATAAAAGGATCGATCCATTTAGGGATCATGATCGATCCGTTTTTCTTGAGTATTCACTGTTTTGCCATCCAGACTGTGCCAGTGGTACTAAGATTACCGTAACTTCCTCTAGAAAACTCGGAATCACGAACCATAAAATTCTTGAGAAACTAGACTTCAAGAGCTGTCTAACCATATATAGAACATCATCTGGTTTATTCTTAAAAGGTACAGTTTTGGCGTTAAAGACCCATCTTTGCTTCAATTTTCTGCATAATACAAATAACTTTGTGAAGCAACATATACTGACGAAATCATCTATATTAATCATAAAAACTCAACAAATAAGACGCTCTTAGTCAGGTTGAGAGTGCAATTTCATGCACTCATCACCGTAAGTTCACAAATAATCATATTTACCACTGGGACAACCACATGGTGCAAAATTTGGGTTGGCCGCTTCATATAACCCCTTCAGTAGACATGCCCCTTCTCCTCGCCTCTACTGTGATATCAACATTCTCCTCAATCTTGACATACTCATCCTCATCGTCAAGTACTAAGTTGACTTATGTATGTTCCATATTTTCCTCGACCATTGCAGCTAGCGCTTCCCCGTCGTCGACCATGTCAGAGATATCAGAATCGCTCTCAACTGGATGATGTTGTCCGAGGCGACTAGGAAGTATATAATGATTGGTGATGACTGGAGGCATGGTTCCAAACTGGATCATCTGGTTTTCCTCCTCCTCGTCCTTCTTGGGATGATAAAACTTACTTGTTCCTTTTCCTCCTGCCTTAGAACTGTTAGTGTTCTCTTCCTCCTCCATAGTGTCCTCGATATATTCTTGGCTACTTTCTTAAGCCTGCCTGGCCTTCATCATCTGGCCATACTTCTTCTCGTATCACCAGTATTGGGTTTTGGTCATCTCTTCCACCGGAACTAATCGGCGAGTGTAACAGTTATAATTGTACCACTTGTCTGGCTTATATGGCTAAGGCAAGAAGTTCTTGGGATAAGTGTGCGGCTGACCTCGATTCCATTGCCAGGATTGTGGCCGATGAAACTTCATTCTGGCCACTGGAGTAATTGAGCGACTGAGGTCCCAATAACACCTTGGGCATAAGCTCTGGGGCATTGGTGCCTTACCCTTATTCTGGCTAAGTCTGGTGAACATGTCGCGCCCCGACCCGTGAAAGCCCAACCGGGCCGGGCAACGCGAACCGGAACCTAACGAAACGCGGAAAATTTGGCGAGGATTCCCTCTAACCTATTGGTCTCCCTAGCAATTCATCAAACACCCCCAATTAAAAGACAACAATAAATTACAAGCCTTGAACCTCAGATTACAAAACCCAAAAAAAGTTAATATACATATCCTCGGAGAGGAGAAGATTCAAATACAACATTCACTCCCGTATGAGGCTAACTAACATAGGTTAAAAGCTGTAAAAGATCGCCACCTCTCAAACTTTGCTTGGCGCCGCAGCACCGCCGACCAACTGCCCGGTAAGGGCCACCGAAGAGGAGCTAACGCATGCACCTGCAAAACTTAGCCCAGGTAGGAGTGAGCAACTAAGCTCGGCAGGGAAACTACACTACGATACACAGAAGGAAGAGGAAAACGCAACAGTGTCGCCCTCAAGTAAGACCTGGGTGTATATAGAGGCAAACCACGCAGGTAAAAGCCCTCGGCGCCAGCCGGCATGCAAGGCTATGGAAAGCAATAGGGCTACTCGCCCACTTATTCTAAACATTCCAGGGGACATCACTCTCCTGGTTCACCACTGCCCCTAGTATGGGGTTAGCATGCTTAAGAGTATGTACAAGTTTATAAGACTGTAAAGAAAAACATGATCCCTCCTCGGTGCCTCTGTGCCTCCACAGTACCTTGACCAAGGGGATTGTCTTGCCCCGCAAAACCTGATCCCTCCAGTCAAATAGTCGAACGGGCTGCTCAACGAAGCTCGTGTCTGCCTCAAGCTCAATGTCATCCACCCTAATGACACGAGACGGATATGGGTGATACTTCCTGAGCATCGACACGTGGAAAGTCGGGTGCATAGCTAACATGTGCTGAGGAAGATCGAGGCGGTAAGCTACCTCGTCGACCCTCTCTAGGATCTTAAATGGCCCAACGAACCTCGGCGCCAACTTACCACCTCTGCCAAACCTGACAGAACCTATGTACTGCGACTCTCGCAGGAACACCCTGTCGCCGACTGCAAACTCTAACGATCGTCGCCTCTGATCTGCATAACTGGGGAATCACACGACCTACCATACAACGCCTCACGAGGTATGGGGAATCACACGACCTACCATACTTTGCCTGATCTGCACTAACCTCTCTGACGACCGCCTCACGAGGTCTGGACCGGTGAGTGAAGCCTCTCCAACCTTTGTCCAACACACTGGGGAATCACACGACCTACCATACAACGCCTCGAAAGCTGCTACTCGAGGACTGGACTAGTAGTTCTTGTTGTAGGCGAACTCCACCAAGGGAACGTGCTCCTCCCAGCTGCCTCCGGCGTCGAGGACACATGCTCTCAGCATGTCCTTCAAGATCTGGATCGTCCGCTCTCACTGCCCATCGGTCTATGGATGAAATGCCATACTGAAGGTCAGGAGTGTGCCAACTACCTCCTAAAAGCCTCGCGAGAACCTGCTGGTGAACCTGGGGTTATGGTCTGACACGATAAAAACTGGAACTTCGTGTAGTCTGACCACCTCTCTGACGTACAAGCTGCCCAACCTGTCCGTCGAGTCTGTCGTCCGCATAGGCAGGAAGTGCGCCGATTTGATCAATCGATTAACGATGACCCAAATCACGTCATTCCCCCTAGGAGATCTCGGTAGCTCGGTCACGAAGTCCATCGTGATGCGCTCCCACTTCCACTCATCTAGTGGAAGCGACTGAAGTAACCCCGAAGATCTCTGGTGCTCTGCCTTGACCTTCTGACAGGTAAGGCAGCACGATACGAACTCCGTCACTGCCCTCTTCATCCCGCACCACCAGAACTGCCACCGCATGTCCTGGTACATCTTGGTGCCCCTGGGATGAAGTGCAAAACGAGAGTAATGGAACTCTCGTAGGACATCGTCTCGTAGAACTGGATCTGCAGGAACCGCTACTCTGCCTCGGAATCGTAGCCCTCCGTCTGACGATATTGTCCAGGTCCCGTCTGCGCCCTCCGTGCCTACCGATGTGCGCAACTCCTCGAGCTATGCGTCACTGCGCTGCGCCTCTAACACTCTGGCTAGGACTGCTCACATACTCTGCACGATGTAAAGAAAGCTGCTGGATCCCTAATCCTCGAACTCGGGCCCCAACTGGCCCGCTGTATCTAGAGCCTGCCACTGCCGCGATGACAACTCTGCAACTGCTGCTCTGGTGTCTCTCACCTTCCTGCTCAGCGCATCTGCTACAAAGTTTGCCTTACCAGGATGGTAATGCAACTCAAAGTCATAGTCCTCCAGTAGCTCCATCCATCGTCGCTACCTCAGGTTGAGGTCACGTTGGGTGAAAGCGTGCCTCAAGCTCTGATGGTCCGAGAAGACAGAGAACTTCTCGCCATAGAGGTAATGACGCCAGTTCTTCAGGGCGAAAACCACCGCTGCTAGCTCTAAGTTGTGAGTCGGGTAGTTCCTCTCATGGTTCATCAGCTGACGAGAACCCTAGGAAACTACGTGCCCCTCCTGCATGAGGACACACCCCAAACAATCAACGCTTGCGTCGGAGTAGACACTGTAACCAACACCTCGCTCGGGGATGATCAGCACCGGCGCACTGGTCAACCTCGTCGTCAGCTCCACGAAGGCTCGCTCACAAGCATCATCCCACACGAACAAGACAGCCTTCTGTGTCAGTCTGGTCAACGGTCCTGCAACTCTGGAGAAGTCTCGCACGAACCGCCTGTAGTAACCCACCTGGCCCAAGAAACTGCGGACCTCGAACACTGTCCTTGGTCTCTGCCACTGTACCACTGCCTCGACCTTGGCCGGGTCAACTGAGATCCCTGCTACCGACACCACGTGTCCAAGGAATCCCACTTGTGCAAGCCAGAACTCACACTTGGAAGGCTTGGCATAAAACCGATGCTCCTGAAGTAGCTGCAACACTGTCGTCAAGTGTTGCTCGTGCTCCGCCTCTGACCGTGAGTAAATCAGGATGTCGTCAACGAACACCACCACGAACTCGTCTAGGAAAGGCCGGAAGATCCTCTGCGTGAGATCCATGAACGCTGCTGGTGCGTTCGTAAGCCCAAACGGCATCCTCTGCGTGAGATCCATGAACTTGTACAGGTCATACCAAGTCCGAAAAGCCGTCTTTGGGATGTCGCAATCCCGAACCCTCAACTGGTGGTAGCCGATATGGAGATCAATCTTCGAGAACACTGAAGATCCTCACAACCGGTCAAACAAATCGTCGATCCTTGGCATCGGATACTTGTTCTTCACCGTCACCCTATTGAGCCGCCTGTAGTCTATGCAAAGTCGAAGGGTACCATCTTTCTTCTTTGCGAACAACCATGGCGCCCCCCA
This sequence comes from Narthecium ossifragum, assembly GCA_963920575.1. NCBI lineage: Eukaryota > Viridiplantae > Streptophyta > Magnoliopsida > Dioscoreales > Nartheciaceae > Narthecium > Narthecium ossifragum. The sequence goes on from OY986966.1 coordinate 10,251,276, forward strand.
GGGAGACATGCTAGGACAGATGAAACCTCTGCTGGTCAGCTCATCTAGCTGGGTCCTCAACTCACTCTGCTCTGCTGGTGCCATCCTGAAAGCTGGGAGAGAGATCGGTGCGGTACCTGGTACTAGGTCGATCTCAAAATCGACCACTCTGGGCGGTGGAAGCCCTGGCAACACCTCGGGAAACACGTCGGTGTAGTCACAACAAGGCTGAGAGCTCTGCTGCACTCCATCAGAACCGAACAGGGATAGGCTACCCAACAAGGCTGAGAGCTCGCTGCCACGCCTCCCCACACCACAAGCAAAGGAATCGGCTGAGAACCGATCCCCTCACAACACATACTGTGTCCCGTCGGGTGTCCAAGCGACCACCCTTCGGCGACCACAATCGATGATAGCTCGGTATACTGCTAACCAGTCCATACCGAGTATCACATCAAAGCCCGTCATGTCTAGACAGACACGGAGGCCTCCAACCTCCAAAGAATAAGATCAGCAGACCCGATCTACCCTGGCTGTCCTGCCGATCGGTGAGTCTAAAAACTGTTCCACCTCTACCCAACTCGTCTTTAATCCTAGCGATGCCACACACATGCTAACAACATAGAAATGAGATGCCCCAGAGTCTATCAGCATATCTACTAAAGAACTAGAAAGCTGAAAGATACCTCTGAGTACGGATGGCTCTGCCGCTGCCTGCTAACCTGCTGTGGCGACTGGTAAAGCCGTACGGTGTCCGACTGCTCACGCTCCGAAAGAGCAAACACACACCCATGCTGGCCGCCTCCACCCTTGGAGCGGCTCGGTCCAGCCCCTGACCCGCGCCCACCACCGCTCCCCTGCCTGGCACCGGACCCTCCGCCTCTACTGCCCTGCGGCATAGCGCCCCGCGCTCCTCGCAAAGGACAGTCTGTATGGTAGTGCCCCGGCTGCCCGCACTGGAAAGAAGTGGCTGACGCGCCACCAGGCTACTGAACCTGGCCTCCTCCTGACGGAGCCTGCCCAGACGGCCCGGGCATCAGGAGAAACTGTCCTGCGGGACTCGACAGCTACGGCTGGAACTGCTGTGGATGCGGTGACTGTTGCTGGAAAGGTCGCTGACGCCGCTGATGGCCTCTGCCGAATCCCCCTCTGAACTGGGGTCTCTGCGGTGTACTGGTAAAGACTGCCGATGGAACTGCCCGGCGTCTCTCATTCTGCAACTGCGCCTCCACTACTAAAGCGCAGTTCAGAACTACTGCGTGCGTCTGGAAATGGTGGGAACACGTCTGGCGCCTGATATCCGATCGAAGCCCCCACTCAAACTGTCGTGCCCTGGCCGTCGAATCTGATGCTACTACCCCCGCAAAACGAACAAGGTATGTAAACAGGGTGGCATACTGCTGCACAAAGCGAGTACCCTGCTGAAGGGACGGCTACTCGTGAGATAGAGCGTCACGCGTACTCTCCGGGAAGTACGCGTCCAAGAACAACGCTCTGAACTCCTCCCACATCGGCTCCTCTCCGCCACTGGTGTGCTGGGCTGTCACGCCCCCGACCCAAAAAAAACATCCAGATCGAGGCGTGAGTTATCTAAACCTGTTTACATCATCAATTGGCGTACAAACATATAACTTATATGAATTTAAACAATTTACTCAAATGTCTACATTAAAGAATATTACAACATTTCTCAAATACAACTGAATTAATGATCATACAATTATATCCTCGAATACATCATGTTATACCTCGATTTATACATCAATTCGAACATTATTGATTAAGACTGTAAATTATCTGTAGAAGAACTCCTCGAAGCTCTAAGTCCTCGATCATCTCGAAATATCGCGCCATCTTCTAGAAGAATACCTGAAAGAAGGAACTGCATCGCCGATGCAGCCTAGGTAGGGTGAGGAACAATGCCCAGTAAGGTTCTACTGACACACCCCGACCCAGAAAACCCATCCAGGATGGGGCATGAGGGTTCCTATCACTATTCATCTCCAATTGGCGCGATACAATGCAGAAAAGACAGATAAATTTAAACAATTTATATTCCAGAGGTGAAACAGAAATTCAATTCATATATTCATCAAGTTGTACTATTCAACATTAGATGCAAATCCTGATCAAATTCCTCCAAAGGAAAGGTATTATACAATAATCCCAAAAGAATCCTCGAAGATGTACATAATTTTCAAAATCTATCAAAAGTACAACAGTCGTCCTCCAGCAACCTCAAACACCTCTGGGCGTAGTCGCGCCACCAAAAGCTGATCCCGCCGGCTCTACTGAAGAAGAACTGGTGCCTGCACCTGCAAACACAGCCCGGGTAGGAGTGAGTGAAAAGCTCAGTAGGGTTCTACTCTACGACACATTGAAAGGAGGAAAATAACAACAGTGTTGTCTCCCCGCTCAAGTCTAAGGACTGCCATGGGGTTCCACAACCCCTGTCGACTACCCCAAGGGCTCCTGTCATGAAACCTCTCTCCTGGACATGTTACGAGGAGGCCAAGGAATAGTAACATGCAGGATCACCCTTACCCAGCAGGAAGCCACTGCCTGGGGACCACGTCAGGGGCACCGACAACCATCCTTAGCACTTGGCTTTGGGAGACCAACACGACCTCTAAACCTCAAGCAATGATCAGAGTCAACTATCGCAAAACCTCAATCACATGAGATTCCATTATACAATCACACCTTAATCCTGACTACACAGCCACGGTCCTAAGGCTAGATCCGAGCTACACGAGAGCCTCGGATCGGCGATCAACCCATCGCCCGCCTAACCTTAAATGCTTCTAATGCAATCAAGATGCATGCAATGCTCAGGCACAGATAACGAGATATAGGCATTCAACAACATGACGATAATCATACAGGGCTAGGCATACCCTATAGCTAGCCAGGGGGTGAGCATAGCAAAGGCCTCAAATACATGTAAACTATACTAACCAAACAAAGATTAGCACCAAGAGATAGACACAGATATACAATAGTTTTCAGTGCACTCTTGCACCTGACAGACTAAGGTTCAACAGTTCCTCATTAGCTAGCACTCATAGCTAGCTAATGGCTAGGCAATCAAATAAGCATTTAACTACTTATCAAACCATGTATTAAATGCAATCAAAACCACAAATTCGCCCAAAGGGTAAATGCACGACTCAATCCTCAATCTCGATATAAATCCCTTGAAAAATCCATGAAAACAACACACATGCTTCCCAACAGGTTTAAGTATTTATCACAAATGAAAGCCATCCAAAGAAACCCAGAAAATAGTGTTCAAGGGCTCACGGTCGATCCGACGGTCGATGCGGCGGTCGACCGTGAGGCCACGGTCGATGTCATGGTCGATCCGACGGTCGACCGTGAGACCAAAACAAGGAAAACCACAAAGAGCCACGGTCGATCGGTGCATCGACCGTGGGAGGCTCAAAACGAGACAAAGCCTCACGGACGATGCGACAGTCGATCCGACGGTCGACCGTGAGGCGGAGTGGAAAAGAAGAAGGAACCATGGTCGATCGGGGCATTGACCGTGGGAGGCCAAAAACGCGACAGAGCCCGACGGTCGATCCGACGGTCGACCGTCAGGCCCGAAAGAAGCATTTCAACGTTTGACGGTCGATCCACCGATCGACCGTCAGCCCCACGGCACAGTTCCTCAAAACAGTACTGGAAATCCAATTTCTTGGATTTGAATGATCAAATCACATTGGAACTTGATGAAATTATGCAAGCATGCATAATCAACGATGGGGAAACCAATGAAGCGAATAAATCGCGATTTTGATGGTTAAATCTCCTAGTTAGGTCTAAATGGCCAAAAACCGACAAACGACGATAAAATGGAAACCAGTCGATAAAATACAAAAATCACATGGTAGGAGTACACGAAACAAGCTATACTACACATGCAGTGAGCTACACATCATTCTAGCAAGTACTCCTACAGCAAAAATATAATAAACCTATCCTAGGAGAACACGATCACAGGATCGAGGTAGAAACACCTACTTGATGAAGTAGGGCAGCTCCCCCACGCATCCCCCAACTCCGATTGCCGGAATCCCCTCCTCGAAAGCCGCGCCTCCAAGCCCTACCTCAGCCGCAGGAGAGAGAGAGAGAAGAAAGAGAACGGCAGGAGAAGGAAAGAAGGAAAGAAAGGGAAAGAAGGAGCTTAAATAGAAAGCTAGAATCGATCACAGCCGTCCGATTCGATCTCTCCTGATCGAGCTCCGATCTTCCGATCGGACGCACCCTTAAGGTTCTAATCAAACACATATATCAATCAAAGGCCATGTGTGCAACGCGGGTGTGAAACTGACCACCAGGGAGCATATTTACCAAAATGCCACTGGGGTCAAAAAACAGCGATGCGATCAACCGATCGCATCCCAAGGCCAACCAAGCCAAACCACAAACCCAGACTCTCGACCTAACGCGGTCGGACCGGGTTGGAGGTACGGGTCCTCACATCTACTCTACGTCACAGTCAAGGGGAAACCACAACAGTATTGTCCTTCATCCCAAGTCTAAGGTGCCAATGGAGGCATCACACCTCGTCGATCTAGAATGGGCCCCTAAATAGGGTCACCCTCATCCAAGTGGCGAAACAAGGAGGACGACCAACACGAGCCCGAACACAGGGTCGGTGCATCGCCTCTGCACTCACCGCTGGAGCTCTCACCGTACACCACCCCTTGTACGGGGACATACGTCATGGACATCGACAACCACACTTAGACCCTTGGGACAAACAGACAATACGACCTCTATTCATCAATCATAATAGAATATTCAAGTCTGACTACCTAATAATACTCGACTGATATCAAACAAAATCATTAATAACAATCACGTCCTAATCCTCGACTAACCAAACCCCGGTCCTAGGGCTAGATCCAGGCTACCCGAGAACCCCGGATCGGTGATCGAATCCATCGCCTACCACCTAGCCTTAATGCTTCTAATACAATCAAGATGCATGCAATGCTCAGACACAGAGATACAGAAATATAAGCATACAACAGTATGACATCACAACATACAGGGCTAGGCATAGTCTACATCTTGCCAAAGGGTAAACATAGCAAGGGGTTTAAAGCAGTTACAGATCTATCTACCATGACAACGGCAACACAGGCCGCAAACAAACATGTCAATTCAAATTTCGGCATTACGACGGCATCCACAGCCGTCAACCGCAATTTCTGCAAAGAGGCACACCCCCCAGCAACACAATTACAACAATCAACCACAAACATGATATACATCAACTAGGGCACACCTTCGGCCCATTTACTTATCTAAACATCCCAAAGGGCATAACTCCCTTGGTTCAACCACATCACATAGGGCTTAGAGTATACAATACATATGTAAGTAATACATGGATACTAAACATGCTCCATAATCAAATGCTAATTAAGCTATAAGATTAGCAACTTAAATAACCGTGTAGAAATCAAGGGGTTGATCTCCCAAAACTTATCAAATCACATATGTATCTACTGTATACTGCTAAGAACATCAATTCAGGATAATAGATGAATTAGACAAGTTACAATTGATTAATCATGCTTTGATTATATATAGTCGACAAGATTAGGATATAAGCTAGGTTTCACTATGTCCATTCAATTAATGCGAAACTTAGCATACATGCCCATTAATGGTTCTCAATACGCATATAGGTAACACGCTAAGAAAAATGCTAACATAACATTGATAGGAGGGATCGATGGAATTCATCAAAGATAACATTTTCGTAAATAGAAAACCCAAACCTATTCTCTCGAGGAATCCACGTTGAATTCACAAGAAAATCCATCTAAAGACCGGATCCATCCAAATCCTACTATGATCACTATACATGTTACCTAACATTCTTATTAATCTACCGTGAAAAGATCAAAGCAAGGAAGCCAAGATAAAACCCAAAATTCGGTCAAAAACCCAAACTTTATCAAAGATTCAGTTTAGTCGCAGATCAGGGAACAATTGATAATAAATCGTACAAAAATGAGACAATTATGAAATTAGCGGCAATTGAAAGTAGATTCCAAGATCTACATCTTTCATCTTGAAAGTATCTTGAGATTCTTTACGGAATAGCACTAGCTTCGAGAAGAAGCTGGCTGGATGCTCAGGACAGGGTCCGAAAACCAAAATCCGGGAAGAACAGATGGATCAAATCCACTTAAAACCCGTCACGGAACGATTGGACCTAGGTCAGATGAAATCCAAGTTCAGAGAAGCAAAGCAGGAGGAAGAAATCCACAACGAATCCAAATCAAAACCCTCTGATCAAATCCAAAATCCATACAAGCAAAACCAGTCAACATCTAGCATGAATAGCATGAAAGAGATGAAGGATACAACCCACAATCACAAGAAATTCCTAACCTAAGACCGAATCAAAGATTCAGGTAGGAAACCCTACCTCAGAGCTCGGGGAAGAGGAGACTTGGACTTGGTCTTCGTCCCCGACACTTCCCCGGGTGCTGAAGCTTGACGGCGGCGAAGGAACTCCAAGGGAACGCCGGCGGATCTCATCGATCGGCGACGATGGCTTCCAGCAAAGTCGGGAGAGAGGTTAGAGAGAAGAGAAGGGTCGGATCTGAGGAGAGAGAGAGACTATAAGGAGGACGACGGCTGGCAACGGTGGCAAAGAAGTTCCGACGGAGAAGGGAGTTTGGCCGGCGCGGTCGCGGGTAAGGGAGAAGAAAGGAGAGAGGATGCCGTGCGTGGAAGAAATAAAGGGAGAGAGAAAGAAAAGAGGATTTTACACAAATGCTGAGATTTAGTCTCGGTCGTTCATCTCGATCTTCTCTGATCGAGTTCCAATCTTCCGATCGGGAATGCCTATAAGGATCTAATCAACCACATGCATCAATCCACTGCCGTGTGTGCACTACGCGGGTTTGAAACCAACCGCCAAGGTGCAATTTACTTAACTACCATTTGGTCCAAAAACAGTGATTTGATCAACCGATCGCAACTCAAGGCCAACCGGGCCAAACCGAACGTGGTCAGACCAGGGTGGAGGTACGGGTCCTCACAACCTATCACCCTTAAAGGAATTTCATCCCAAAATTTGATATGAGTAGGGTCAGAAACAACAAAGCAAAAACAACCACCTGCACAAGATAAGAAAGGTTAGCAAGCTCGCCATTCGAGCAACCACACAAGGTACCGGGCATCAACGTCTGCAACACAAACCACCAGGCACCAACGTTCGCAACGGCCACACAAGACCAAGAAACACCTCATGGTGAGAACCACTTGGGACAAACTGCACATGCGCCTCCAGCGCTCCCAAGTTACCCCTACAACACCTCTGCACCTCAAAGGGCTGACTCAGATGGAACCGTCCTATCTCTCGAGACTGGCAACCCACCAAGGTAACCTGTTTTTAAGTTTAAGTTTTAGTTTTCAGTTTTATGTTTTCTCTTGTGTTTTTCTTTTAGGAGTTCAGCCACCCTGAGGCTCCTTGAGGAGAGGTTCGCTTACTCTATCAGGTGGCCTCTTTCTTATTTAAATTTTCTATATCTCCTCTTTCTCTGGAAATTTTTGGATAGCCACCTCCTACATATTTTATTGGACAAATGCACACATTGAGGACAATGTTGATTTCAGGTTGGGGGGTGTAGACATTCATGACTTTAGTCATACTACCTTGTGGGTATAATAGCGTTAAATTGTACATGAGTTGAAATTTTTATGCGTATTATACATGCTGTATTCATATGGATTGGCCTATACATTGATTGCATGTGTGATAACCTGAAGGTAGAACATTATGTGAGTCACACACACGAACACGTTCTGTGCAGTGGTAATTATACCCACCAAAGGAATGAGCATGCTATTGTCAATCTAGACCATGATTTCAGCATTAGCTAGTGTTGAGTATTGCATGCAGAAAAAAAAGAAACAAAAAAAAAGAGAAAAAGTTCTGGAGCTTGATTAAGCTGTGCCTAAACACCTATTAGGTGATCTACTGAGTAACCGGGTGTTCTTGCCTCAGGAAGCGGGGAGCTCGCGTAAAAAGGTACAATCACTAATAGCTAAAAAACTACTCAGTGTTTTGTTAAGTAACCGGGTCTCTGTGCCTCATGAAGCGGAGAGTGCTCGTGTAGAAAGGCAAAGTGTCTGATAGTTGAAAAGAAAAAGAGAAGGAAAGAGCATGCTGTACTTAAAGTGCGAGGGTTAGATGATTGGTCATAAAGATAGTAGTGTGTTTGGACTAATGGTGGGTAGAAGTTGCTTCTGGACGTCACATTTATTTGTCACGTCACATGTGTTCTTCTGGATGGTGATTAGCATGTTTGATGTGTAGAAGTTGATTTCATGTGTTGGTAGTATGTGTATGAGTATAAGAAGTTTTCGTACTCTGTACTGTATGAAACACTATTGACTTGATAAGGTAGAATTTTTATCAGACATGTCTACATCCTTAAAACCGTTGGTGTGCTTAATTATATTCTATGCGCTTTGAATTGCTAGAGACTAGCAATAAGTTGGTTGGGGGGTGTGATGAGTGCATGAAAGTGCACTCTGAACAGCTTTATAACCATCTCAATTGCTAGATTATTATCCTTAATCAATATCTTTATTACTATTTTTACATCTATATGTTGCTTCACATGGTTGTTTGGAAAATGCAGGAAATTGGGGCTAAAAGAAGCTGAAAAGAGTATATGGATCAACTTCAAAAATTAATCTGTACCTGCTCATGAAGAACCAGATGATGTACCATATATGGTTGGAAAGCTCTTGAAGTTTAGATTCTGAAGAATTTTAGGGTTCATGATTCCGAGTTTCCTAGAGAAAGTTACGGCACTTTTAGTACCGATGGCGCAATCTGAATGGCAGAATAGAAAATAAGCTGGAAGTCCGATCGATCCGACACCCAGAGTCCGATCGATCGGACTACCAAGAAACGTGACAGAACATATATTTTTCAGCCATAAGGGGTCCGATCGATCCGACACCCATAGTTCGATCGATCGGACTCGGGAATAGCCAAAAACAGCGGATTTCTACGCAACGGATCGATCCAACACCTAAAGTCAGATCGATCCGACTTTCCCAGTGAAGAAAATCAACGGTTTAGATCTAATCCGTGGATGGAGACACTTGGGCCTATAAATATAACTCTTTTTAGGGTTTGAGGGGGACTTTTTGGCTACGTTTGGAGGCGAGGAGAAGGGTTCCAGGCTTGGTTTTCTTTTCTTATTTCTTCTTTATTTCTTCATTAGTTTTGTTGCCCTCATGGTGAACATGAGTGGCTAGTTTCTTTTCTAAGGTACCGATGTAGCCCTAACTGAATCATTCTATGTTATTGGATCATGATTATTTTATCTGTTTATTTTCCTTGTTTCATTCATTATTATAACTGAGATCTTAAATACCTTTATCTTGCCAATAGAAGTATTATAAATTGTTGTATGTGAGATTGGGCGAGGGTTCCTTCCCTAATCTTGCAGGATCTATGAATGAATGAGTTTATGTCGAGGCCGGGTTCAAGCTAAGAGTATTCTTGGTTCATAATTGTTCTTCAGAGCTTAATGGATTCTTGGTTAACACTTAGTTATGGGTTCATTAGCTAGGGTTAATTGAGGGTACTTGGTGAAGACCGCGGCCGAACGGATCATCATACAGGAAGAACGAGCCCTTGGAATTAAACTGAGATCTTGATTGATTCAATGCATAGAATGAGGATGTTATGGTGAAATCGGAAGCTTAGTATTCATCCATCATATTTCCAACGTTTTCTTATTTCGTTATTAGATCATCTATTTTCGAGACTTCATATTTCTTATTTTCCCTTCCATATTTTCTTTCTTTTCCGTTCTTTAGCATTTTACTCTAATAATCTCTACAAATCTCTGTGGGTACGATACTCGTCTTGCTACTATACTGATTGCACCGATTCGTATACTTGCGAGATATAAAATTTATTCATCAACGTAACTGAACGACCCCTCCTCGACACCTCTGCTACCAACTCTGAATGGATCCATGTGTCGTATCGTCTGAAAAGACACTCTATCGCCAACTGTGTCTCCAACAGTCGTCGCTTCTTATCTGCACAAAGTCTTCTGTCAACTCTGACCTGACCTGGGCTAATTTTCTGAAAATTGGGCGACGATATCTAGATCAAAGGATGAATTTTGTCATGCTATGACATCCACTCTGGCACTGGAAAAGGACTGTAACAACTATGTTGTCTCGTCTCCGCCTCCTGATAGGTGAGGTTACAAGGAACGAACTCTGCGTCTGACCTCTGCATTTGGTGCCAACTAAGTTGATGACGAAGTCCATGACATACCTTCGTGCCTCCAGGATGAACAGCAACAAGGAGTGGATTTCACGCACGATGCCCTCGCACAGTTTTGAAACTGCTACTCGATCTCTGGAGCACAATCAACTATCTACTAATGCCGTCAGGAATATATGTTGGCTCAATGTCGTCGTCGCTCCACGTCGTCATGACTCTGGCGCAAACTATCGGGGTAGGGTTGTCTGATGATGTTTGGAATGATGGCTGAGGACTCAACAACCTCTGTTGAGTAATTGGAAGAACCGTGTGAACTGTCGTACTGTGCCTCGAATGGTACGTCAATCTGAATTGACAACTGCTGAAGTAGACGGACTCCAGCAAAGAGACGTACTCCTCCCAGCTGCCTGCTGCATCGATGACACATACCCTAAGCAAGTCCTCCGAGATCTGGATCATCCCCTCTGAGTCCTCAGTAATATGGCGATGACATCCATCATGCTATGCTTCCACATTCGCTCTGACACTGAAAAGGCTGCAATGGGTCTGCTATTTGCTGATGCTCCGCCTTCACCTCCTGACAGGCAAAGTGGTGAGGACGAACTCTGCATCTCATGCTACCAACGTTGATGGCGGTCACAATATACCACCATGCCTCCGAGGTGGCCAACAAGGGAAAGGAGTAGTACGTTTGAACGCCGTCATTGCACAACTCTTGGAACCGCAGCTCGGCCTTGGAAGCACAACCTACTGCATGTTGACCCTGTCTGGCCCTCCTCCCCACGCTTGGGATCAATCTAGGCACAGACCTCCATAAGATTCATGTCATCGCTTCACATCACCATCGCTCTAGACTAAAATGCTGACATCCTCTGAGTGGTAAGGAGTATTGTCTGAACTGGATAACTGCTTCCATCTCCGCCACTGATGGGTTATCACAGCCGCTAAAGATGTTCTAATTTCTTTGGCCCATTTGCTCGAGGTAACATCTACGGCATTGCCTAAATTGAAAGGTGATATGCCCGAAAAGTCGAAACCCTTCTAGCAACTACCAGTTGTTATCACCCTTAAAGGCACTGACGTCGTGACTTTAAGGCAAGAGATCCGGTCTCCTGGTCACTCTAGTCAACGGTCCTGCGGTCCTGAAGATGTGTCTACAGAATCGCGAATGAAGTCTTCGATCTCTGCCGTCACATATCTGCTTCAAGCTCAGCTGGATCAAATAATTTGTCTACCGCTGACACAATCTCTATCTCGTACTAAAAGCTGTCATCGGGATGTCACAATCCTGAATCTTTATCTGATTGTAGCTGGCGTGAACTCTGACCTACGAGAAGGTCAACAAAACTCTGAGCTGACGAGTATCTCGATGATGCACTGCAACATGTACGTACTCCTCGGAGAACGGAAGGTTCGGGAACAACCTACTGATGTGACTGCTGAAATTGCTGAGACGGCGAAAGCTGCTGGGTGCGGTCCAGCTGCTCATGGTCCGGAAGAGCGAATACACGTCCTCGACGGTCGCATCTGCCCCAATTACAGCCCACCCTACTTGGCCCTAAGGTCTTAGCAACGCGTTCACTGACGACACTGGCTGAATTACTTCGAACGAACCTCGATTCCACACTCGGTAATCCCGCGAAGGCGGAATATTCTGGAAGCTCCTCAAAAGGATGGCTGCACAAACAACAACACGAGGGAAACATGCTCTCCCGACCACCCTCAAAACAAAAGAAGGAGGAGTTCACCACAGACTGGTGAACAACCCCAGCTCTTGACAATCAGAAGGCGCGCCAACCCGCGACCTTCAACGAGAGCAACACAACGCCGTCAGGTGTACACACAACACCTTCCCACGGCCAATAAATGCAACTCGATGCGCAACCAACCATCGCAAATCGAAGAAGCCGTCGAACCCCAACGTGTCCCACACGTGGGCGACGGACACCTAGAGGTCTCCAACCTCTAGCAAACGTCCCGTCAAGAGCAGCCAACCCAAGCTTTTGTCCCAAATCAGTGGCTACTCCCAAAGCCACACCCGACTCCAGTCCCAAGACAACACAGCTGGACAGGGACGAGTCACAAGGGGGGAAACACCCAACGTCACAAGAAAACCACGAGCTGCAAGACACCCCGAAAGCTGAAGGCTGAAGCTGAAAGCTGGAGGAAGGCGACTCCGAAACGGGCTACTGCTGAAGGTGCTCTCTGCCAAGAAGTGCGTGAAACTCTGGCAAGACTGGTCGCTGCCTTGTCTCTGGCAACGCTCTATCTGGAATCTAAATTCCTGCTTCTGCCACAGGTATCTGCCCCAGCTGAGGCATCAACCCACTGCTCTGCTCCACGCCGTGCGTCACGCTCGACTGCTCTGCAGTAACCGTCTCACGCCCCTCGCAACCAGCAACGTCGGCGGAAAAGCTCCCGGCGGCTAGCACTCAAGCACCCTGTGGGTTCCCTCTCAGTCTAGCGGTCCAGGCTACCTCTCAAAAGACTGAAACGACGCTGCTGCTGCCACGCATGTCGCTGATGCTGAACCCACTGCCTCTACCAATGGCTACCCTGCCGTTCCCCAGAAGTAGGAACGACAACCCGGAAACTCACCACGACCACCGACCAACAGTCCGGTGTCAACCCTCAAGTCATCTGTCTCAGTATCCAGAGTACAGTCCAGGACGTCCCCCGCTGTCGCTCCAGCATACCGAGCCAGGTGATCCAACAAACCCGCATGCTACCACATGGTGCGAGTACCAAGAACAGAGGAAGGTACTCCCAACTACATCACCCTCCTAGGGTAGGTGCCAACTAACAGTACGCGAACTGCTCTCAACATACAACAAACAGTATCCCTAGTGGCCCCGACAAGCGCCACTAGGCATCGCTTCTTCGGAAGGCAAGAAAATAAAGGCTTCCCAAGGAGGCGATACTCCAGGATGTCCAAAACATCCGGGATCCGGGACAACCCCTTCAATCAGTCCTCTACTGTCGAAGGATCTCCAACATCGTCTCTGAACCGTAGCAGGTTCACCTCTCGAGATTTTGAAAGTACAAAGATGACACACGTCCGATTCCCTACTCGCTCATCTCCAGCACGGGGGGAGATACACTGTCAGGCGAGGGAACGGACAGCGCCAGTGTGCGTGCACACCTCCCCTTGAGGCGTCACGACACAACCGAAAACCAAAACACAACAACAAACAACCTATCTAATGCACATCACACGCATTCGCAAACAGCCATGCAAGGATGTTCTAGACCTAGAACTATCCCATTCCACACTCAAAATCCTAACCGCAAGCCTAATCCTATCCCTTGGATCTACAGCCTGGTCTGATACCAAACTTTAAAGAATATTACAACATTTCTCAAATACAACTGAATTAATGATCATACAATTATATCCTCGAATACATCATGTTATACCTCGATTTATACATCAATTCGTACATCATTAATTAAGACTGTAAATTATATGTAGAAGAACTCCTCGAAGCTCCAAGTCCTCGAAAATCTCGAAATATCACGCCATTTTCTAGAAGAATACCTGAAAGAAGGAACTGCATCGATTTGCATCGCCGATGTAGCCCGGGTAGGGTGAGCAACAATGCCCAGTAAGGTTCTACTCTACGTCACACTCAAGGAAGGGGAAACCACAACAGTATTGTCCTTCATCCCAAGTCTAAGGTGCCACTGGAGGCATCACACCTCGTCGATCCAGAATGGGCCCCTAAATAGGGTCACCCTCACTCAAGCGGCGAAACAAGGAGGACGGCCAACACGAGCCCGGACACAGGGTCGGTGCATCGCCGCTGCACTCACCGCCGGAGCTCTCACTGTACACCACCCCTTATACGGGGACATACGTCATGTACATCGATAACCACACTTAGGCCCTTGGGACAAACAGACAATACGATCTCTATTCATCAATCATAATAGAATATTCAAGTCCGACTACCTAATAATCCTCGAATGATATCAAACATAATCATTGATGACAATCAGTCCTAATCCTCGACTAACCAAAGCCCGGTCCTAGGGCTAGATCCGGGCTACCCGACATCCCCGGATCGGCGATCGAATCCATTGCCTACCGCCTAGCCTTAATGCTTCTAATACAATCAAGATGCATGCAATGGTCAGGCACAGAGATTCAGAAATATAAGAATGCAATAGTATGACATCACAACATACAGGGCTAGGCATAGCCTACAGTTTGCCAAAGGGTAAACATAGCAAGGGGTCCATAGTAGTTACAGATCTATCTACCATGACAACGACAACATAGGCCATAAACAAACATCTCAATTCAAATTTCGACATTACGACGGCATCCACAGCAGTCAACCACAATTTCTACAAAGGGGCACACCCCCAGCCACACAATTACAACAATCAACCACAAACACGATATACATCAACTAGGGCACACCTTCGGCCCATTTAATTATCTAAACATCGCAAGGGGCATAACTCGCTTGGTTCAGTCACAAGCCTCACATAGGGCTTAGAGTATACAATACATATGTAAGTAATACATGGATACTAAACATGCTCCATAATCAAATGCTAATTAAGCTATAAGATTTGCAACTTAAATAACCGTGTAGAAATCAAGGGGTTGATCTCCCAAAACTTATCAAATCACATATGTATCTAATGTATACTGCTAAGAACATCAATTCAGGATAGTAGATGAATTAGACAAGTTACAATTGATTAATCATGCTTTGATTATATATAGTCGACAAGATTAGGATATAACCTAGGTTTCACTATGTCCATCAAATTAATGCGAAAGTTAGCATACATGCCCATTAATGGTTCTCATTACGCATATAGGTAAAACACTAAGAAAAATGCTAACATAACATTGATAGGAGGGATCGATGGAATTCATCAAAGATAACATTTTCATAAATAGAAAACCCAAACCTATTCTCTCGAGGAATCCATGTTGAATTCACAAGAAAATCCATCTGAAGACCGCCTACAAGCATACTAGTATTTATCACATAGAATATATCAATTTGCGTAAAGGAGAAAACCTCCACAACATGACATGAACTAATCCTGCACGGATCCATCCAAACCCTACTATGATCACTATACATGTTACGTAACATTCTTATTAATCTACCGTGAAAAGATCAAAGCAAGGAAACCAAGATAAAACCCAAAATTCGGCTAAAAACCCAAACTTTATCAAAGATTCAGTTTCGTCGCACATCCGGGAACAATTCATAATAAATCGTAGAAAAATGAGACAATTATGAAATTAGCGGCAATTGAAAGTAGATTCCAAGATCTACATCTTTCGTCTTGAAAGGATCTTGAGATTCCTTACGGAATAGCACCAGCTTCGAGAAGAAGCTAGCTGGATGCTAAGGACAGGGTCCGAAAACCAAAATCCGGGAAGAACAGATGGATTAAATCCAATTCAAACCCATCACCACACGATTGGACCTAGGTCAGATGAAATCCAAGTTCAGAGAAGCAAAGCAGGAGGAAGAAATCCACAACGAATCCAAATCAAAACCCTCTGATCAAATCCGAAATCCATACAACCAAACCCAGTCAACATCTAGCATGAATAGCATGAAAGAGATGAAGGATACAACCCACAATCACAAAAAATTCCTAACCTAAGACCGACTCAAAGATTCAGGTAGGAAACCCTACCTTAGAGCTCGAGGAAGAGGAGACTTGGACTTGGTCTTCGTCCCCGACGCTGTCCCGGGTGTTGAAGCTCGACGACGGCGAAGGAACTCCAAGGGAACGCCGGCGGATCTCATCGATCGGCGACGATGGCTTCCAGCAAAGTCGGGAGAGAGGTAAGAGAGAAGAGAAGGGTCGGATCTGAGGAAAGAGAGAGAGACTATTTGGATGACGACGACCGGGAATGGTGGCGAAGAAGTTCCGACGGAGAAGGGAGATTGGCCGGCGCGGTCGAGGGTAAGGGAGAAGAAAGGACAGAGGATGCCGTGCATGGTAGAAATAAAGGGAGAGAGAAAGAAAAGAGGATTTTATACAAATGCTGAGATTTAATCTCGGTCGTTCATCTCGATCTTCCCTGATCGAGTTTAGATCTTCCGATAGGGACCGCCTATAAGGATCTAATCAACCACATGCATCAATCCAAAGCCGTGTGTACACTACGCGGGTGTGAAACCGACCGCCAAGGCGGAATTTACCAAACTACCTTTGGGGTCCAAAAACAGTGATGCGATCAACCGATCGCAACTCAAGACCAACCGGGCCAAACCAACCAAGCTAGACCCTCGACCTAATGCGGTCAGACCAGGGTGGATTTACGGGTCCTCACATGGGCGGTACACCACCAGTCAAGAGCGTCCCCATCGAACTGGAACGCCACAAGGGTGACTCGGATCCGGTCATCCCCAACGAAGAGAGCCTCGAGGACGCGCGTGACTCCTCGGAGCCAGCCGTCTGTTGTGATCGGATCTCTAGTCTCACTGCTGAACCTAGGCGGGTTCAGTCACTGGAAATCTATCATGACCGTCACCGCGGCCCGCCCGTCGACCGGAGCGAGAACCCCCTCCTCGACAAGAAGGGCCTCCTCCCGTGCGACCGAAACCGTCGCTGGTAATGGCCCAGTCCGTCGAGCTCGTAGTGCCTTAGCGAAAACCTCCCTGCTCGGTCAGGCGGGCCGACCGGGTCGTGCCCCGCCCTGACCGATAACTGAAGGCCGGTCTCGAACTCCCGACATCTGCGCAATCACCAACAACAAACGAGCGTTCACTCGTCAGAAGCCGCAAAACAAACAGTACAAACATAAAGCGGAAAAAGCACAACACATCAAAAGGAGCATGCATGGATGTTCTAGACATAGAACTAACCCATTCCACGCTCAATCTCAACCGAGACCTGATCCTAACCCTGGGATCTACAACCTATGCTCTGATACCAAGCTATCACGCCCAGACCCGCGAAAGCCCAACCAGGCCGGGAGACGCGAATCGGAATCTAACGAAACGCAAAAAATTTGGCGAGGATTCCCTCTAACCTATTGGTCTCCCTAGCAATTCATCAAACACCCCCGATTAAAAGACAACAATAAATTACAAGCCTCGAACCTCAGATTAGAAAACTCAAAAGAAGTTAATATACATATCCTCGGAGAGGGGAAGATTCAAATACAACATTCACTCCCGTAGGAGGCTAACGAACATAGGTTAAAAACTGTAAAAGATCGCCACCTCTAAAACAACGCCTAGCGCCGCCGCACCGCCGACCAACTGCTAGGTAGGGGTCACCGAAGAGGAGCTAACGCCTACACCAGCAAAACGCAGCCCGGATAGTAGTGAGCAACTAAGCTCAGCAGGGAAACTACTCTATGACACACAGAAGGAAGAGGGATATGCAACAGTATCGCCCTCAAGTAAGACCTGGGTGTATACTGAGGCCCGATAACCCCACTGCGTGTCCCTGAGGCCCATGATCATGATCTTCCAAACGAACTAGTCACATGATCGGTCGCACTGAGTAAGCAGGAAACAACACTGCTGGCTTACAAGTAGGGAACAACACTGCAGGCGAAAAATGGCACCGCTGAGTAGGCAACTCCTCTACTCAAGAGTCAACACAGTGGGACACCGGCTACACCTCAGCATCCGACTCTAGACCGACACGACCTCTACAATCACCAATCAACATGTGTACCAGTCATCTAGGCCTATCATCGAATTTGATTGGACACCACAACTCAAACCGGGTCCAAACTACCCAACCCTGGTCCTAGGGCTAAATCTGAGCTTGCAGCCTAGGGTCAGCGACCCACAGATCGCCTACGCCCTAACCATGCAACTAATGCACAATAGGGATGCATGCGATGAACATGCACAAAATAAGCAGTTAAGCATGCAACAGGATGTGATGATAACATAACAAGGTCTGGGCTTGGCACACTGCCGGCCCGAGGTGGTGAACATGTATTTAAGGTCTGGAATTGATGTAGTGGTACACCACCAACGGCCAGCCAGTTCACCAACAACCTGCATCGAGAAGCAGCCCCGCAAACAACAGAGACAACCCACGCAGGTAAAAGCCCTCGGTGCACGCCAGCATGCAAGGGTATGGAAAGCAATAGGGCTACTCACCCACTTATTCTAAACATCCCAGAAGACATCACTCTCCTGGTTCACCACTGCCCCTAGTATAGGGTTAGCATGCTTAAGAGTGTGTACATATTTATAAGACTGTAAAGAAAAACCATACATGTGAAGCCCCGCGGGCAAACCCATTGAAAACGCCCCTCAGCCACTAAAAGATCGATCTCTCTCCCAGAGAAGATCGATCTTCTTCCTGTCAATCAGAAGGGATCGATCTTCTCCACCAGAAGGATCGATCTCCTTCATGACACGAACCCTGCCATACCAGCTAAGCAAGGATTGATCTTCTCCAACAGAAGGATTGATCCCGCTCGGGCAGGGCATGACGCCCCACTAAAGATCGATCTCTCCTCAAGAGGGATCGATCCGAATGGGTTCACCAGCGAACCACCGGCGAGAAAAACCGTCAGAAAACTCCACCAAATCCCACAAAATTTTGGGATCTGGTAGTACGAAGGACCACGAGTCCAAAACCAAAGGTTTCATTGAAAACAAACTTGTATTTTAACAGATCTAAGCAAAATAAGCTTCAATCAAACCCAAACTCTCAAATCCGGAAAAACAAGTAGGCATGAATCCCTACCTAGGCAATAGATGCTTCAATCCCAGCTAGGCCTTGGATCGTCCTCAAACGCAATCAAATCCAGCAAGAACACGGCTCAAAATGCGAATTTTCCAAAAAAAATCAAAGGAAAACGGTTTCGTTCATTTTATAGACGAACGAATCGACTCAAGAGAGATCGATCTCTTTTCGGAAAGAGATCGATCTTCCTTGACAAATCGGGTTGACTTTCTGGCACTAAAAGATTGATCTTCTAGCAAGGAAGATCGATCCCTTAGGTGCCGAAAGCTAGACTTGGGCTAAAACTTAAGCCCAAGCCCGGATCTTTCGATCTCGGGTCTACCTAACCTTTCTAAACAAACACTAACACAAACAATGTCAGTGTGTGCACACGCGGGTGTGAAACAAACCAATAAGGCGTAATTTACCAAATTGCCCTTGCGGTCTACAACGAGCCACAGGGGTAGAGGGGCAGGTCCTCACAGAACACATATGGATGACTATTGATGAATAAATTTTATATCTCGCAAGTATATGAATCGATGTGATCAGTATAGCAACAAGACGAGTATCGTACCCACAGAGATTTGTAGAGACTATTAGAGTAAAACGCTAAAGAACATAGAAGAAAGAAAATACGAAAGGGAAAGTAAGAAATATGAAGTATCGAAAATAGAAGATCTAATAACGAAATAAGAAAATGATGGAAATATGATGGATGAATACTAAGGTTCCGATTTCACCATAACATCCTCATTCTATGCATTGAATCAAAAAAATATCAATTTAATTCCAAGGGCTCGTTCTTCCAGTATGATGATCCGTTCGACAGCGGTCTTCTTCAAGTACCCTCAATTAACCCTAGCTAATGAACCCATAACTAAGTGTTAATCAAGAATCCATTAAGCTCTGAAGAACAATTATGAACCAAGAGTTGTCTTAACTTGAACCCGGCCTTGGCATAAACTCATTCATTCATAGATCCTGCAAGATTAGGGAATGAACCTTTGCCCAATCTCACATAAAACAATCTATAATACTTTTATTAGCCAGATAAAGGTATTTAAGATCTCAATTATAATAATGAATGAAACAAAGGAAAATAAACTGATTAAAACATTAATTCAATAACATAGAATGATTCAGTTAGGGCTACATCGGCTTCTTAGTAAAGGGATTAGCCACTCATGTTCATCATGAAAACAACCAAGATATTTATAAGAAAGATAAGAAAGAAAAACCCTAGATCTTTGTGCGGTCTTCTCCCCTCTTTTCGGCTTTCAAAACTCCTCCAATAGTGCTGGCCGACCCCCTCAAACCCCAGAAAGAGTCCTATTTATAGCCTTAAAGTGTCTCCATCCTCGGATTAGATCTGAGCCATTAATTTTCTTCACTGTGAAGGTAAGATCGATCCTTCCATAGGTGTAAGATTGATCCTTTGATATCAAAATCTTCAATTTCTGGCTACGCTCGAGGAAGATCGATCATTTGTAAGAGTAGGATGGATCCTTCTCAGTAGGATGGATTCTACTGAAATAGTAGGATGTATCCTTCTCAATAGGATGGATCCTTCGATAGGAAAAAGATCGATCCTTCTCCTCGATGATTTCCTCAATATTCTCGTGTGAAAAGAGGATCGATTCTTCTGTGATCATCTGAAAAGTATGCGTTCTGTCAGGTCTGTCTGCAAAAAAGGATCGATCCTTTTAGGGAACATGATCGACCCGTCTTTCCTGAGTATTTTCTGTTTTGCCATCCAGACTGCGCCATTAGTCCTAATATTGTCGTAACTTCCTCTAGAAAACTCGGAATCACGAACCGAAAAATTATCCAGAAACTAGACTTCAATAGCTTTCCAACCACATATAGAAGATTATCTGGTTCATTCTAAACAGGTACAGATTTAATGTTGAATATGACATATCTTTGCTTCTTTAGCTCCACTTCATGCATATTCCAAATAATTTTGTGAAGCAACATATAAGTATAAAAATAGTACTAAAAAGACTAATTAAGGATGAAAAATCCAGTAATTAAACTAGTTATAAGGCTATTCAGAGTGCAGTTTGATGCACTCATCACACCCCCCAACCAGCTTATTACTAGTCTCTAGGAATTTTAAGCGCATAAAATTAAAATTAGGCAAACCAATGGTCCAATGTTGTAGACATGGATAATAAGAGTTCTACCTTCTCAAGTCAATAGTGTTCTATATAGTACAGAGCATGAAAACGTTCTATACTCTTACACATGCTACTAACACATGAAATTAACTTCTACACTTCAAACATGCTAATCACCATCCAGACGAACACATGTGACGTGAAAAATAAAATTTACATACAGAAACAACTTCTACCCACCATTAGTCTAAACACACCACTATCTTCCAGACCAATCATCCAACCCTCGCATTTAAACTACAGTATGCTTTGTTTCTTTTTCTTTTTGAACTATCAGACACTTTGCCTTTTAATGCGAGCACTCTCCGCTTCTTGAGATGCAGAGACCCGGTTACTTAGCAAAACACATAATAGTTGCTTAGGCACAACTTGTTCAAGCTCCAAAATTTTTTAGCTATAAGTTGTTCTACCTTTTTACGCGAGCTCCCCGCTTCCTGAGGCAAAAACACCCGGTTACTCAGTAGATCACTTAATAGTCGCTTAGGTACAGCTTGTTCAAGCTCCAGAAATTTTATTATTATTATTATTTTCTGCATGCAATACTCATCATATGAGCTAAAGTTGAAATCATGGTCCAGATTAACAATAGCATGCTCATTCCTCTGGTAAGTATAATTGTCACTGCACATAAAGTGTTCATGTGTGAATCACATGATGTTCTACCTTCAGGTTATCACACATGCAATCTATGTATAGGTCAATCGATGTGAAATAACATGTATAATAAGTATAAACATCTCAACTCATGTACAATTTAACCCTATTAAACCCACAAGGTAGTATGAATAAGGTCATGAATGTCTACACCCCCCAACCTGAAATCAACATTGTCCTCAGTGTGTGCATCATAAGCAAGAAGATATGTAGGAGGTGGCTATCCAAAAATTCCATGTCAAGGAGATAGAATATAGTTTAAATAAGAAAGAGGCCACCTGATAGAGTAAGCGAACATCTCCTCAAGAATCCTCAGGGTGGTTGAAAACCTAAAAGAAAACAAAAGAGAAAACATAAAACTGAAAACTGAAAATTGAAACTTAAAAACAAGTTACTTGGTGGGTTGCCTCCCACCCAGCACTTTATTTAACTTCTAGGCAAGACGTATTACAAAACCTTCATGTTCAACTAGGTTTGTATGGTTGTGATGCCTCAAGGGGTTCCATGACCTCCTTTGCTCTATCATAACTGTGCAAGTCATCCTTCACCATCATCAAATCCACTTCCAATGTAGTCTTCACTTGCTCCTGCCTGAAATTAGAGAACACCAATGAATCTACAACATCTATTGAAAAACAATCAAAAGAATTTGAAGGGCGGGACATAGACTCAAATACTTTAAATTCAACAGTTTCACCTAAAACTGTCATGCTGAGCTTACCAACCTTCACATTAATCATAGTCTCAGTTGTAGCCATAAATGGACGACCCAACAAAATAGGTAAATTTCTATCATTTAACAGTGCATCATCCTTATCTAATATCACAAAATCAGCATGGATAATTAACTTATCAACTTGTACTAAGATGTCTTCTACAATGCCTAATGGTTATTTAATTGAACGATCTGCAAGTTGTAGAGACATAGTAGTAGGTTTTAATTCACCCACACCTAACTGACGGAAAACAGAGTAAGGCATCAAATTAACACTGGCTCCTAAATCAAGCATTGTCTCTCCTATTTTTATATCACCAACAGTAATACTAATGTTAAAACTCCATGGATCCTTAAGCTTAGGTGGAAGCTTCCTTTGTAGCACCGCGCTTGCCGTTTCTGAAATCATCACCTTTTCATGAGGTTCATACTTACGTTTATAAGTACATAGTTCCTTGAAGAACTTTGAAAAGGCTAGCATTTTCCTAATCACATCAAGCAATGGTAAGTTCACATTAACGTTAGATAGTAATTATAAATTTAAGAATATGACTTATCCATTTTGGTTTTCTTTAGGCGGCCTGGAAAAGGAACTGGCGGCACATATGGTGGAGGATTGTTGTGAGGAACCTCAGGATCTAAAATTCCTCTCTTTTCATTCTCAGAAGCAGATATGGTCTTCGATGGCCTTTCCGAACGTTCCTCCCTCTCGACTTCCTCAATTTTATCATCACTACACTCATCAGTAATTTCAGGATTCGTCTTATTATCAATAATTTTACCTGCACGAAGAACAATAACTGTGTTGGCTTGCTCAGGATGGCTTGGAAATTTGCCTGAAACATGGGCTCGAACAGCATCTGCAATCTGTCCTACTTGAACTTCCAACTTCCCAGTGGAAGCTGCCATATTCTTTAGTGCTACTTCATGCTGAATAATTGTTGAATCCTACCGTTCCATCTTTGAGTCTATTTTCTGCATAAAAGCTAACATAGTCGCTTCCAAAGACGACTTAACAGGTGGGTTAGACTGATTAGCAGAAGGCATACTAGCATTAGTAGTATTTTTCCATGAAAATTCGGATGCTCCCTCCAACCTAGATTGTAAGTATTTGCATAAGGATCAAATCTAGGTCTCGAGTTATAAGCATTCATCAAACTAGCTTGTTCTTGCACATATTCAGGAAACTCATTACCATAAGGACATGAATCAAATCTATGACCAATAATATTGCAAATTAAACAAACCTCAACCGGTTTTGCTTGTGTGGACATCATCGTGTTCATCTTCTTGTCGAGGGATGTGATCTGCCTTGCCATGTCGTCATTCTGGTTAAGCTCATAGATGCATCTCGCCTTATTCCTCGTGTCTCTCTACTGTGAGTTGGATCCTAGCATCTCATAAATTTCATATGCCTCTGGTGGTGTCTTTTTGAACATCGCTCCACCTGCAGCATTATCTGCCATAGTCTGACAAGAAAGATTTAGTCCATCATAAAAATATTGCATCTGATTTTCTAAAGAGCAATTATGATGGGGAAATTGCATCAAAAGCATTTTAAATCTATCCCATACTTCATGGAATGGTTCTCCATCAGCTTGTTGAAAATTTGGAATCTGTCTCCTCAAGTTAGTAGTCATGGCATGAGAATAAAATTTGCTGACAAACTTATTGTAAATTGCATCCCAATCAGTGAGTGATCCAGGAGGCATCGACATCAGCCATCTCTTCGCTTTCTCCTTCAAGGTATAAGGAAAACATCGCATCCTCAGTTGATCTTCAGTAATGCCACCTAGAGGAAAAGTCTGAATAGTAGCATAATAATCTTTCATAAAAGTCAGTGCATCTTCAGAAGGTAAACCATGAAATTCAAGAAGCATAGGAAAATGTAGATTTTTAAGTTCATAATTCCTAGCCTCTACGGATAACGCGATGTATGAAGGTGAGGTAGAAATAGTAGGTCTCGCGTACTCCTCCAAAGGGCGTGCATTGTTATTAAGCTCCATCTCCTCTTGTTCTTCTTCTTGAACTCCTAGATCTGATGTGGACAGGTTGTCTTTCTTAGATCCCTTCTTACTCCCTATTTGATCTATATTATCGTTCATGGGCAACAACTTTTCTTTCCGTGATCGACGACCTTGCATTCACTACTAATAAACTCTAATCAAATCCCCGGCAACGGCACCAAAAACTTGATGAATAAATTTTATATCTCACAAGTATACGAATCAGTGTGATCAGTATAGCAACAAGACGAAGTATTATGCCACTTGTAATATTTTTTACCCTTAATCTGTTCAGGGATTGGCATAACATGTCTATCATTCAATTTAATTTGTTTTTCCTTCAACAACTGATCAAAACTTTGTTCGGCCTTTGAAGTATCAAATGTAAATTTCCTCATTTGACGTTTACCATCTTTGGCAACTTCCTTAATTTTAGGCTCTCGCTCAAGCCTAGCAAGAGCCTTACACATATATGGTCGGCCCTTTATCAGTTTAGCCAAACACATATCAGTTGTAAACTCACAACCTTCATCCATTTCATCGACCTGATTGAGTTCATAATTTACGCCTTTATAATAAGTTCCTTGAGAAGATGCTTTCATTTGATCTTCCTCTCTTAACAACTGCTCGTAGCGTATAGCACTAGTTTGCAGTTGGAACAAATCCACAAAATCTCTATCTGGGAACTTTTTCTTAAGTTCAAAGGATAAACCACTTTGAGTGATTTTTACAAACTCTAACACTTACTCCTCGCTCTTTTAAACCGTTGTAAGAAAGTTTCCGCATTCTCATCTGGCCGTTGTCTTAGTTGAGCTAAATCGACCATAGTATTCTCTGGTTCAGTTTTATAAAACTGTGAATGGAATGCATGTTCCATTTGTTGCCAATTTTGTATAGAATTGGCCGGTAATTTAATGAACCATGAATATGCCATTCTAGGACCCGGGGGAAGCACGTAACTCCCCTTAACATGGATACTGAGCATGAGACGAGAACTCTGGATGACCTCTAAACCTCAAACAACAGACAGTAGCCAACTAAACCCATCCTCGAGAATACAGAGATTTGGCATAACAATCACGGTCCTAGAGCTAGATCCGAGCTACCCGAGAGCTTCGAATCGGCGAAGACCCTATTCACCCGCACCCTAGCCTTATGCTCTAATGCAAACAATATGCATGCAATGCTTAGGCACAAATAACGATATATAAGCATGCAACAATATGACATCAATTATACAGAGCTAGGCATAGCTTATAGCTAGCCAGAGGAGTGAGCATAGCAAGGGTCTCAAATACATGTAAGCTATACTACCAATACAACGATTAGAGCAAAGCGATAAACACATATATACAATAATCTTCAGTGCTCTCCGGCACCTGACAGACTAAGGTTCCACAGTTACCCCGCAGGTAACTGGCCAACGGCCAAGCAACAATAACAAAGCCAATTTTGGCATTACAACGACGTCCACAACCGTCAACCGAAATTGCTACAAGGGTATACAACCCTGGCCAAGCCAACAAACCACACATACGAGATATATAATCTATCAGTATAACAGGTTATGCCCCCGGCGCACGCCGGCAATCAGCGGGGCTATTAATAAAAACAGTAAAACTATTCTAAGCATGCAGGGCATACCTCCGGCCAGTTTATACGAAACATTCCCGGGGGTCGTCACTCCCCCGGTTACCCATAAGGCGATAAAGCATTCACAAACTAAATATATATACACATATATATAGATATAGCATGTTTATCAAGAAATTGCTTGAAAAACTATAGAAATTGGTAAACCGATTCAAAATACAACTCACGACATAATCCGGAGATAAACCCATCAAAATCCTGATTAAAATTTTAAAATAATCTTTACCTATTGTCGGGAAAGCCACATGAGAAATTCGGGTGAAATAGAAACCGAAAACACCAAATTCGGATCAATTACTAACAAATCAACATATAAATGATCGATCATCTTTCCCAAGATTATCGATCATCTTACCCAAGATGATCGATCATCTTACCCAAGATGATCGATCATATATATGGGTGCTCACTGTCAAGGAGGAGTGATCGATCTTCCAGGGAAGATCGATCCTCCTTATGAGTGTTCCCTACCTAGGAAGGAGAGATCGATCTTCTTTCACAAGAAGATCGATCTTCCTTAAGATGGGGTTCTTCCTGGGGAAGAAGGATCGATCTTCTGGCACTAGAAGATCGATCTTCCTCAAACACACCCTCTGTCAAGATAAATGATCGATCATTCCTTACAAGGAAGATCGATCATCCTTAGACGAGATAGAACACTTCAACGGAAGTGATCGATCATTTCATCCAAATGATCGATCCTTCGTAGTTGGTAGGGGAGAGTGAATAGTGTCTGAAATCCAATTTCTTGAATTTAACCTATCAAAACGTATCGAAATCAAACCAAAATTGGTAGTCATGTGCAATTGGATGAGGGAAATCTAATGACATTAAGAAATCCAAGTTTGGATGATCAAATCCTCCGAATTAAATCAAATGGCCCATAAGCCGACGAAACCGATGAAAAACTGAATTTGTTGGATTTGATCTATCAAACAAAGATGGAATCCATTCAAACATTGCATGAAGGTCAATTTGATGGTGGGGAATTCATTCATGCAATAAAAACCAAACTCAGATCGTGAAATATCAGATCTGAGTCCGACCCCGTCGAAAAACCGACAAAAATACGAAATCCGTCCGAAAGAATAAAGAAATGAAACCACAACTAGCTTCTAAACATGCTAAGAAATAAGAATACCGAAAATCATAGCATTCTAGTACACACAACAACCACAAATCACAAAAAGGCGATCCTAGGGTAACCAACTCATAGGAATTGGATAGAAACACCTCTTTGTAGCAACAAGCAGGCGATCGACGACATCCTCAACTCCGATCGCCGTGGATCCGCACCGAAAAGCCACAACCGGAGCTCCACGCCGGCAGCCAACGAAGGAGAGAGGAAGAGAGAAAGAGAAAGAAAGATAAGAGAGAGAAAAGAGAAGGGTTTAAATAGAAAGCTGGAATCGATCACAGCCGTCCGATTCGATTTCTCCCGATCGAGCTTCGATCTTCCGATCAGAAGCGCCCTTAATGTCCTAATCAATCACATACATCAATCAAAGGCAGTGTGTGCAACGCAGGTGTGAAACAGACCGCCAAGGATCAAATTTACCAAAATACCCCTGGGTCAAAAACAGCGATGCGATCAACCGATCGCATCCCAAGACCAACCAAGCCAAACCACACAACCGGACCCTCGACCTAACGTTGCCGGACCGGGTTGGAGGTACGGGTCCTTACAACATTTGATTGACCCAATCAGGACACGGTTTCCTATAAGTTGGACGAGTAACTGGACGTCATAACCCTATCTGCTCATGTAATATATCGGCCACTTGTTTTCGTAGAACATCCATCGAAATGCATTTTGTCATATAGATCATTTGGTCGATAATTATTATGAGGAATAAATGTCGGAGGAACATCGTTTTGACGATAATTGTTCTGAGAAATAAATGGCGGAGGAACACCGTTTAATCTTGGGCCACTACCATTATTTTCACCATTGTTAACAATCGGCCTAGGATTTGGACTTGGTCCTACTTGACTGGAATTATTATTTTGGGCGAAAATTTGGCCATTGAATGAACCACTATTAATTGGAATATACGAGGGGGTAGGATTAGATGGATTAGAAAAAGCACCATTATTTGGCACACATTGTTGATCCTAACCTTGTTTTGATGATGCCAATATACATTAAATGATAAAATATATGTTTAATATTTATTACCCGTTTAATTGAAAATCTTAAATTCAATATTTATGTCACTTTTGTACTGATGGTCGATGCATGGATCGACATTCAATTCAATATTTAAGTAACTTTTGTACTGATGGTCGATGCATGGATTGACCATGGGAATGTGACGGTCGATCCATGGATGGACCGTGTGGTTGCACGTTGGATGCACCATACTTGGCAAAATGTATTGTTGGCTCACGTTCGATCGGTGCATCGACCGTGGGAAGCCATTTTCTTGACAGAGGCTGACGGACGATGCGACGGTCGATGCAGCGGTTGACCATGGAGCATTTATGAAGAAAAGTGAAGAAGCGACGGTCGATCGGAGCATCGATCATGGGAAGCGTTTTTCTTGACAGAGACTGACGGACGATGTGACAGTCGATGTCACGGTCGACCGTGAGGCGTGACGAACGATGCAAGGATCGACCGTCGATAAAAAAGGCTGAGGTTTTGTACATGACGGACGATGCATGGATCGACCGCTAGCAACGCGCAGAGTAAAAAAACTAGCCGTTGGAGAGTTGCAGAGAGCCGTTGGAGGTCCTTGTTGTGTTGGTTGAAGCCCAGATATAAGTAGTTCTTTGATGTAAACTTGCCACAACTTTTATCATTATTATTGAGATCATCTGAGCAAGTCTTAACAAGAGTTTCTACTTATTCTCTTTTGAGCTACAACCTTTGTAAACCTTCTTCAAGTGTGAAGAGGTACTTCGAGAGTTATCCAACCACAAGTGGTTGTGATTGTAAGGTCACCAAGCACCGGGAAGCTCGGAGGAAAAGCTTGTAAACGATTTGTAAGTAGTGGAACCTCAAGGGGAGCCTTGAGAGAAGTGGACGTAAACCAAGAGTTGGGTCGAACCACTATAAAATCGGTGCCATCTCTCTCACCTTCCTTGATATTATTCTTGCATGCTATTTTGCTTTAGTTTCATTTCATCTAGAAACATTTAAGGTGTTAGTTCTCTCCTACCTGATTTTTCCATTAATCTAGTTTTTTTAAAAGAGTCCAATTCACCCCCCTCTTGGACCTTCAATTGGTATCAGAGCTAGATCTCTATTTTAGTGGTGTAACAACCCTTAGAGGATCCTATCTAGAGATGGAAAATATAGAGGAACAAGCTACCAATAGACCACCATACTTCAATGGGTCCAACTATACATATTGGAAAACCAAGATGTAAATAATCATCCAATCTATGGATTATGAGGCTTGGTTAGTAATAGAGGATGGACCTTATATCCCTATGAAAATTATTGAAGGGAAAGAAGTCCCAAAGACAAAGAGTGACTACACCCCCAATTGATCTCAAGAACCTTCAAACTAATGCCAAGGCCAAAAGCTTTCTATTTTGTGCCCTTAGCCCTAGTGAATTCAATAGGCTCTCTACATGCAAATCAGAAAAAGAGATATGGGACAAACTTGAGGTTACTAATGAGGGACCAAGCCGGGTTAAAGAGTCCAAGATAAGTATGCTTGTACATCAGTATGAACTATTTTGTATGAAGAATGATGAAACCATTAGTGAGATGTTTACACGTTTTACTAACATATTAAATGTGCTTGAATCTCTTGGAAGAATTTATGCTAACGATGAGGTTATGAGGAAGATTCTTAGGTGTCTACCTAAGTCTTGGGATCCTAAAATGACAGCGATCGAAAAAGTCAAGGATCTATCCAAGTTGTCACTAGATGAGCTCATGGGTTCCCTCATGACCTATGAGATGAACTTGAAGAGAAGCAACGAAGATGGAGATAAAAAGAAGAAGACGGTTGCCTTCAAGTTATCTAGCAAAGACTCATCTGATTCAAGTGAAGGAGATGACGATGAGAAGCTGGCGATGATATCAAGAAGAATACAAAAAATCTTCAAGCGCCAAGGAGGAAAGAAATTCTTCAAGAAGAAATTCTCCAAAGGTGAAAAATACAATCCTACTTCTTCTAACTCAAATGAAATCATATGTTATGATTGTAGGAAGCCCGGACACTTCAAGTTTGAGTGTCCTCAACTCAAGAAGCCTTCAAAGAAGGAGTTCAAGAAAAAGAAGGCAATGATGGCTACTTGGGGAGAAAGTGATGTGGAAGAAGAAGAAAATGAGGTAGAGGATGACCTCATCCGATGAAGAAGAACAAGAGGTAGCCAATATATGTTTAATGGCACATGGAGATGAGGAAGAAGAAGAAAATGAGGTAGAGGATGAGCTTGCATTTGAAGAACTTTTTTATGCTTATTATGCTTTAGCTAATGATTTCAAATTCCTTAAAAAGAAATACTATGCTACTTGTAAGGATTTGAAGAAAGTAGAAGAAGAGAAATTAGATGTCATGCATAGGATTGGAACATTAGAAAATGAAAACAAATACATGCTAGACAACAACTCTTGTGACACTAATAATACACTTGAGGAAGAACTCAAGGACACTCAATATAAGCTCACATTATTGAAGAACAGAAACTATGATATGCAAAGGGAACTTATCTTCTTGAGGAAATCCAATACAGATCTCACTCTTGAGGTTAATGTCTTAAAAATCACTATAGCTAAATTCGTGAAGAGTAGAGACAAGTTAGATGAGATTCTTGATAGCCAAAGGAACTCCTTAAACAATGAAGGAATTGGCTACAACCCTAGGAAGGTGAACAACCAAAAGAAGACTAACTTTGTTAAAGCTTCTTCTCATCCTCCTAAGGTAGCACAAGCACCTATATGTCATTATTGTTGCAAAGTAGGTCACATTGCACCTAGTTGTTATCTAATGAGGCATGCTAATGCTAAGAAAATTTGGGCACCTAGACATTCATCTTCTTCTCTTATGCATAGTACTAATGCAAATGGACCCAAAAAGATTTGGGTACCAAAAATCAAGGTTTATTTCCTATTTGTAGGAATGTATGAGATCCAAAATCAAGACCAACACAAAGGCTAAAAGATGGTACTTTGATAGTGGATGCTCAAGACATATGACGGGTGAAAGGAGCATATTCTCAACTTTTCAATCTAAAGCTGGAGGAATGGTGACCTTTGGAGATAATGGAAAAGGAAAAATAATTGGCATTGGCAATATTGGTAAAACCTCTTCCATTATTATTGAAAATGTTCTGTTAGTTGAAGGTTTGAAACATAACTTGCTTAGCATTAGTCAATTATGTGATAGAGGCAACAAAGTTATTTTTGAAGATTCAAAATGCTATGTTAAGAATGCTCTTAGTGATAAAATCTTGCTAGTAGGTCATCATGATGGTAATGTATACACATTTTATCTTGATGATCTTGTTTGCCATAATGATGTATGCTTTAGTGTCTTAAATGATAATTCATGGTTATGGCATACAAGGCTTGGACATGCACACATGGATTTAATCGATTTTGATGCTGATGTGGCGATTTTGACCATGTTTTAGCTGATTTTGACCATGTTTTAGCTGATGTGGCCATAGGTTTGACCTCGACCTCTCCCTCTCATTCCTCCGTCGCGGCCTTAGCCCCGTCACCCTCGCTCTCACCGCCTGCGCCCATGCCGGGGCTCTCGAGCAGGGCGTTTGGATCCACGGTACTTGGAGAGGAACACGGCGAACAAATGCTCCTTTGGGGACACCTACATTGGCTCAGCCCTCATAAGCATGTACGCTAAGTGCGGCTGCATCGTCGAGGCCATCAAGGTGTTCGACTCAATGCCAGAGCGTAATACTCATGTATGGTCGGCCATGATTGGGGCCTACGCCATTAATGGGCTTACCGTCGAGGCGGTGTGCTACCTGGCAAGGATGGAGGAACGGGACGGGCTACGACCGGACGGGATTGTGATTCTTTGCGTGCTCACAGCCTGTGCCCATGCTGGGCGGGTGGAGGACGGGTTGCAACTCTTGGCCAGCATGAATGTGCAGTACGACTTGGTGCCGGATCACGAGCACTATGGTTGTGCCATTGGCATGCTCTGCAAGGTGGGCCGCCTGGTGGACGCTGTGGGACTCATTCGCGCGATGCTGATGAGGCCTCTCGCCTCCGTGTGGGGTGCATTGCTCGCGGGTTGTAAGACCCATGGAAGCATTGAGCTGGCCGAGCTTGCGGTGGCAGAGCTCCAAAAGATCGCGCCATAGGAGAGTGGAGACGACGAGGGTGCGTATGTCCAGTTATCTAACATCTATATGAATGCCAACAGGAGGGAGGATGCCGGCAGGGTGAGGAAGCTGATAGGGAGCAGAGGGATCAGGAAGACGCCGGCTTGCAGCGCGATTGAGGTGGATGGGGTGGTGAGCTCCTTTGGAGTGGTTTGAGAAAGGAGGCGGCTCAGTAGGTGGAGACGATGAGGAGAAGCTCCACCACTCAATGTCGTGGATCTCGGTGCTCCCCTGCGTCGAAGTAGAGAAACCCACGTACATGAAGTCGTCCACCAACCGGCCGAGGTCGAGCGGAAACGACACCAGCGGCGCCGCCGGCCGGACCCTCTCTTGATCTCAACGCCGGCGGAGTCGAGATCGGCGACCTGGGCGGAGACCATACTCCCACATCAGCTAAAACATGGTCAAAATCACCACATCAGCTAAAACATGGTCAAAATCGATTAAATCCGGTCAAAAATAATAAAAAATTAATTTTCCGTCAAATGGACTAACGGAGTTAGCCGTTTGGTACTAAACTGCACAGTTTGGTAACTTGGAGTATTGTTTTGCTGTTTTTAAACTACGTGGTACTAAACTGCAAAATCATGAAACTACAAGGTATCAAAGTGCTTTTTGGCCTAGAATCTTCAATAAAAGAACCTTAGTGGTTGAAGAATCAACGCATGTTACTTTTGATGAAATGATTATAGCTCCTAATAGAATTGATGGTAAAGATGATGATATTCCTAATGACAATTCAAAAAATGTAGTATATGAAACCCAAAATGATGTTGAAGAATTGAATGATAGATTTGAGGAATCCTTTGAAATTACACCTAGTGATCAACATCATGATTTGCCAAAAGATTGGAAATATGCATCTTCACACCCAAAGGAATTGATAGTTGGTGAATAATCAAGAGGAATCCAAACTAGATCTTCATTAAATGCATGTGCTAATCTAGCCTTTCTATCTCAAATTGAGCCCAAAACGATTGAGGAAGCACTAGAGGATGATCATTGGATCTTAGCAATGCAAGAAGAGTTGAATCAATTTGAAAAAAAATGATGTTTGGAATTTGGTACCTAGACCTTATGATCATCCCATTATTCATACTAAATGGATTTTTAGAAACAAAATGGATGAATCGGCGACAATTGCAAGGAATAAAGCTACACTTGTTGCAAAAGGGTTCAATCAACAAGAAGGAATTGATTTTGATGAGACTTTTGCACCGGTAGGTAGACTTGAGGCAATAAGACTACTTCTAGCTTTTGCATCTCACAAAGATTTCAAATTATATCAAATGGATGTTAAGAGTGCCTTCTTGAATGGTTTACTAAAGGAAGAAGTCTATGTTTAACAACCCCCCGGATTTGAATATTATAATTTGAGAGATCATGTATTCAAACTCACTAAAGCCTTGTATGGATTAAAACAAGCTCCTAGACCTTGGTATGAAAGGCTTAGCAAATTCTTGATGGATAATGATTTTTGTAGAGGAAAAATTGATACTACATTATTTACCAAATCAAAAGGCAAAGATTTGCTCTTGGTTCAAATTTATGTTGATGATATTATTTTTGGTTCTACAAATGATAAACTTTATGAAGAATTTGTCACATGTATGCAAAGTGAGTTTGAGATGAGTTTGATGGGTGAACTCAATTATTTTATTGGTTTACAAATCATGCAAACTCGATGAGGGATCTTTGTAAATCAAGCCAAATACACTAGAGACCTACTCAAGTTAGACAAGGATGAAGATGGGAAACTCGTTGAACAAACACTTTATAAAGGGATGATTGGTTCTCTATTTTATTTGACCGCTAGTAGACCGGACATCATATTTAGCGTTTGCCTTTGTGCTAGATATCAATCTTGTTTTAAGGAATCTCATTTGGTTGCGGTCAAGAGGATCTTTAGATATCTAATAGGAACCCAAAATTATGGTTTGTGGTATCCTAGAAGATCATCTTTTGATCTAATTGGCTACTCCGATGCGGATTTTGCCGGATGTAGGCTTGATAGAAAAAGTACAAGTGTTACATGTCACTTTCTTGGTTATGCACTTGTTTCTTGGTTCTCTAAGAAGCAAAATTCAGTTGCTTTATCCACCGCCGAAGCGGAATACATTGCGACGGGTAGTTGTTGTGCACAATTACTTTCGATTAAAATGTAATTGGTAGATTACAACATACATATAGGCAAAATGCCCATTAGATGTGACAACACAAGTGCCATAAGTCTATCAAAGAATCTCATCCTACATTCTAGAACAAAGAACATAGAAATTAGACACCATTTCCTTCATGATCATACACAAAAAGGAGATATTGCACTTGAATTTGTTAGCACCGAACACCAAATTGCAGATATTCTAACCAAACCCTTGAGTGAAGATAGATTTCTATATCTACTAAGGGAGCTCGGGATGTCCAATGGATGTCCAAAATAAAGGAGCTAAAAAGAAAAGGTATGGTCACATCTTTATCTGCTTTTTATATAATATCCTACTTGAATGCTAAATTTTGGTAAATTGAGTAATTTTCATGATTTAAGAGTTGTTTTTAGCTCATAATATTTAGTTACACGTGTATGCAAAGTTTTGTGATGTTTTAATTTAAAAATAATTTTAAATTGAATTTTGAAACTCACTTTCTGGAATTGGTTGTCGATCCAGACGTCCTGACGGTCGACCGTGCGTACATTCGCACTGGACGGTCGACCACCAACTCTTTCGATCGACCGCGGGCTTTCATTTTTAGACCTATTGTGTGCCACAGTCGACCACCAACTTTCTCGAATCGACCGTGCGACTTAAATGCTACACATATTGCTCACGACGGTCGACCGCCAACTTCTTACGGTCCACCACCACGGATCGTGTGACAATAAGTGAGGGCATTTCAGTCATTTTAACTCAATCTCCTCTTATAACCCCCGATCAAAGCCTTTTCATTTTAACTCCTGGTTCGACCGTGCCCTAGCTCCTTCAACGACCGCAGCCCGCTGCTCTTCCTCTCTCAAAACCACGATCTACTCTTCCCCTCTCAAAACCCTAACCAGGCCGTGCACCATGCCTCACACCAAGAATGTCAGCCCTCCTCCACCTGAGGAACCAAGTCAAGCTGGGAAAAGGAAGACCGCAACAGCAAAGCAAAAGACCGGGACGAAGAAAACCAAAGGTTTGCTTGGCGTGTCTTCATCTAATCCTCCACCTACTCCTTCCTACGACGACTACTTCTTCCTAGATAAGGATATGTATACCTCCTGGTCTGAATTTATGGATAAGTTTGTAGTCTCGGGTAGAGCTCTTCAATTGCCCATAGGAAAGGAATATGTGGTTGAAAGATTTTTCGTTCATATGGGTTGGAAGATTTTTTATTGCAATCTTACTGAAAGTATTGATGAAGAAGGATGTGTGGCCCTTAGTAGCTATATCTATGGAAATGAATTCAAGATTACCATAGAATGGTTGAATGAGTTACTAGATGCACCAAACCAAGGAGAGTGCATATAATTTACTTCTTATGAGGATGTCAATAGAATTGATAAGGATAAAAAAGGGAGAAAGGCAATCCTTAAGGTTGTCCTAGTTGAGAAAAATCCTATATAATTAAATAGCCTACACCAACAATTTAGGAAGCTTGCCCACTTTCTACAAACAAATCTTTTTCCTAAGCTTGGCCACCATGATCACTTGAAGCCCATCCATGCCTATGTTCTTTTTTGCATGGTTAGGAGGAAGCCTCTAAACCTAAGTTATCTCATTATCAAGGAGATGCTTAAGCTTAATGTTAGGCAATCACTACCTTTTGGGGGGCTTCTAATAAGAATTTTCCAAGCCCTTACCCTCAACCTAGCTATTGATGAAAGAAAACCCCTTTCTCAACCCTTCAACAAATCTACCTATAAAAGGATGAAGATCGCCAAACGTGCTTTAGGTCTCGGTTTTCCTGATATCAGTGGTGATGAGGAAGGCGAGCATCAAGAAGAGCATGATGAGGAAAATTTAGGGGGAGACGATGATGCGCCCAGATTTCAAGGTGACCCCTCCAGTAGCCGAGCTTGTCGCAACACGGCACAAAGACTTGATGAGCTTGAAGCAAGATTGGGAAGAATGGAAGTAAATCTAGGTGACATCAAGACTTCCCAAACAACACTCACCCAAGATCACGCCAAGATATCCAAGCAACTTGAAGACATTTTTTCCTACTTCAAAACTGAATTCCCACCTTCCACACCTTCAGTTGATTGATCCTAAATTCCCATACTTCTTACTTATTTTTGATGATGCCAAAGGAGGAGAAAAAGTGTGATGAATGAATGTTGAACAATAGTCCTACATTTCATATTTTTACTCTTGTATTTTGGAAAACCTTGTTTTGAAATGAAAGTCTTGTAAATCCAAAGTTTTCCGAATGATTTTGAATGGAAGTATTATATGTAAGTGTTGGAATCTTTTGAATGAAACGCAAATGTGTTTGGATATTGTTATGTACAATGTTTTAATCTCAATGTTGAATATGAAATCACTTCATAAAACCTTAAATGTTATTATTGTAAAGAAGTGAACATGCAAAAATCCAAACTAGTCTGTCAAAATATCTTAAATGGAACTTCTCATATCATTTTAGAGATATATGACTTATGTGCATCTTAATAATTCACTTTAGAACACATTTCTTGAAAGAAATGGATACATTGATTAAGGGGGAGTCAAAATATTTTATCATCACATTTAAAAGGATTATCATCATCAAAAAGGGGGAGATTGTTGATCCTAACCTTATTTTGATGATGCCAATATACATTAAATGATAAAATATATATTTAATATTTATTACCCCTTTAATTGAAAATCTTAAATTCAATATTTAAGTCACTTTTGTATTGACGGTCGATGCATGGATCGACCGTGGGAATGTGACGATCGATCCATGGATCGACCGTGTGGTTGCACGTTGGATGCACCATACTTGGCAAAATGTATTGTTGGCTCATGGTCGAACGGTGCATCGACCGTGGGAAGCAATTTTCTTGACAGAGCCTGACGAACGATGCGACGGTCGATGCGGAGGTCGACTGTGGAGCATTTATGAAGAAAAGTGAAAAAGCGACGGTCGATCGGAGCATCGACCGTGGGAAGCTTTTTTCTTGACAGAGGCTGACGGACGATGTAACGGTCGATGTCACGGTCGACCGTGAGGCATGACGGAAGAAGCATGGATCGACCGTCGATCAAAAAGGCTGAGTTTTTGTACATGATGGACGATACATAGATCGACCGCCAGCAACGCGTATAGTAAAAAAACTAGCCGTTGGAGAGCTGCAGAGAGCCATTGGAGGTCCTTGTTGAGCTGGTTGAAGCCCAGATATAAGTAGTTCTTTGATTTAAACTTGCCACAACTTTTATCATTATTATTGAGATCATCTGAGCAAGTCTTAGCAAGAGTTTCTACTTATTCTCTTTTGAGCTACAACCTTTGTAAACCTTCTTCAAGTATGAAGAGGTACTTTGAGAGTTATCCAACAGCAAGTGGTTGTGATTGTAAGGTCACCAAGCACCGGGAAGCTTGGAGGAAAAGCTTGTAAACGATTTGCAAGTAGTGGAACCTCAAGGGGAGCCTTGAGAGAAGTAGACGTAAACCAAGAGTTAGGTCGAACCACTATAAAATCGGTGCCATCTCTCTCACCTTCCTTGATATTATTCTTGCATGCTATTTTGCTTTAGTTTCATTTCATCTACAAGCATTTAAGGTGCTAGTTCTCTCGTACCTGATTTTTCCATTAATCTAGTTTTTTGAAAAGAGTCCAATTCACCCCCCTCTTGGACCTTCACACCTACCAATATCCCCAGTATTTGGCCGATCCCATTTGGTCTTGGAATATTATCGCTATGTATCGCCGTTGGACGATAAAATGGGTCATGGTGACTTAAGCTATTCTGAGCCTCCTTGGCCATTTTGAGTAGTCCCAATATGACTGGCCGATGGATTGTTTAATAAAACATATCCAGTGCTTGTCTCCGGCCCTATTATCGTGTTTGGCGGGAATGCTTGACCATTGCCATTTACATGAGTGTTATTATTGTCATTAGCATTTTGGCTGAGGTTAGGGGCGTTAGGAGCCTTAAGATCAATCGGCCTAGTGTTGTGTTGACCAGTACTTGCACTTGGGTTGGCAACATTCATGAAGTTTTGCATGGTCCACACAAAAGGTCTCAAAGCTAGAGCGATATGATTGGCCATTTGTTGATTAGTAGCATGTAAGGCTTCATCGACCATCATATGTGCGGTCCTAGCAGATATGGTCTCGTAATCTTGCCCATTTCTAATTGATGACCCACCTCATTCAGAACTACGGTATATCATTCTTTCCTAATATTATACTTGAGGTTGAACGATAGGTGAATAGACGATAGGTGTCTGGTCGATAGTCACGTGAACATTTTCCACATGTGGGGCATCACCGTGATCGACGTTTCTACCACCAATATGAGTGGTATCTAGTCAAGTATGGGTAATGACCATACCATCAGGTTTAACTTGACCACTTTCCATAAACATTTAACACAGTGTCCCACCGAGTATGCCAAAAAATGTTGACATGGAAATCTTATCGTAGACCGGCAATGGTCAAACTAGTCAAAATCAGGGACGTGATAAGGTTCAACTCCTTCAAACACTCAGTTCGAACAGAGGTGTCAAATTAAATGGAAAATGTGATAGAGCTTAATTAAAATATATTCAAGTAGTTAGTAATGAAGAAAACTAAAGATAACTAACATTAGTATTAGAATAAGCCTAATTAAACCAGGAAAACACAGAAAAGTACTTTTAAACTAATTAAATCTAGATTAACCTTATCTTAATCCTACAATCGAAACGGATAGAAACTATTTAGATTAAACTAGTTTAACTTAATCTAAAGTTTGATTTAAACTAATTAAACCTAAAATAAATCTAGATTAACTCTACAGTAATCCTAAGTTATTCTAATGGAGAAGAAAGAAACTAATATTATCAAACCATACTAACTAGATTAATTTAAGAAAACAGTAAAGAAGAACACTAAAGAACTAAGCTATCTCCATTAATAAAAATGACTTACAAGTACAAAAGGAACGCATGAATCGATGCTTGAAAAGCTGATTACAAGAGTGTCAAATAGATTACAGTGGTAAAAGCCATGTTGTTTATATCTAATGAACTAATAACTGCTCTCACCTTGAACGGTTGTGGCGTAAGTGTAGGAGATCGTGTTATAACTGCGCCACAATTGCTCCTTCCACGTTCAGTTCTGGGTTGCTGATCACATGTGGCCGATGATCCTTCATTGCACACGTCATGATTACTTTGGATTACTTATCATTCCTTGTCCACGTCATACTTGCATGTGCTTCATGATCCTAGCTGGCACATGTTTAATTGCTTCTGACCGATAGTTTTGACTGGCTTGCCTCATCATGACCTTTGATCGATCATGTGAGGACCCGTACCTCCAACCCGGTCCGACCGCGTTAGGTCGAGGGCTTGGCTTTGTGGTTTGGCTCGGTTGGCCCTGGGATGCGATCGGTTGATCGCATCGCTGTTTTTGACCCCAGGGGCATTTTGGTAAATATGCTCCCTGGTGGTCAGTTTCACACCCGCGTGTGCACACACTGACCTTGTTTGTGTTAGTGTTTGATTAGAATGGCTAGGTGGACCCGGGATCGGAAGATCCCAGCTCGGGCGCGCTGAAGCTTGCTTTTGGGCAGCTTACGGCCCTTGAGCGATCGGTCGCTCCAAGGAGCGATCGATCGGACTCATGCGCAGGGCAGTTGAACTGCGCAGAGCAGTTCAACTCCCGTCGTCCT
Source organism: Narthecium ossifragum (assembly GCA_963920575.1). Taxonomy (NCBI): domain Eukaryota; kingdom Viridiplantae; phylum Streptophyta; class Magnoliopsida; order Dioscoreales; family Nartheciaceae; genus Narthecium; species Narthecium ossifragum. The sequence continues at coordinate 10,291,607 of OY986966.1, forward strand.
CCTTTGTCAGGGAAGAGAGGACCTCTCCCACCTTCCCTCACCTTCCCTGAGATTCCCTGAGCTTCTCCTTCTCTTCTCTTCCTCTTCTCCCTTCTCTTCTTCTTCTCCCTGGCTGCTTCTTCTTCCCGCAAGCAGAGCTTGCTTTGTTTCTCTTTCCGGGCAGCCAGCTTTCTTCTCTCCGTTCTCCCTCCTCCGACCACCATTTTGGGAGCTTGAAAGCTTGTTGGATTCGTGGCAACGAGAGGAAGGCTGCTGGTGTGGTTTGGAACCTTGTTGGTGATCAACTCGCGGGGAATCAACCGAGGAATGCGCAGTCCGGTAGGTGTTCTACCTACATGCGTTAATTAATGGGTTTAGATAAATCTAGCCATTAGATTGTGATGAAATTATGTTGTTGAATGCATGTTGCTTAATTTAGTCTCTGATTTAAGTTTCATGAACTTTGGTTAATATTTAAGTAGGATTTTAGCATGATAAATCTCGGATTTCCGGTTTTCTGCTGTTCTTGAAGAACAGCCGGCTTGCGGCGAGTTTTCCGGCTTATACATGCATGATCTTGGATTTTTATGAGAGATAAGAGTTGTAGATCTGTGAGTCTACTTTTAAACCCAATTGATTTCATATTTTTACGATTTTTCTACGAGTTTTGGTGATTTTTATACGAAACTGTGTCGGAGTAGATTTGCTGATGAATAGTGCCACGGATGATCCGTGGATCAACCGTCGCGGTCTCCACGGTCGACCGTGAGGTCTCCAAGGTCGACCGTGAGCCCGAAAATCAGCAAAATAAACTCTCACGGTCGATCCGTTGATCGACCGTCAACCCCAGCTTCTTCACGGTCGATCCGCGGATCGACCGTGAGCCCCGAAAATAGCGAAATCACCCCTCACGGTCGATCCGCTGATCGACCGTCAACCTTAGGTCTTTCACGGTCGATCCGTTGATCGACCGCCAGCCTTGAATAGTGTTTTTCGGTGGATTTTTGATGTTTTATCATGTTTGATTCTTCAGGATTCATGTGATTGGTATTCCTAGAGATCTCGATGGCTAGCATGTTTTAATTGGTTATTTTTAGATGATTAATTGTTTGATTTTCGGCATGTCTAATTAGATATAAATCATCCTTGTCTAATTAGCAATTAATCACATGTCATGCTTATTTACATGTATATTTAGCTTGTGGTTGAACCAAGGGGGTTGTGCCCCTTGGGATGTTTAGCTAATTAAATGGGCCGATGTGTGCCGTAGTTGATGTTAATTGCAAATGTGTTTGATTATTATCTGTGTGGCCGGGGTTGTGCCCCGTTGTAGAAACTGCTTGTTAACGGTCCGTAGGCGCCGTTATAATATTATATTATTGTAGCTTAGACCCATGCTATGTTTACCCTCCGGCAAGCTTGACGCTTCGCCTAGCCCGTGTATGTTGTCTTGGCATACTGTTGCATGCTGCTATTCCTGTATCTCTGTGCTTGAGCATTGCATGCATCTGTCTGCATTAGAAGCATCAGGCTAGGTGGTAGACGATGGTTTCGATCGTTGATTCGGGGTTCTCGGGTAGCCCGGATCTAGCCCTAGGGCCGGGGTTTGGGGTAGTCGAGGATTAGGATGTGATTGTTATCAGTGATTATGTTTGATATCATTCGAGTATTATTAGGTAGTCGGACTGGAATATTATTTTGTTTTGAGGTTTAGAGGTCGTGTGGTCTTTCCAAGGCTAAGTGCTAAGGATGCAACCGAGGAGTTCCCGACGTGGTCCCCAGGCAGTGGTATCCCTGCTGGGTAAGGGTTAGAGCCTGCATGTTACTGTTTCCGTGGTCCTCCTGGTAACATGTTCAGGAGAGAGGTTTCATGACAGGAACCCTTGAGGCATCGGTGGGTTATGGGACCCGTGGCATCCTTTAGACTTAGGCTGGAGGACAACACTGTTGTTGTTTCCCTTCCTTTGTGAGTGACGTAGAGTAGAACCCTACTGAGCAAGCTTTGTTGCTCACTCCTACCTGGGCTGCATCGGCGATGCAGGTCGATGCAGTCCCTTCTTTTTCAGGTGGTTGCGGTGTTGGAGGCGGTACTCCCCTTGGTGGTGCGTGAGATCGAGGATATCATCAGTTTATTATGTTCAATTGATGTACAGTTTTAAATGTATAAATTGTAATTTGAAGGAGATATATATTTGTATATCAATTTGATGTAAATTGATCAGAGGTTGCTGTACTAGATGACTTGAATCATTATTATATCTTTTTAAAGTTAAATTGTATTTTGATTTGATGATAGGATAGTTTAAATTAATTGTGAATATTGTAATCATGCACCATGTTTAAATTGATGTTTAAAAGGGGAGGCTTTCGCCGTTTGATTTAGAGTTTAGGACCCTCACGTCCCGGCCTGGATGGGTTTTCTGGGTCGGGGCGTGACAGATCATCTTCCTTTACCTGCTTCACACTTATCTTTGACCGATAATTTGGCTTCATAGCTTATGGACGATGCATGCTTCGTCCCTGCACATCAATATATGATCGCCCATTTAGATGATGATTTGCATCTGGACGATGAAGCCATGTACTTATCGATCACAGCTATTTTGCTTACGTGTCCGTCATTAATTGTTTAGTCATTGTTTTAACTAACAGTTATTTTCTTCAACAAAGAATAAGTTCAGTAGAATGAAAAGCAAAAAAGAAGAGTTTGGCGGATTCATTTTGGGGCAACCGCTGGATACACCAATTCATCATTTAAAATTTCAGCATTAGAACTTGTTGGTAGAACCTGGACAAATGAGCACATAAAATCTATAAATACAAGTATTTGCTATGTATTCATCTTTCCAGGGCCCTCGTCTCCATGGTCCTCACGCACTTTGCCGACGGCATGCTGGTACTTCTCGTCTCATCACTCTCCAGGGTCCTTTAAACCCAAACACCTACTAATCTTTGCTATATATTAACCTTTTCATGCAGTTGGGCATGGGAAGTACACTAGATACTATCTGTCGGCAAGCCTATATATGGTGCGAAACAGTATCACGTGTTGGGCGATTAACAAGATCAATGGCAGTTTCGTAAATATTGACAATCGGTCAATAAATACTTCAGTTTTGAGACAGCTGAAGTATTTTAGCCATAACTTTTACATCAATTATGCAAATAAGGCAATTCTTGAACCATTGAAAAGAGCACGAAAAGTTCTACAACTTTCATGTTGATGAGATTTTCAGATTCCATTGTTTAGTATATCAAACTGATAGTTAAAATACCCAATGGCAAAATAGTAAATAATGGCCGAATGTCGATGTCATCGTCCAAATTCTTCTCGTCCATATTTGGCTAATCGGCCATATTAGCTATTAATATTGTCTACTTGTTTTAGTCATAACTTTCTTATCTGATATCCAAATTAGACGTTTCTTATACCGTTGGAAAGATACTTTGAAGGTTTATAACTTTCATGTTCAGAGTTTTTCCAGATTTCAAGGTTATCATCGACAAAATTACAGTTGAAGACATGAGACATTGTTTAGTGGCAGTTTCAATCAGTTATGAAGCAGTTCTGGTGGTTTTCACTTTCAAAGCAACAGTTGCAATGTAGCAGGCGGTTCAGGTGGTTTCAAGGTGGTTACCAGAAGTTCTATAAAAGACCAAGAGGATGAAAAATCTCTCCTAAAATCAAGAGCAAAAGCCACTTTATTTTATCTTTTAGCATGTATCAGTAGACTTAAATCTATTTATCATATAGCCTTTTAAATTCAAGAATGAATTCTTTTTCTTTCCTAAAATTCCTGCAACCAGTTATTTATTTCTAGGAGTAGTTCAATCATAGTTTATCATCTTCAATTTCCCTCTATCTTATGTATTTTATTTCTTTCCTCATCCAGTCTCAACAGCTTCGACACCTCTGTTCGAACATAGTTCGAAGGAGTTGAACTATATCATAATCCTCCTGATTCTTGAGTGTTAGACTATTTCGATCTTTTTACATAATTTATGTTCTAACAGCACAAGATACTATCTGTCGCCGAGGCTATATATGGTGCGAAACAGTATCACATGTTGGGCATATGTATCCAAAGATCATGGATAATATTAGTCTCATGTGCCATATATTCTTCTCCTTCCAATCTACATCTTCACAACCCCAATCCTTCGCCTCCTCGGCCTGCAGGATGAATCCATTACAAGAATGGCACGAACCATCTCTCTCTTGTTCATCTCCATCATCTTCTCCTGTGCTTTCTCCTACACCTTTCAGATGTATCTCCAAGCCCAAAGCAAGAACAGAACCATCGCGTACTTGGCGGCACTCACTCTCACTCTCCACGTCTCTCTTTCATGGCTCATGGTGTCCAAGCTCAACATGGCAGTCGCCGGAGCAATGACTTCCATCATCTTAGCTATGTCCATAATTAATTACATATGTGTCTTTTGAAGTTTCCCCCAAGTACTGACAAAAGTTGCTGAACTAAATAAATCCTTCTTGATCAAATATGAGTCACATCCTGTCCACTTACAATTTGGGTCAGGAGACTGATCAGGATTCAGGTCGGGTCGAGTGGGCTATGTTTAATGTTACAAAAGCTGCAGCAAAATTTCTTTATCCCCTCAACGGCTTTCTTGGACTGCAGCTCTCCAGGGAAACTAATAAGTGCTGATTAATCTCACCCTCAACATTTATCTTCTAATCTTCATCCATGTCCTCCTCGTTCATTTCGTCCTCGTCCATTTCCTCTTCGTTTGCCATTTCTGCAACAAATGCATTAAACTGCACGAAGAAGGTGACCACAAGATTAAACTGACAGAGAAAAAGATCAAATGGCAGCAAAATGATATGAATGTGCTATCATCCAGGTTGAAAGAATGCTCTAAATTTCCAGGTCAACTAGGTAATGTATCTCACGAACTCTTTTTGTTGCTTTTGTTTAGCAGAATTATTCAAGATCAAGTTAAGCCAATAGTTTAGTTTGTGTTCTAAATGCTGATTTTGAGTTATCAACATTTATCTTTAGAATTCCTAGATTGTACACTTTCCTTTCTATAGATTTGCAGCAAAATGTTCTAGAAGTCAAAGCAATTAAATCAAAAAAGGGAAGGAAAAAAAACCCCTATGATGAACTCTATAGTTAAGGTGTTTGTTGAAATGCTTGTCAGATTGAATTGGGTGATGATTTTGTACCTGATCAATGTCGATGTCCTCAACTAAGACTTTAGGAATACTGGCCAACTGCTCGCTGACAACGGGCCCATCGCACCACTCTAGGAGCATTGGGCAGCAGCTGATCTCCACCGACTTCAGCCTGGGCGGAAGGCACTCGTCTTTTGTGAACTGGATCACCGGGCACTGCTCAATCTTCAAGTTCTCGAGGGCTGTCAAGCTCTGGAACCCCACAGTCAATGGCGCTGATGAAGAAGATGAAGCAGCACAAGAATCAGTAGCTGCATTGCCTCCTCTACAATCAATTGCTGTGAGTTGTGAGCAAGATTGAATTGACAGCAACTTAAGAGCACAAAAGTTGTGCAATTGAAGGCATGTCAAGTTTTCCCAAAAGTCTATTTTCAGTGTCTGGAGCTCAGTGAAGCCGTCTGTGTAAGCCCATATGCTCTCCTGACATATCCCGCCAATGTATAAGCTTGACAGCAATGGCGTGATTGGGAGGATGGTGATCTGGGGGCAGTCGGCGACCTTCAGCTTCTTTAGCATCGGAATGAGACGGCGCTGCATGTTCTTCAGTTTGGGGCAGTCCTGGAGTTTGAGTTTCATGAGCTGGGGGAATGTACCTACCTCTGGCCAATGCCACTCCTCCCATTCAGGCATCCAGCAGAACTCCAGCTTTTCCAGTGCTGGAAAGCCCTTGGAGCCAAAAAACTCCAGCCCAACGCATCGCACTCTGCACAGGCTAACAACGTATAGATTCTTGAGTGATGGCAGCATGCCAAGAGTAGGGAGTGTGTCGCAATTCTCGCACCGCCAGAGCTGTAGAGTCACTAGCGCGTTGAAGGATGGATCTCCTAACCATCGGGGAAATGTGGTGCTACCATAATGCTTGATGACCAACACGACGATGCTTATATGAGGCTGGAGGTTCTCAAGCACCATGTTCTCTTCTTCGGCTCGCATCCAAGGCATCGTCGAACTCTCCAGACCACCCTTAAGCATGGCAGCAACCTGTTTGTCGCCTTTGTCACTCTGATTCTCGTTGTGGCTGCATTTGTAGTCGGATTGATGGACATACCAGTCCAGCGTGAGCCGCCGGAGATTCTTCTTCCTCACCAACTCGGCCTCTTTCGCATCCCAACCTCGGGCTACATTTCGAAGACCAGAGATGTAAAGGTCTCCTCCGAGACATGCCATGTTCTTCAGCTCGCCGATCGCACAGTGTCGACCATCAGCGCCTACATTGAATGCTTGCAGTTCTTGGAGCCCAGTTAGTCTCCCTAAGCCAGAAGGCATGCAAATGACTGCATGCTCCATTGTAGGCAGATGCACATGTCGTAAATTGATCATCATTCCTAAGCCTCTGGGGAGCTCCTTTAGACTGTTGCAGTATTCTAAATCCATAATCTGCAGATGGTACAGCTCGCATACTGATTCTGGGAGTTTCACAACCTTGGTATTTCTGAGGTCAAGATAGCGGAGGAGTTTCAGGTTGCTAATTGAGTCTGGCAGCTCGGCGACGCTGGTGTAGCTCAAATCAAGCACCCTCAAGCATCTAAGGTTGCTGAAAACATCATTCGGCATAACAACACGGAGATGGTTTTGCCAAAGTCCAAGTCCTGCGTAGGCACTGTAGATGAGCCTAATGAGCAGCAGCGACCGAACGGCCTTGGGCTTCTCGGCGCAATGGAATCGTATCTCAGACTTCCTGCCACGGACATAGACCGATGCATGGCGTGCCTCAGAGGAGAGACTTTGCAAATCAGCATTCTCCAATAAGGAGAACCTTTCGCCTGTGATCGATAGCGCTAGATCATGGATGAGGTCGTGCATCACAAATGTCTCTTTGTCACCGTAGTCCAGCTGCTTGTGCTGGAAAAATGACCTCCACAAGAGATCATCAAAGTAGTCCCAAGCTATGTCTTCTAACTCATCATTTTCGTGGGACTGGATAAAGCCTTGCACCATCCACAGCTTGATCAGTTGATCCCTTCTCAGGGGGTAATTCTTCGGAAACAACGAGCAATATAGGAAGCACTCCTTGAGATGCGTCGGTAGATGCCTATAACTCAGCCTCAGAGCAGGCAATATTGCCTCCCCAGCTTCATCGACGTCCCAGAGATTGCTCTCCAGGAGATCTATCCACTGTTCTTGGTCGTCCTCGTACCGAAGAAGGCCTCCTAGTGCCTTTGCAGCCAACGGCAATCCTCTGCACTTGTTGGAGATCCTCCTGCCGATGCTTGTGAGATTCGGGTGTGCATCAAGTCGTCGACCATCGAACGCTCGCTTGCTGAACACCAGCCAGCAGTCGTCGTCCGATAGGCAATTCAGGTGGTAATCTGGCGCCGTTATTTTCATGATCTTTGCAACTCCCTCATTCCTGGTGGTCACTATAACTTTACTGCCTTTGACTTCAGAATGCAACGCGGATCGGAGCTCCTTCCAGAGGCTCTCTTCCTGATTCCAGACATCATCCAATACAAGTAGAAATCTATTGCCACTCAAGACTTCCTTCAAGGATTGCTGAAGAGCAACAAGTTCAGTTAACTCGCAAGGTCTCTCACTGAGAGACTCTATGATCTCCTTCATCAGCCTGGAGACATTGAAATTTTCCGACACATAGAACCATCCCCTCGTCGCAAAATGCTCTTGCACCCTTGCATCCTTGTAGATAAGCTGAACCAAAGTTGTCTTGCCGACGCCGGCCATGCCGACTATAGGAATGACCGAGACATCTGTATCCGGTTCACAGAACAGTAGCTTCATCAAATTGATGCGGTCTACCTCCCTGCCATAGACCTCAGACTGCTCGACAAAAGAGGTCGCCGGAGGCCGTGGTCTGTACTGCTCGCGGCGTGGTGCGTCTTCCTCAGCCAAATGAAGGGCTTCACGATCTCTGGCAATCTCATCGAGCCTTTCCTTAACATCCTTAATTCTACTAGCAATGCGAGCTCGAAAGGAAAAATCATCTAGAGGGGAAGGAGCTGGAGGATTGAAGTCAGGAGCTACCTCTTCTCCTTCTTCTTCTTTTTGCTTCCTCTTCTTATTAACGGTTTGAGCTGCAGTCTCCACCCTGCAACGCAGGAACTCGTACTCGACCTCGTCGAGCACATCCTCGGCACCGTAAGCAACCCCTCTGAGCTCGCACAGCCAAAGCCTCACAGCTTCTTCTTGAATCTCCTTGTTTTCTGCATCGTTGATCACATCTTCAATCGATAGCATCGTCGTTCTCAGCTCATTCAGATCGTCTTCGATCGTGGGTGGTGGATCTGAAGAAGAAGAAGAAGAAGAAGAAGAAGAAGAAAGTGGGGTCGATCTTCGCAGGAGAATTGATAACCTGTCGGTCATGCGCAAGATGGATGATAGGAGGCCACTCCTCCCCATTGCTCGATTTCTTTCTTCTTCCTGATTGCTCTGAATGCTGAGCTTGGTGATGATCTTAGTTAGACAAGTGCTACCCAAAGTCAACTGGGCTGGCTACTCGGAGTTGACTTCTAACATGCTTCGAGTTTCATCTTTACTCGATTGGAAGAACAAAATCTCCGCTAAACAAATGTTCAATTAATGGCTCTCGGTATTCTCTAGTTTTTTACCTATCCAATGAGATATGATCTTGGATGCTGCGTGTTGTTTGCTTTATCCACAGGAGGGTGAGGCGAGGACCGCGATGCCTCGGCCCTCTTGGGCCTCCAGAGATTCAGGCCTTTATCGAGATCACGCAGAGTTACTGAAATGGTACAAAGCCACGGCGTCAACGGGCTGGACCAATGAATTTGGGGGAATAACATACAAAAGGATTGAGATCTGGAGATGGAGATGGTAGACCAGAGAGAGGACGGTGAAGAGGAAAAGAAAGGTATAGAGATAGCGTGTCGGGAAGAAGATGGAGAGCGCGGCTGGCAGGGCTGGACGACGCGGGGTACGAGGCGGCCTACCACTTCTAGCACCCAATATATCTCTACAGATCTGGAGGTAGCGAGGGTTGACCTGAGAGAGGACGCAGAAGAGGAAGACTTTGAGGGGCTAGGGATTGTGGAGGCGGCTTGTCTCCGTGCTTGTAAAGGGGTTACTCGCCCTGGAAGATCAAACCCTCTTGTTATCCCACGTGGGCCAGCCAAGCGGGTTGGGCCAGAGGATCCTAATCTAGCTCTAGTTACGGCCCAATGCTTCTGAGGTCTACAAACTTAAAGAGCTGTTAGACTCCACTCTAGAGGAGAATATGAAGGCCCATCCACTGGGGGGCTGTTTGGATACCGCGGATCCGTGGGATCCGCGGACGTGGGATCCGCGGTATCCAGCGGACGGTATCCGCGCCCGCGGATACCGTCCGCGGCGTCCGCTCGAATCGAGCGGACGCCGAAATTGGAATCCGCCCAAGCGCGGATCCCAAACGCCGAATCCCGCACCGCGGGATCCGCGCGTTCATCGGATCCACGGGATCCCGGCGGATCCCGTGGATCCAAACACGCCCTGGGTGGACCTATGAGCATACCGATCTCCCCTGCTCAAGGCCCCAAAGACATGGATTGTGAAGTGGAGAAATGGGAGGAAATGGAGAACCGGGAGAAGGAAGGTGACTTGGTGGCAATGGAAGATGATGACCAACGGTTGGAGCTACCCCCTATCCGGTCTGCCAAAAAAGGGAAATTCTTGAAGCGGGAGGAGCACCTGCGAGAAGAGTCTCCCCATGATTAAGCTCCTCTACTGGAACATGAGGGGTGCCGGCGCCCGCAGATCTCTCTGCATCTGTCGGAGATTGTTTCGCGATCCTAACTTATCTTTTATCTTTCTTTTGGATGTGGTGATACAGGAACAACAACATGACTAGCTGGTGGGTCGTATGGGAGGATGGTGCGGGTCCTTCCTGATCCCAGCGGAAGGAAGACGGGTCGGGATTCTGGCAGTATGGCGGCGGTCCTATGGTCCAATCTACTGCTTCTCCCAGACCAATCAGGCACTCCATGTGCTGGTCTCTTCGGAGGAGGATGGCCACTATATTATCTCTGGGGTCTATGCCGCGCGAAGCACGAGGGAGCGAAGAATGTTGTGGAGGGCGGTCTCAAATTTGCGGGGCTCCCACCTACCTCACCTTGTCATTAGAGACCTTAACGTTGCATCATCGCCAGAAGATAAGAGGGGGGGGGGACTCCATTCACCTTTTCCAGGAAGGTGATGGAATACTTGGCCTTCGCTCATGAAAATGAACTCTCTGAGTTGGACGTTGTGGGTCATCCCTTCACATGGTGCAATCAGCAATCCGGAGATGGCCGAATACTAGAACGTATAGATAAAGCACTGGGTAATCCTGCATGGCGGACTGAATTCCCTTGGGCTGAAGTGCATCACTTACCACGGGTGGGGTCTGACCACAGCCCTCTCCTGCTGACCATGAAACTGGCCTCCAAGCCTGTGGGAAAGGGAATGTTTAGATTGCGTAGTCAGTGGCTCACCTCTGAATCTTTCCTATCCTTGGTCCGACGTACTTGGTGTCGTCCCCGACATGGAACAAAAGACTACGTGATGAGATGTCGAATACAAGAACTGAAGGATGTGGTGAAGTGTTGGAGTCCCAGCGAAGAGATATGTTCCCAAGTGCGAACTAAACTGGTCTCAGCTAGTCTCTCAGCCCTGTATGAGAAGGAAGCGACAGGTGTGATCCTAGAGTCAGATCAGATACATATGAAAATGATGGAGAACATGTGGGAAGCACTACTTAGGAGACAGGAGGTGAAAAGGGCTCAGGAATGTAGGATCTCATGGCTCTTACATAGGGATGAGAATTCAGCTATGTTTCACGCTATGGTCAACTCGAGTGGTCACCGCTCACCGATTAGAGAGATATGGATGGAAGGAGGGCAGGTGCTTTCGTCAACAGAGGAGATAGGTGCTGCCTTCGCTGACCACTACTCCAAGGTGTGGTCGGATGAGGGGAGAGAGGTGGAGGTGGTATGTCCAGAGTTGCCAGCCATATCCAGCCAGAATTGCGCCCTGTTGGTAGAGGAGGTGACCTTCGCCGAGGTTATGGAGACCGTTAGGTTGTTGGGTGCAAATAAATGTCCAGGACCTCATGGTATGACGGCAGAGTTCTATAAGAAATGTTGGGATTGTGTGGGAGAGGGAGTTTTCCAGGTGATCCAACAGTTCTTTTGTGGCGGGAAATTACCCCGAGATTGGAACGATACATTCATCTCCCTTATTTCGAAAAATAAGCACCCACAATATATAAAGGACTACCGGCCCATTAGTCTTTGTAATGTCTTATATAAGATAATCTCTTCGATTCTCATGCGGAGACTAAAGGGTGTACTTCCGGAGGTGGTGAATTGGGAACAGTCGGCCTTTGTAGAGGAGCGGTTGATCCAGGATAATGTTGCTATTGCACAAGAGCTACTCCACACTATTGAGAAGGCCCCTAGAAGTAACCCATTGATGGCACTTAAGATGGATGTGCGAGCGGCATACGATAGCGTTTGTTGGAGCTTTCTGGAGCTTGTCTTGAAGAAGATGAATTTCCCTACTCTTTGGATAAGTTGGGTGATGAAGTGTGTGTCTTCTGCCAGATTCGCTTTTATTGTGAATGGAAGAGTTGTGGGCCAGACCTTGCCCAAGCAGGGGATCCGACAAGGAGACCCCCTCTCACCCTTTTTATTTATTCTTGTGCATGTTGCTCTATCTAAGGCCCTTAATGATGGTGTGGATGGTGTAGGTGGTCTGAGAGACATCTCTTTTCCAAGGGATGAGGTGCGGGTAACCCACCTCCTCCATGCGGATGATTGTCTGCTTGTAACGGAGGCCTCCCTCGAGCAAGCTCGGAAGGTTAAGAAGATTTTTAGTTGGTACGAGAAGACCTCTGGTATGGCCCTCAACCCATCTAAATCAAGTGTGAAGATTTCCCCGGTGGTGTGCTCAGGCAGGAAGGACAGGCTATGCAAATACCTTGGTATGAAGAAATCTTCGTCTGCATGGAAGTATCTCGGCGTCCCAATTCTAGGTACCTGGCTACGAGAGGTGGACTTTACTGAGCTCATCGAGAAGGTGGAGGAACGCCTGGCAAGATGGAGAGGAAAGAGGATTTCACTCCCAGGGAGGATCACGCTCTTACGCTCAGTCATCCAAGCCTTGCCAGTGTTCATCATGTCTCCAACCCAGGTTCCTATGGCTGTGTTGAGAAAGATTGAAAAGCTCGCCAGAGCCTTCTTGTGGGAAGGGCGAGGCTCTGGTCTTTCGTCAGTTAGATGGGATCTTCTATGCTCCCCTCGGGAGGAAGGAGGAGCAGGTCTGCGGGACCTAAAAACATGGCAAAGATCTTTACGAATGCAACGGGCAGCTAAGTTGCGTAATGGGGAAGAATCGCTTTGGAGAAGCGTCGTGAAAGCTTAAGTATGGTTGGCGGGGAACTTGGCCCTCGGAGTCTCAGACGAGTGGCTCGTCACCGGCATGGCGAGATATTTGTAGAGCTGTACGTGATACCAGGATGGGGTATAGATGGTTCCCAGGGGGAAAAGCGAAATTGATCTGGGTAAGGATTGGTGGGTGCTTGATCTTCCGCTTGATAGAAAACCCACCTTTTTTAACATTCATGCAGTAAAGAGTAGGATGAAAGTTGGCCATCTGATCACTGCGGATGGCCGTTGGAGAAGCAGGAAGATGAGGAGGCTATTCTCGGAGAGTATTGCAAACCATATCCTTGCAATGCCAATTGCAGGAGTTTCGGAAGGTGATCGGTCTGTATGGGGGCTTGATGTGCGGGGAAAGATATCAGCTGCTTCTGCCTATTTGATGCTCCATGAACAGAGGAAGAAACAGAGTGTACCAGAGATTCGATGGGATAATCTTTGGCAAGGCCCCTATGGCCCTAGAGTTCGAGCTTTCCTATGGAAACTTATGCATGGCAAGGTTCCCACGAAGGCGGCCTTATATAGGGTGGGTGCAACGGAAGATGATCAGTGCCCAAGATGCATGGCAGAGGCTGAGTCTCTCCAACATCTGCTAGTGGATTGTGTTCATTCGAAGGAGGTGTGGGAGAGGGTGTTTTGGAAGGATAGAAGCTTTAGAAGAACAGAGGGATGGGCGACGTGGAAGGACATCATCTCATTGGCCCCTGCGTCAGAAAATGACCATCGGGCGAAGATCGGGTATGGGTTATGGTGCCTATGGAAAAATCGGAACAGAGTAGTCTTCGCCGGTGAAGGAGCCCCCCCATAGAGGTCGCACGCTCGATTATCTGGTAGTCTAAGGAGTGGGGTTTACTTAGAAGGAGGGCTGGCTGGGAGAGTTTGGAGAAGACAACCCCTGGGATGGTTCATATCCGATCGGACGCCTCTTTCCATAGCGACAGGGGATCCGCTGGCTTTGGGGCTATTTGTTTGAATGAAGACGGAAGGCAGGTATGGGAATGGTCGGAGTATGGGAGGGCGGAGGATGTGATAGATGCAGAGTTACAAGCAATGGAAGGTGATGTGAGGCTGGCCAAGCAACAGGGTATGCGCAGGATGATGGTTGAGACAGATGTGAGGGACCTGGTGGAGTGTGTGAACGGTCGACACATGTGGCCCGTGCATCTAAAGGATAGGATTCAACATTTTTGCTGGTTTGCCTCTGAGCTAGAAGAGGTCCACGTCCATTTCATCCCCAGGAGAGAAAATACAGAGGCGGACCGTCTGGCTAAATTTGGAAGAGTACGTGGTGAGGCCACGAGAGGGGCTTCTTAAGGCTGATACTAGTTTGATGTAGTTTATTTTCTTAGCTTACGGGCTCACTTTGTCAAAAAAAACAAAAAAAACATACAAAAGGATGGGATTTAAATGTATTTTGAACTACATTTTATAATAAATGTTAAAATTCGGGATCAAAATACCCATCTTCACCCGATCTTCTCTCTCCATCGACTCTCTCTCTTTCCACCTGATCTCTCTCCATCGAGCCGCCCCTGCCCCGCCCACAACAACCCCCACGCCCGCCGCCCCCGCCCAGCTTTCGTCCTCGTCTCCTACTCCTCTTCCCCTCCGGCTCGATGCTTCAACGCTTGCTCGATGCCTCTGGCCTCCACGCCGCCACCTCCGTCCCCGTGTCCCCATCACATATCAAACCCTCCACCACCCCCATCGCCCCATCCGCCTCCTGCTCCCATCTCCACCCCCTCCCTTTTGTCCTTGTCTCCGGCTCCTCCTCCCCTCCTGTTCTCTCCTCCCCTCCGGCTCCGGCTCCGTCGCCTCCTCTTCTCCGGCTCCGTAGTCTCCTCTTCTCTGGCTCCGCTTCCCCTCCTATTCTCTCCTCCCCTCTTCTCCGGCTCCTCCCCTCCTGCTCTCTCCTCTGTTTCTCTCTCTCTCCTCCCTCTTCCTCTGTTTCTCATGCACCTCGCCCCCCGCCCCCGCCCAGCCTACAACGACCCCCACACTCGCGCCCCACCCCGCCCTGGTACTCCTTCACGAACGGCTCCACCATCACCGTCGAGTTCACCGTCACCACCACCCGCCTCCTCCCTGCAGCCGCGGAACGCCCGCCAGCTCTCCTTGCGCACGTCCGCGGCGTAGTGCCGCGGGAGCACCGCCCCAGGCCACGAGCTCCACGTCACGGATGTGGATCCCCTTTGACTCCGTCACCTCCTCTTCTTCGGCTCCTCCTCCCCTCCGGCTCCGGCTCCTCCTCCTCTCCTGCTCTCTCCTTTGTTTCTCTCTCTCTCTCTCTCCTCTTCCTCTGTTTCTTAGTATGCACTGCATGCTAAAAAAAGAACAAATATACTCAAGTGTTTTATTTTTTAGCTAAAAATCAATTTTAAGTTGTATAGCACTATTGTTTTAAAGTTGTTGACAGAAGAGGAAAAAGAGAAATTGCTAACTAAATTTCTTCACTAATACTTGAGTGTCAGGTTTTCGTTGACTATGCTACTTGCTTGTGAACAGTTGTCAGCTTATGTTCCGTCACACAGACAACCTAACCAAAGTTCCTAAAGAGCTATGATTTGTGCATATGCCACGTGCCATGTGCACTTCACATGTATTGAATCGGTAGCACAACTACTGATTCATATACATGTCTATCAGTAGACCACCACCAATAGGCATGTACAATCTATCGGTATCCCACTACCGATAGGCCCGTTGCCGATTCATATACATGCCTATCGGTAGCCCACTACCGATACATGCCTATCGGTAGCCCACTACCGATTCATATACATGTGAAGTGCGCATGCCCAAAAACTTATTCATTCCTAAAATTTTCATGCAGAAGAAGCACAAAAGGTAAGCTTTTTAAATTTCGTCCACAATCATATTATTCTGTCAATTTTAGCCAGATTATATCTTATTTGAAGCCTCGTTGCAAACTTGCACGCTTATGCCCACTAGAATTGAAATAAGAAGCGAAGACTTGCAGAGTTCGTTCTAGAAAACATTAAGTGGGAGCACCATGGCACTCTCCTCCTCCAGGCTCGTAATTCCAGCAACAATTTATGGAGCTTCGGCTTTGTCGCAACATTTTCTGAATGATTACTTTAATTTTCAAGTAAGCGTATGTAAGCTGTATATATCTGTTGGATTTAAGGCTTTTCTAAGGCCCAAAACTCCTAAAGTGAAGGAGTGGGCTAAGCCTTAAATATAGGTGTTGAATCAAATGGGCCAACTAAAGCCCAGTTTAGAAGAGAGCCATATGAAGCCCATGTGAGTGTGTATGTAAATGTTTAGTTCCACATTGCTTGGAATAAGAACATTTCTCGAGTTTATATAGAGCCTTGTGCATCTATAGTTTGAATGTGTGTAAGAACTAGAGAGAGGCACACACACATGCGCGCGCGTGTGCCGCCGGCAACCCGCCTTCGACCGCCGGCGACGGTGACGTGTGCGTCCATGTGGGCACCACGTGTATGCCACACGTGCAGTTTTGCCTACGTGGTAGGTGACTGTTCATCTTCCTGAGCAGTTACAAGTGGGCTGAGCCACATTGAGTGAGCCATTAATTCACCAAAAGTGGGCTAAGTCAGTTATGACTCTTGGTCTCCCCATGATGCCCATGACTGGGCAATTATAGATGAGGTGGTAACCCATGTTCTCCTTGGTGGCTGTTATTGGTGATGTAACACCCCGGCCCAGTGGAGGGCCGATTTAATTGTGGCGGGGAGTGACAGGTGACATGGAGCCTGTTTAGCTCCCCACTAAGTAGTAGTTACTGGTGATGTGGTACAGTGGCAGCCCATGACTTGGTGGTTACTGATGATGTGGCGCTGACGTGGCATCGGTTACTGATGACGTGGCGCTGACGTGGCGAGTCTCTTCACCTCCCCCACTAAATGGCTGATCAACTAGCCTAGCTAGCCTATAAATAGGACCCCATATCAGCCATTCTTGGAGCTTGCTCATGCATTCACCTCTCACCACACCACTTGCATAATAGAGGGTCCTGATTGAGAGTACCATATCATCTTGGAGCACGAAAGGTGATCAGACGGCCGGCTTCCCTCCAATCACTGTGGATCGTTGTACCCTGAAAGTTTTTTCCCTGAAGAACCAGAAGCAAGAGGTGATGGGCAAATAAAGCTTAAGGGCACAGTGTGGCACGCTGGCCTCGATCAAGCGGCGTTTCTTCGTCGGATTTGTTTTCCTTCTCTTTCATTCCTTTTCTGGATTAACGATACGTGAAGTTTATTTGTTTTTGTTAAAACTGATTGTAAAGGATTACTTGCTACCCTAGTAAAAGCAATAATCCTAGTTCTTATTTCCAACAATCTTAAGCTTTAATTTCCTGGTTTTACCGTATTTTTCGGATCCACTTCTCCTACGGATCCTCTTCTGTTTTCTTTTCTTTTTGAGAGGAAATTCTACTTCCTATAAGAACTCTAAAACACAAGAACTGAACCACTTTGTGGTTGGTCTGCTTTTGCAGATGGCTTCAGGAGCAGGTGCTGAACCTGTGATCCCTCGTCGTTCGGAGGAAGTGCTAATAGGCAATCCACCTGTAGTGGAAATGCCTAGCATGCCGATCGGTCAGCTAGAGAGGCCTGAGAAGTTTAAGGGGCTGAATTTCAAGCAGTGGCAGCAGAAAATGATGTTCTACTTGACCACCCTTAAACTGGTCAGGTATCTCACTGAGGATGAGCATGTTCTAATTGAAGAACATAAGAATGCTCATACCGTGGCTGCAGTTTAGGCTTGGGGTCATTCTGACTTCCTATGCTGGAACTATATCCTGAACGGCTTGGACAACAAGCTCTACAATGTGTACTTTCCCAAAAGAATCGCAAGGAAACTTTGGGAAGCCTTGGACAATAAGTACAAGTGGATGACGCCGACGCAAAGAAATTTGTTGTCGGTCGATTCCTTGAGTACAAGATGGTAGATGGTAGAAGCATTGTCGAACAAGTTGAGGAACTTCAGCTCATCTACCATGACATGAATGCTGAAGGTATGAATCTGAATGAACTTGTCCAAGTGGCGGCAAGGATAGAGAAACTACCACCTTCTTGGAAGGACTTCAAGAACTACCTAAAACACAAACGAAAGGATATGAGTTTTGAAGATCTCGTTCGGAGGCTGAAGATCGAGCAGGATAACCGCAAGACCGAAAAGAACAACGGTCTATGCATTTATTCTAAGTCCAACATAGTGGAGAATGCCAGCGGTTTGAAGAAGTGCAAGCGCTTCGATGAAGGCACTAAGGGAGGCAATGGGTCTCAGAAGTTCAAGGGCGAGTGTTTTGTTTGCGGGAAGGCAGGATATCGGGCCAAGGATTGCCGCAACCGGCCAAATGCTCAAGGGAAGAAGAAGCCAGCTCCCAAGAGGAAGAGGACAGAAGCCAACATAGCTGAAGGTCTCAGTGCAGAGATGGATGACTTGCAACTGATTGTAGTTGTCTCAGAGGTGAATCTGATCGGGAGCAACCCGAAGGAATGGTGGGTCGACACTGGCGCTACCCGCCACATCTGCTCCAATAGATGGATGTTCGACACCTACCAGGTAGTAGAAGGAGAATGCTGCTACATGGGAAACTCTGCAACCTCCAAGGTGGAAGGTAAAGTGACTGTGAAGCTGAAGATGACGTCCGGGAAGGAGCTGACCCTAACGGAAGTCCTTCATGTGCCAGAGATACACAAGAATCTGATCTTAGGTTCTGTAATGAGTAAGAAGGGCTTCAGGTTGGTCTTCGAATCTGATAAAGTCATCCTGGCTAAGAATGGCATGTACATTGGCAAGGGCTATATGACTGAGGGATTGTTTAAAATGAATGTAATGATTGTAATTCCCAAGATCAAGACTAGTGAAGCCTTAAAGGCTAGTGTATCTACTGTACTCAATATTACCCAAGAGGCTAATAAAGAGAAGCTTGCCTATGTGATTGAGTCATTTAATTTATGGCATGGGAGATTAGGACATGTGAATAAAAGTTCTATGAAAAGGTTAATGTATGTCATTAAATCTTCTTCCTAAATTCACAATTGATAATGAACACAAATGCGAGGTTTGTGTAGAAGCCAAATTGGCCGAGACTTCGTTTCAATCAATTGAACGAAGCACTGAACCTTTAGGTTTAGTACATATAGATGTTTGTGATCTGAAAATTGTACAGACTAGATGTGGTAAGAGGTATTTTATTACCTTCATCGATGATTGTATAAGGTACTGCTACGTCTACTTAATGAGAAGTAAAGATGAAGTAGTAGATATGTTCACTCATTATAAGAATGAAGTGGAGAATCAACTCGGTAAAACGATAAAAATGCTGAGGAGTGATAGGGGAGGTGAGTATGAGTCACCTTTCGCCCAAATATGTGCCGAAAATAGCATTATTCATCAGACCACAACACCCTATTCTCCAGAACAAAATGGAATAGCAGAACGTAAGAATAGGATGCTAAAGGAAATAATGAATGTCATGGTTATAAGTTCAGGCTTACCCCATAACATGTGGGGGGAAGCGATACTTACGATAAATCATTTCCTAAACAGACTACCACACAAAAGGCTAGATAAGACACCTTATGAACTATGGAAATGCCGTGCGCCTAGTTATAAGTTCGTAAGGGTTTGGGGATGTCTAGTAAAGGTACCAATTCCAGTTCCTAAACGAACTAGAATAGGACCAAAGACGATAGATTGTGTGTTCATTGGATATGCACAGGATAGTAGTGCTTATTGATTTTTGGTTAGTAAATCAGATAATCCTGAAGTGCATGTGAACACTGTCTTAGAGGCTAGGTGTGAGGACCTGCCCCTCTACCCCTGTGGCTCGTTGTAGACCGCAAGGGCAATTTGGTAAATTGCGCCTTGTTGGTTTGTTTCACACCCGCGTGTGCACACACTGGCCTTGTATGTGTTAGTGTTTGTTTAGAATGGCTAGGTGGACCCGGGATCGAAAGATCCGGACTTGGGCTTGAGTTCTTGCCCAAGTTTAGCTTTCAGCACACAAAGGATCGATCCTCTATGGCTAAGGGATCGATCCTCTTCGTGCCAGAAAGCCTTGTGAATCGTCATAAGGGATCGATCCTTTGCGTGCCAGAAAGCCTTGTGAATCGGCATGAAGGATCAATCCTCCCTTGATGAAGGATCGATCATTCATAGGTCGGTTGGTTTTTCTGCTTTGCGAGGACGGCCGCCGTTGGCCGTCGCTCTCCCCTGTCAGAGGGGGAGGACTTTCCCTCCCCTCCCCTCACTTTTTCCCCTATTTCCCGGCTGTCCCCTCCCCCTTTCCCCTCCTTTCTTCCCCTCCTCTTCCTCCTTCTCCTCTCTTTCTTCTTCCTTCCTTCTTCTCTCCCGAAGTTCTGTTTTTCCCCTGTTTCGGGCAGCCACCTTCCTCACCTCCGTTCTCCCTCCTCCGGTCATCTTTTCCGGCGTTCTAAAGCTCGTTGGATTCGTGACAACGAGAGGAAGATCCCTGAAGAGGTTTGGAGGCTTGTTGGTGATCAAATCGCGGGGAATCAGCCGAGGAAAGCGCAGCTAGGTAGGGTTATACCTACTGTGTTCTTTTCGGGTTTTCTTGAGATCTAGCCGTTGGATCTTGTTGATCCTTGCTTTGTTGGATTCCTTATACCTGTTAAAATAACTGATTTAAGTTTCATATTAATCCGTTGAGATTTGAGTAGGTTTCATGCATGATTAGTCTCGGATTTCTGGTTTTCTGCTGTTCTTGAGAAACAGCCGGCTTGCGGCGAGTTTTCCGGCCGGCGAGTACATGATCATGGCTTTTCATAAACATAAGAATTGTAGATCTATTCGTTATCTTTCCATGCCATCTTGTTTCGTATTTGTCCAATTTTTCTACAATTTCTTATGATTTGTTTTCTGGAGGGCTGCGTTGCAGCAATTAAAGGGTAAGTTGGTTTGATCAGCGACTTTTGATTAATGTTTCCCGTTAATCCAACCGTTGGATCATTATGAAATTTGGATACGATGATCCTGGTATATATACCTACTGATGACTAAGTTGGATCTTGAATCCGACGTCGTTTGGACGTCAGATCGACAAGATCAAATAGCCCCTAAGTAGAGGTTTTGGATGTTTGAATATAATATTATATTTCGGAATATAATATTATATTGTTACTGTTCATTCAGCGGTTTTCGGGGTTGCTTCCCGTTGCAAGGGTTCGCGGTTGATGGTCGTGGTACCGTCGTAATGCCGGGACCCGCTGCGGATCGGCTGGCAGCGGTTGGTTGTACCGCTGCAGCGATCCAGTAGACTTATATGATGTCATGTCATACTGTTGCATGCTTTATTTCTTATCTGTGTATGTCATAGCATGCATTCCTCTGTTGTGCATTAGTTGCATTGGTTAGGGCGTGGGTGATCCTTGGGTCGCCGTCCCTAGGCCGGAAGCTCGGACTTAGCCCTAGGACCGGGGTTGGGTAGTTTGGACCCGGTTGAATTGTGATGTCCAGTCATTTCGATAATAGGCTTAGATGACTGGTACACTTGTGGCTTGATGATTGTAGAGGTCGTGTCGACCTTGAGTCGGATGCTGAGGTGTAGCCGGTGTCCCACTGTGCGGACCCTGGGGTAGAGGAGTTGCCTACCTAGCGGTGCTCTTTTCCCGCCTGCAGTGCCGTTCCCTGCAGTTGCGCTGTTGCCAGTGCTGTCTACTGTGTGCTGCTCCTGGGCACCAGGGACACGCGGTGGGGTTATGGGACCCCTGTATACACCCAGATCCTACTCGAGGGCGACACTTTTGCGTTTCCCTCTTCCTTCTGTTTGTCGTATTGTAGATCCCTACTGAGCTTATTGCTCACTCCTACCCGGGCTGCGTTTTGCAGGTGCAGGCGTCAGTTCCTCTTCTGTGGCCCCTACCGGGCAGTTGGTTGGCGGTGCGGCGGCGCCAGGTGGAGTCTGAGAGGTGGCGATCTTTATGGTTTTTATCCTATGTTAGTTAGTCTCCTACGGGAGTGATGTTGTAATTTGAAACCCCCCTCTCCGAGGTTTTGTATATATTTATACTCTGAGTTTTAAATCTGTGGTTCGAGGCTTGAATATAATATTGTATCGTTATTTTGAGGGTGCTTTGGTGATTTGTTAGGGAGACCCATAGGTTAGAGGGAATCCTCGCCAGCTTGTTTTCCGCGTTTGTTAGGTTCCGGTTCGCGTCGCCCGGCCCGGTTGGGCTTTCGCGGGTCGGGGCGCGACACTAGGGATGCCTCATTCTTCGAAAACGTGTTCCCTTACAAGTCCTCTCATACATCAGAGGTTAGTGAGGGAGCTTATGAGAACACTGCGGAAGAAGGAATTCAAGGGACCTTAATTCATGAAGAGGATGAGGAACCTAGACGGAGTAAGAGGGTGAGGAAAGAAACTTCATTCGGCCCAGATTTTCTAACATATTTATTAGAAAATGACCCTCAGACATTCAAAGAGGCAATGTCAGCTCCAGATGCTCCTTCATGGAAGGAAGCAGTGAATAGTGAAATTGATTCCATCATGCAGAACCATACATGAGAATTGGTTGATTTACCATAAGGTCGTAAACCTTTGGGTTACAAGTGGGTTTTCAAAAAGAAAATAAAAGCAGATGGAACGGTTGACAAATACAAAGCAAGGCTTGTTGTCAAGGGTTTCAAACAAACTGAAGGGTAGACTATTTTGACACCTATTCTCCAGTCACTAGGAAAATCTCAATCAGATTAATTAT
Source organism: Narthecium ossifragum (assembly GCA_963920575.1). Classification (NCBI taxonomy): domain Eukaryota; kingdom Viridiplantae; phylum Streptophyta; class Magnoliopsida; order Dioscoreales; family Nartheciaceae; genus Narthecium; species Narthecium ossifragum. The sequence goes on from OY986966.1 coordinate 10,313,863, forward strand.
CGCCCTTGCGGCTTTAAACAATCTTGATATACATGAAATAGATGTAAAGATAGCTTTCCTAAATGGTGATCTGGAAGAAGAAATTTACATGGAACAACCCGAGGGGTTTGTAGTTCCTGGGAAAGAAAAGAATGTCTGCCGACTTGTTAAGTCTTTGTATAGGCTTAAACAAGCACCTAAACAGTGGCATGAAAAGTTTGATCAAGTGATGTTGACAAACGGCTTTCGCATAAATGAGTGTGACAGATGCGTTTATATAAAGGGCGATGAAAAGGAATGTATAATCCTATGCCTTTATGTAGATGACATAATCATCATTGGTAGCAATGATAATATCATAAAAGCTACTAAGAGCATGTTGTCACGAAACTTCGATATAAAGAATATGGGTGTCGCTGATGTGATACTTGGTATGAAAATTACTAAGACTTCGAATGGGTATATATTATCACATAGTCATTATATTAAGAAAATTCTTGATAAATTTGACAAAGGGAGTGATGTTGTAGTCAAGACACCGCTAGATGTCAACTCGCATCTAAAGAAACACCACGGTGAAGGTGTACAACAAATAAAATATTCTAGGATCATAGGCATTCTGATGTATATCATGAACTGCACTAGACCGGATATTATTAACTCAGTAAACAGGCTGAGTAGATAAACAAGCAATCCAAGTACAAATCACTGAAAGGCAGTTATCAGAGTCCTTAGATATCTAAGGTACACATAAAATTTTGGATTGCATTATACGATATATCCAGCAGTACTTGAAGGTTATATAGATGCAAACTGGATATCAGACTCCAATGACACAAAAGCAACAAGTGGATTTGTCTTTGTAATTGGAGGTGCAGTTGTGTCTTGAAAATCATCCAAGCAGACTTGTATAGCAAGGTCTACTATGGAAGTTGAGTTCATAGCAATAGATCTAGCTTGGGAAAAAACGGAATGGCTGCGTAACTTCCTAGAAGATATTCCTATGTGGCCTAAACCTGTCCATTTTATCAGTATTCACTGTGACAGTCAGTCAGCAATAGGGAGAGCACAAAGCCACATGTATAATGGAAAATCTCGACATATATGACGACGACATAATTCGGTGAGGAAATTGTTGTCTACTGGTGTGATATCTATCGATTTCATGAGATCGAAGGAAAATATTGCAGATCCACTAACCAAAGGCCTAACAAGAGATCTAGTGGATGTTTCGTCGAGAGGAATGGGGTTAAAGCCCATGAAATGACTATACTCCTCAATGGCAACCCAACCTAGATAATCTGGCAGACCCATATTCTAGGTTCAATGGGACAACCGAATTGTGGGGGGCAGTTGCTAAGATCACTCTTACCCATTCCTATAATGAGTGAGTGATCCTTATTACTCAATAAGTAAAAGCATGACAGGATGCTCTTAATAAGAGATCACCTATATCGAGTGAAAAGATGCCGCTTCTATGAGAACGTTTTAAGGGCTAGTTCTCAAAAGCACTCGAAGAATTCTACCAGGCATGTCCAGGGCCGAAATGGACACAACAAATGAGCCATCAGTGGTATAAGAAATGCGTTATATAAGCACTGTTGTCTTGGTGTACATAAAAGCTGAACAGTTCAAGACATTGTGTTCACTGTTTAGCAAGTACATCCGATAGTGTTTTAGTAAGGAAGGTTCAAAGCCGAAAGCTACCTCTCCTGAAGCAGCAAGTTTCTACGGTAGTCTCAAGTGTATTAAGATCATACAGCATTTGATCAGTCATTTGATTCATGTGGGGGATTGTTGGATTTAAGGCTTTTCTAAGGCCCAAAACTCCTAGAGTAAAGGAGTGGGCTAAGCCTTAAATATAGGTGTTGAATCAAATGGGCCTACTAAAACCCAGCTTAGAAGAGAGCCATATGAAGCCCATGTGAGTGTGTGTAAATGTTTAGTCCCACATTGCTTGGAATAAAAACATTTCTCTAGTTTATATAGAGCCTTGGGCACCTATAGTTTGAATGTGTGTAAGAACTAGAGAGAGGCACAAACGTGCGCGCGTGTGCGCCACCGGCCACCACCCGCCGGCAACCCGCCACGTGTACACCACACGTGCATTTTTGCCTACGTGGCAGGTGACTGTTCATCTTCCTGAGCAGTACAAGTGGGCTGAGCCACATTGAATGAGCCATTAATTCACCAAAAGTGGCCTGAGTCAGTTATGACTCTTGGTCTCCCCATGATGCCCATGACTGGGCAGTTATGGATGAGGTGCAGCCCATGTTCTCCTGGGTGGCTGTTACTGGTGACGTGGCGCCTATTCAGTTCCCCACTAAGTAGCAGTTACTGGTGATGTGGCAGAGTGGCAGCCCATGACTGGACGGTTACGGATGACGTGGCGAGTCACTTCACCTCCTCACTAAATGGCTGATCAACTAGCTTAGCTAGCCTATAAATAGGACCCCATACCAGCCATTCTTTGAGCTTGCTCATGCATTCACCTTTCACCACACCACTTGCACAATAGAGGGTCCTGATTGAGAGTACAATATCATCTTGGAGCTCGAAAGGCGATCGGACGGCCGGCTTCCCTCCAATCGCGGTGGATCGTTGTACCATGGGAGTTTTTTGCCTGAAGAACCAGAAGGGGTGATGGGCAAATAAAGCTTAAGGGCACAGTGTGGCACATGCACACTGGCCTCGATCAAGCTGCATTTCTTCGTCGGATTTGCTTTCCTTCACTTTCATTCCTTTTTCGGATTAACGGTACGTGAAGTTTATTTGTTTTTGTTAAAATTGATTGTAAAGGATTACTTGATACCCTAGTAAAAGTAATAATCCTAGTTCTTATTTTCAACAATATCTTCGTGTAGATTTATGCTGATATGTCATCTCATATTTTGCTGTATCTTGTTGTCATTGATTTCCAAATAAAATCCAAATAAAATCCATCTTCTTTGTAGATTGTTCCGGCATTTTTGGGATTTTGGGCATACAAAGCTGCAGCATTAGTACAAGTTTACAGAGACAATGAGGACCTGCTGATTGTGTTTCCTGACAAGGATGGCTCAAGCAGCAGTTAAACAGGAGGAGCTTAGGTCATCATCAAAAAAATTCAAACTGGTTCATACTTTTGGCTATATTATTTCGGGGACAAATGTATTGCAGCAATCTCAAGGCTGGTTACTGCAAATAGATTGGAGTTGTTTCATGCCATCTGAGGAATTCACCTTCAGAATGTTTTCGTGTTCAAGTTTTTGCATATTTTGTACTTTTAAAACTTGTATACTGAGGAAATTATTGAAACAAAAAAGGGTTGTATTGGTCTCCATGCAGCTCAATTGCAATTATTGTTTTTCGCATAAAGCTTCTCAAAGTTGAGGACATTGTAACCTGACAACCTGATCTGTATCTGACCTGAAAGCTCAGTATTAAAGCTAATTTGTGGCCAACAGCTTACCAGATCAGGATTTGGCTCCTGAAAGTACAGATTGAGAAGTTTTTGGTTTTCATTCCCAATCCGAAACTCTATCAGGATCAGATCGAAGTAGGATTTGACCCAAATCTGAATCACTTAGAGGCAGGCAGGTATGGGAAGGGGTGAGGCGTGGCTTAAAAGATAGCCGGCTGATGAGAACAGGTGGATTGACAAATGCTTCGGAGCTGTTGGGAAAACCGTCGAAAACAGAGGAAGATAAGCCGGCTAAATCCTGAACTGCACATTCGTTGTGGAACCTTTGGAAAGACAGATGTAGATTGGGGATGAATGAGGACTGCTCTCGAGTCCAAGACCTGGTTAGATCTTGGCAATCTAAGGAATTCTTGTTCCTTGAGAAGGAGAAGAAAGGATTCAATCAAGCTCAAGACTGAGAGGGTGTTAGAATGCAAACAGATGTAGTTGTTGATTTAAACAGGGGCATCACCTGTATTGGAGTGGTCTGTGTTGATGAAGATGATGTCATGACTTGGACAGAAAGTGGATCTGGGTTGATGATATCCTCGGTACTGGTTGGAGAATTTTTTTTTTTTTTTTTTTTGGATTAGTTGCTGGTCGGAGAAAAATGCTACAACGTTGTTGTGAATATGCTACAAGGTTGGTTCCCTTCAGTGGAAGATTTGCATTGATACTGTGCATGAGATTTGGTGGAAGAGGTGTAATTTTGCGGAGTTAGTGATCGGATACATTCCTAAAAAGGATAATGCTCGTACGGATTGGAATACTAAGGAAACGTCGGAGTTGCAGTCAATTCTTTTTGGTTGGGGAGGGGGGGGGGGGGTTGTCCCCTGTAGTCATCTTTGCTTGTGATTACCTCCCCTTGGGAGCTGAGCTTAACGGCTTAACTTAACAAAAAAAAAAAAATCTCAATTGTCCCAAATCACCATCAGAACGCAAAAGATTTTGATGTATAGATTTACAGGTGGTCCTTCGATTTCGTGACACCGTGTCACCAATGATTGCAAGATTTAAGAGATACAGAAACTTCTCATGTTAAAGTGAACTACCGAAATAATTTAAGCTGAGTTCCATTGTACGATGTGAATTCCAGATGACGGGTGGTAAATTTACATTCATATTGAGCACAATTAACAAACAGATCAACCAAAAGCAGCACTAGAAGAATTATGGGGTCTCCACATGTTTCGGAAATCCCATAGGCAGGATAACTCAAAAACCAGAGCTGAATGTATGCGCTATTACAAAGTTCCAAGAAAGCAAACCCAAAATAATCTACAAAATTCAATAAATAAAGGTATGGTCAGAAGGCTGCCGATCTTGTCCGGCGAAGGCGATGCTTCGGCTCTGGTAGGGGCACGTAGTGTACAATCCTGTCCAGAGCCTGCAGAGAAAATTGAACAAAGATATGATCCACATAGACTGCGAAACAAAAACTCCGGGCCTTAAGAACAACAGTTTCTCCTAACATATGGATGCCATAATTAGGTTCCTCAAAGAATTGCGTTCTGATATGTTGGGATAGAATGGAGCCGACTTTATTTCATGAAGACATAAATTGACACAGCAGTTTAGTTGGCGATGTCAAATAACAAAAGCATGCTTAGCATCATCATCATCAACAGTGAAGACATTTTCTTTTTCCATGAAATTGCGCAAAACATAGAGCACGACGCAAATTGGGAGACAGCTCAATGAAAGTAGTCACATATGTGGATGATACATTCCATACACAATCAACACACAACTTACATTGAAATTTTGATGATACAGGCCCAATAGACAATCAAAACACAACTTACACTGAAATTTTAAGAATACAGACCCAAGACACAATCAACACATGTTACATTGGTGAAAATGATTGCCTTAAACATCTAGGATCTGGGGTTCAATGTCACAGAACAAATCACCAGTGGAAAATACTTAGACACCACGAGTGTCCAACGAACAAATTCTGAATAACATAACGGAAAACAAACCAGAGTTGCAATGAGCGCAATGCTACAAGACATGATTTCAGTCCCTACTGAGATTAAATGATGTTCCTACTTTCTTCAATGAGAAGAAAATGCATGACTTTTAAACCCAACCACAGGTTAAGGGAATAAGTTCCGCTTGTTAGACTTCCTAGCACACACCAAATTCATATTTTTCACAATCATTTCAAAAAAAATGTTTGTGAAGTGACTCAATGAAGTTTGAGATTCGAAAACTTATTTTGAATCTTTTTTTTCCATCTTGAAGTACAGTTTGTCCAAGGCCTTTGCTCTTTCAGGCAGCCCATATAATGATCAGTCCTTAAACTGGTCAAATAGTCTCAAAATATCAAAAAAAAAAATGAAAACTGAAAAATCAGCAAATAGAAATTGTTCAGTATGATAGATTTTCTTCTCTGCACGTATCGCTGAGAATGATGTTTATTAAGCTTTTGTGACTAAATGCTGAGGAGAGCTGCCGGCTAAGAGTATTGCCATATTACTCGATTTTCAGGTCCAGATGAACTGAAGAAAATTGGGAATTGCACATATCTCTTAGTGCTATTTAGACCTCTCTTATCTTCATTAGTCGTATCTCATTTTGGTAAGCCTGCAAACCTTCACTACAGCACAAAAAGAAACATTTGAACCAAAATTTTGTCACTGACTACCCTGTTTGATATATCATTAGAAAAAAGAGGCTTTAGATACTGCTTGGAGTTCTTCATTGCGCATGTAAAAGACACCACTCTGCCACAAAAACAAAGGCCTTTCACAGAAAGAAGCAAGAAACCAAGAATAATCACTAATAAAAATTCAATACTAACACGCATCCTTTTTTCAGTTCTTTCCTGCCCATACGGAAAAATAAAAACTGGGCTAGCCACAGATATAGCATCAAGTGTATGGTGATCATTCTTCCATCCTGATAGACTGACTACTCATCGTAAACCTGAAGTTGGGAATTTGGATGAATAAATGGCTCAAAATGACTATAATAATCCTAAAGCATGGGCTAATGTGTCATGGGCTAATGTGTCATCGGCATGATAGACCCGCAGTTCAAGTTCAATTCTTTAACTCGGTAAATTAATATTCTCAATCGTAGTTATCGGAATAATATTCATTACGGCTGGCCCTAGTCGACTGAACTTGCATGTGCCAAGCGACAATGTATTTTGATCTATCTTGTCAATTTGATACCTGTCATCCCCATTCCATCGCTCTCTGTGCCAACAGGATGTCATCAAGGTACATTTAGTGTCGGCACAGCCTGTGCCACTGTTAGGCATGGAGCGTGCCAGCAGAACAATAATCCACATCCACATCCCAGAGCATTATCAAATTACTTCACCACTCGTGATGATTCTAAGATCCTCATTAAAATCAAACCGCAACTCTACTATCCTCAAATACATGAACCATCTTTATAAAGATGCTGAAATTCTTACACTCCCCCATTATCAGGAGGTTTTATGTAACAGTTTATGCTATAGTTAAGTGGCTCGGTTGAAAGAGCATAGCCTTAAAGTAATTACCAACCATGTTTTTTAGAAGGCATAATCAGGCTCATTCTACGCAAATATGACACCAAAATGCCTCAAGGTTTCCAAGAAGGCTTGAGTTATCTTTAGCTATATGAATGACTGGTAGTATACCCAACATGCTTTAAATGACACACTTTCCTTCCAAAACTATGTCTCACGTTCCATAAAAGCAGAAAGTTCCCCAAAATGGTCTGGCATCTTTCCTCACTTTGCTTCCCCTCCAATAATGCATCCATCTTCCTCACCACTCCAAGTAAGGCAGTTGTTAAAGTGTTCATGTATTAGTCTTAAAAGCACAGATGAATGATAAATCCAACCAAAGTCCTTTTTATATATGTCACCACCTCTTTTAAAACTATGGTGCCTTCTATGTGTTGATAAGATTTTGGAAAGTCACAAGGCTGATGCAACATTAGGCAAGACTAATGCCTTGCCTACTCGGGGTTTGAGTACCTAGCCTTATTCCTTTCCTTTTAAGCTTTAGAAACTGGTATACTAGTAAGGCTATTGAAAGCAATGTGTTGAACATACAGATTTTGATTTTCCATGACAATGTAGCATCCTACTCAACACTATATTATGACTAAGTTAAAGCTCATGATGATATATGCCTTCAATTACAATCAGTTAGAACTTTTGAGCATTTGAACCAGATGTATGTACACCTTATAGCATAGGAACTGAGTGTGTCTCCAGATTTGTACAAATACATAAGCGCATATGTGCATAAATCTAAGGGGTAGCTCTATTGGATTTATGTGAATGACTTTTGTCAACTATATGCATCTTTAACAATGTTAAATAAAGAACTATTTGAAAACGTAGGATGATTTCTCATTCAGCGTCATTGAGGTTGCTAAATATTGGCTTGCTTGCTTGTAATCATCTAGGTATGTTTTAGGTTATAACCATCTATTCCTTCCAGGAGGTTTACTTGGACTGATGCGGACTACTTTCTAGGTATCTTCAAATCCAGCCTCTCTAGAGCTTTTGCATGCATGCACTTCATCAACTTTTTTTTTTCTCCTGAGGCTGTTTCTTTTCATTCGCACTAGTGCAAGTAACAAACTTTGAGTAACCAAATGAGCTTATCTTTAAGAAAAGTTCATCTATGTTTTCTGAGGGAGAAGAAAAGTCCAACAACCGTTGAAAAAGCAAACTCTTAACCAATTGCATAAGCAAATAAGTTCCACCTTCTTTTTTTTTTTGATTAATTGAAATAAGTTCCACCTTCATTTATGCCAAACAAACCCAAAAACAAAGTACCCCTTATAAACACTTGAAAGAGAACAGCTACAAAGATGTTGAAGTTCTTACATCATAAGCTTTTATGAAACAGAATATGCAGCCTTAAAATTCAGGTTGTCCAAAGAGAAACAACATAAGATATCTGAAAGCTACTATTGCTCATGCAGTCATGTGAGAAAAGGACACTCGAAATTCTGAAAGAAGTTTCTAATAAACTAAAAGCACGAAAGAGTGTGCATTCGATATGTTCAAGGAATAAATGAACAATACCTTCTGCTTCTTCAGCCTCTGATTCTCTTCCTCCAGGCGGGAAACTTTGTTCTCTAATTCATTTGTATAAGCCTGACCATGACGAAGTATAAATCTCTCATATCACATCACATTGACACAAAGAACCAAAAGATTAAGCCAATTCAAAAGAAGAATCCATGGAGGAAATTAAGCAACTTTGAGTGATGATAGGAATTAAGAAATTACACAATCCCACCTGCTTCCTGGCTCGTGAACGGGCAGCAGATTCTCTGTTCTTAATCATTCTCTTCTGCTTCCTTTCTACTGTCTTCTCTACCGGCCCCTCAGGACCGGATCGTTTCCTACCAGGCGTTGGTGAATCAGACAACGTTCCAATTATCGGGGACCGCATCCTCACTTGGCCTTCGGTATATAAAGCGTCCAAGATCTGACCAGTGCCAGCACCCAATGGTTGTGAAAGTGGACGTCCCGGCACATAAGCCCCTACCATTCCATGCTGACTTTCTTGCTGCTGCTGCACTGAAGGCATCTGATGATACTGCTGCAGCCAATGTGTTCCTTGAGCAAAACTTTGTGCCGTAGCCGAATCAGCACACCCAACAGTACCTATATTTCCAAACAAATTGCTCTTCCTCTTATCTCTGCCCTCTGAGACCACCCCGGCTTTCACCAAGAAATCTTCAAGGGTCATTTCGCCGAACGTAGGCTGCCTCTCATTACTGAAGTTCCTCTCCTCACTACCCATCTTCTGTTGGATGTCTCTCCACACCTCATCCACCGTCTTCTTGCTCAGGGCACGCGGCATAGTAGTGCTTCCCTGGTGGGAAAAGTCGATACCGGCAGTATGCCGTGCCGCGGTGCCATCAAGGTCCAATCCTAAGAATTGGTTCTCATCGGCAGGCAGCACATTCTTGAGGAGATCATCAAGGTTCATACTATGCAAAGGTTCCCCTAAATGGCTTTGGACTTCACTGAGGGTGAGGCTACAGACTAAGCCTTGCCTTGCCAAGCTCTGAATCTGGGTTTGCTGCCCACCACCCTGAGATGCCATTGGCTGAAAGCCCATTCACCAACTGCTTAACAAACTATAGCCCCTGTCACAAAATCCCCATGAACTGAAAAATTACATGGTCTTAAAAGCTCAAAGATATCTTCCTCGTAGGACAGTTTTTCCCACCACAATCTGCAAAGTAAGAAGAATACTTCTAAGAAAAGCACAAATAAGAGAAGAGCAATCAAAGGAATTGTAGTAGCCCAGTAAAAGGATTCTATCTTTCCCATAAGAAAGTACTCCCAATACTCTTTAGAGTTCAAAAGAGATTCTAGCAAACAAAAAATCTGAAAAGTGCTGAAAGGCCTAACCAGTTCCAATGCAGACAACCCATTTTCACAAAACAAGCATCTCTTAAAATGCCCATTCAATCACAACCCTCATAACTGAAGACCAAGAAAGATGCAGAAAAGAATCAGCTAGAGATAACCACCCACCAAAAAACAATATCCAACAAATAGAACCCAACATCCATATTTTTCCACACACACACTCTCTCCCTCTCGCTCCTCTTAAAACCTCCTCCCAATCCAAGAATCAGCAAAAGGGAAACCTGCAGACTTACAGGATACCAATTTTTGCCAACCAATCTTGTATTAGAACAGGTGGATCAGACCAGAATCTGAGGGGCAGCATTAACCTCTCCGGAGTTGGCCAAGTTGGGAATCCAAACAGTGGAATGGAGGGAGTGATGTGGATAGTAGGGGGTCCAGAAGATGAATAGAATACACTCTTTTTTTAAGGAAACCAAAGTTCCAGGCAACTGGTGTATTCCTCGTACATGGTTATATCAGCAGATGCCCCTCCTGCTGGACCCACAAAAATGGGTGACTTTAGCCTTTGTCTTAACCATCTAAGAGAGAACATTGGGGCTCAAATGTTTGGGCATGGTCCCCTCTTGTGTTTTGGATGCTTTTAGTCTCGCGTAATCTAGTGTAAACGAGTAGAAAACCAACAAAAATAATCCAAGATATCAACCAAATGTAATAAATGTATTAGTCAAAATAATGACTAACCAATCAATGATTGACATGTCAGCACAATAAATATGATCGACAGCCTTTCCAATCTAAATGAACAATGTTGTTCTAAGATAAGCAAGAGATCATCGACTAAAAGAAGGAAGCTATCATCTAAGGACGATGATAATCTTTGCATAAAGAAGACATCGGCCAAGAGCGATGATGATATAAAGACAAGAAAGTTATCAACTAAGAACGATGAAGATATGTACAAGAAGAGAGTATCGACCAAAAAAGGATGACATTGCAAGATGGGAAAGCTCCTCAACCAGACGCAACTGTCATCGCCCAAGCCATGATGTGGAGAAACGAGGAAACATCAGAGAACATGGGACACGCGGCTTATCAAGAGTGGAAAATGGAAGATAACAGAGAACGTGCTGAGTGGAAGTTATCAAACCGCTCCAATATAAATAGTCTTCTCTTTCACCGTGTAAGAGCTCTCGCAAAATCTATCACAGAGCCTACGCGCTTGAGTTCTTTCTTTCAAAATGTTTCCTCTTCATGTAATTTAATTTTGTTTAATGAAATGATTACGTTTCTTGCATCTTTAGTTTCTCTTTTCTGCATAATGTAGTTTAAATTTCTGTTCTTAGATAGTTTTTGTAGAATCAAATCTTTAAAATGCTTTCTTTATCGTTTTCCTTAGAAACTTTCTTTACTGTTTTCTTTAAATTAGTTTAATTTTAGAGCTTTAATATTTTAATCTAGATTAAGTTAAGCAATAGGTTTAAATTCATCTTTACCTTGATTTAGTAATTTAGGATGATTTTTATTCATTCCTAGTTAATTTAGCAGTTTTAGATAATCTTCTTGTTTTTAATAGATTAATTTAAGTTTCATTTAAGTTTAATCCAGATAATTAATCTTTATTAGATTATTAAGTTAGATGCAATCCATGTTTCCAATTAACTTGATACCTTTGTTCGAACTAAGTTTGAAGGAGTTAGATTGTATCACAATCCCTGGTTTCTTGAGTGTTAGGTAAATTTGACTTTGACTATTTGACAGATCAGTGGTTAAATTTCCAAGCTAACAAAATGTAATGAAAAAAATTAGACAAACCAAAGGTAATGGAAACAACTAAGCAAAAAAGTAGAGAATAGTGTACTGGGGGATTAACATGGAAAAACCAATGTCAAAGGAGAATATATTCACAGGGAACCTGGCATGAGCTGACGTAATGCCAAGCTCTGATGAGTCATAGAGCGACACATAAGCATTTTTTTAGTCCATGTCACACAAATTGCCACGAGAGAGTTTTGATTGCAAATGAAATTAATTGAAAAGAATTTTTTATGCAATCTCAAATTAAGATGAATTAATATCAAACTCTTGATGAAATTTATCATCACTTTCTTGATGATGTGGCGATTTACGTGACATGGATTAAAAAAAGCTTGTCTCATTGATAAAGTGGAGCTTGGTACTACACATAGCTACCACAAAATATTTTTATCAATGCCTGAATAATGGATTTAGATGTCTCTTGCCCCAAAAAAACAAATAAAAACCTCTCTTCTATTCGTAGCATGTGTGTTTGCATAAAGTAGGGAAAAAAATAATATGAAGCTTAAAGTGGAATTTCCTAAAAAGTTATTTAAAAAAAATTAGATTTTGTGTTTACGTGCGGAGTGGAAAACAAAATTTTAGATTAAATTGATTTATACTCTGATATCATATCATGAGTATATATAATCTAACATGAACAAATTCAGAAAACAAACATTATTTATAGAACCTCCATTATTTATGAAGTTATTTACGGTCTACTAAAGATCAACTATAAAAGTAGAGACCAAATTAGACAGTAATACTAGTATTTGTGCCGGCCATGATTTAAGTAACATGGATGCAACACCTAAGCATGAGACAAGGAGGGACAAAGCCAACAGTAATCCTAGCATCTTTATACATGTACAGCCTTCAAGGCCATCATGCTTCCAAAGATATTGTTAACTTTCCAAGAACGGCAGTCCCCGTTAACTTCTTTACTATTGGACTCAGCTACTCCTCCCCATGAGTGAAGTGGCTATCCTGTTCTCTTTTTGGCCAAAGTGCTCCCCTCTCCAACTCCAATGTCCTCATGTCTCACTAAATAAAGTAAAGAAGGATGATGCGTATCGAAATAAAATAATTTTTTTTATATACAATCAAGCCAGAGTTTAGGCAACAAACCCAGAATCCTGAGTACACGTTCCTACTCAGTATACATCTCAGTGAAAAAGACATGAGTAACCTCCTCCCTTTCAAGAAAACTCAGAAAGAGACAGGCCTGCCGAGGCCCATGATCAGCGGATTTGTTGTCAAATAGGATTCTCGGTATTCACCTTTTATACTTTAGCATCATCTCCCATGTTTTTTTTGCATAATAGGACCTCATACATATAAGAAATTGTGTATAAACTAATATGTGTATAAACAATAAATATACGTGTATCCATGAAACATGTATAATCAAGAATTATACGCGTGTTTTTTACGTGTATGGAATCCTATTATACAAAAAAATATGAGAGGGGATCTAAAATGTAAAAAGTGAATATAAGGATCCTATTTTGCAAAAAAATCCATGATTAGCTCCATTATTCAACTCCCTACCGATATGTAAAAACAAAACTTCCCTAAAAAAAGATGTTTGTAATAGTACCAATACTTTCTTGCTGCAAAATCTTTTGGAAATGGTTCGCCCAAACCATAAATAAAGTAATGCCTCTATTGCTTTCTTGCAAGCAAAGGGATATGCGCCATAGCATAGAGTGGAGTTAAGAGTTGAGAACGACATATAAGTTTAGAGTGAGTTCTTAATATAAGAGGGCATTTGGTTGCATGAATATGGAAAATCAATTATTTTTGGAGAAACATGATTTATTAGGATCATTTATCCGGACAATCAATTTATGTAGATTATGTTGTTTGGTTGTTTTCAATAAATAAGATATGATAAATATGATCATTTCTCTAGCTCATTTTAGAGAATCAAGCATAAGGTGCAACCAAACATTAGAGGGATATTTACTTTTGTATCCTCCAAAACTTCTTAAATTACAAATGCGTCCTTATAATTTTTACATTCACATATGTACCCCTGAAAACTTTAAGAAAATATTAACCATGCCCTCCGGTGAATATTGACGGAATATTGAGGGTATATTCATAACACCGTTAACATTACTGTGTAAAATAACTATTTGGCCCTCATCTTCATCAACGTCGACCGATCGCGTAACTTTCAGGTTGCCGGAGATCCAACCGACCCCGATCTCCCCTCCATTGGTGCTATTCACTGGATGTCTCGACTCCTTGGGCGGGCCCTCAATGACCCGGGCTAGCTGGGCGGCGCCGGAGCCATTTGCTCCGCCTCGTCCCTCCGCAGGTAGGGTTCTCTGGCCGGTAGCTCTTCAAAATTGTCACGCTTAGCGCGATCTTATGCTTCTCAGTCGTATGCGACAATACCTCCCTCCGCTACCTCCCCGTTTCCTCTCAACCAAGCGATTAACACCACCACCACCTCCTTTAACAATACATCATCTGTTTCAACAACAGAGCAAACACTATGTTTTCTAACAGTATGGCATATAGGAGTGGGTTCTTGGAGTCCAGGTAGGAGAGGAAGAGGGAAAGAGGAACAAAAAAGGAGGGGGGGTGCGGCGGCGAAGGTCACGGCTAAGCGGCCTGGTGGGCGTGGTTGGCTAGGTGGCGCCGGAGCCGGGAAAGAAGGTCACATTGAGGAGAAGAAGAAGAAAAAGAAGAGAGGAAGAAGGCGCAGCTTGGCAGCGTCCTTGCCGCATGGAAGCGGGGCTTGAAGCCATCAGCGGTGCCGCGGGCGCGGGGCCTGGGCCGGTGGGCGCATGGGCCGGTAGAGGATGTCACACCCCGACCCAGAAAACCCATCCAGGACGGGGCGTGAGGGTCCTAACACTATTCATCATCAACCGGCGCAGTACAAGCGGAAAGGATAAACAATTTAATCAAAAGTAATCCAGAGGCTAAGCAGATTTGATCATAATATAACATCAAGTCTTACAATGTCTGAGTTTCAAAATACAGATTTATACAACATCCCAAAGGTTCTCCAAAAAGGGGTACAACAGTCATAAATATATATAAATCCAAAAAGAGTACAACTGATCATAACCTCCAACAAAACCTCAGGCGCCTCTGGATGTACTCGCGCCGCCAAAAGCCGAACCTGCTGGCTCCACCGAGGAGGAACTGCCGCCTGCACCTGCAAACGCAGCCCGGGTAGGAATGAGCAAAAAGCCCAGTAGGGTTCTACTCTACGGCACACTGAAGGGAGGAAAACCACAACAGTGTTGTCCCCCAGCCTAAGTCTAAAGGATGCCACGGGTCCCATAACCCACCGATGTCCCAAGGGTTCCTGTCATGAAACCTCTCTCCTGAACATGTTACCAGGAGGACCACGGAAACAGTAACATGCAGGCTCTAACCCTTACCCAGCAGGGATACCACTGCCTGGGGACCACGTCGGGAGCTCCTCGGTTGCATCCTTAGCACTTGGGCTTGGAAGACAACACGACCTCTAAACCTCAAACAAAGATTCGAGCCGACTATCGCAATCCTCAATCACCAAAGATTCAGATCAACAATCACACCCTAATCCTGACTACCCATTCACGGTCCTAAGGCTAGATCCGAGCTACCCGAGAGCCTCGGATCGGCGACCTAAAACATCGCCCGCCTAACCTCAAATGCTTCTAATGCATACAATGCATGAGCTTAAGCAAACATCTACCCTAGATGTCTCTATATGTCACATCAGCAGTTATAAGTTCCACAGATATACAATAGCCCTCGGCACTCGCCGGCAAGAGGCTAAGGTTACACAGTTCCTCATTAGCTAGCACTCATAGCTAGCTAATGGTTAAGCAAACAACTAAGCATTTAATTTCTACCAAACATGTATTTTCCATCAAAACTTGAATTAAATGCAAGCATAACCATAAGTTTGCAAAAAAAGGAGGAAACTCGGATCAAACATCAAACCCGATGAAAGTCATTTGAAAACATAATGAAACCCACTTACAAGCTTCCCTATATGTTTAAGATTCAATCAAGATTGAAGGCCATTTAAGAAAAACCAGAAAACACTGTTCAAAAGGCCACGGACGATGCCACGGTCGATCCGTGCATCGACCGTGGGGCCACGGACGATGCCACGGTCGATCCGTGCATCGACCGTGGGGCCACGGACGATGCCACGGTCGATCCGTGGATCGACCGTGAGGCCCACACGAAGGAAACCAAGGGCGACGGTCGATCCAACCATCGACCCTGAACAGCCTAAAACCAACCAGAGCCTGACGGTCGATGCGACGGTCGATCCGACGGTCGACTGTCAGGTAAATGGCGAAAAAGCTAAGGTCCCACGGTCGATCGATCCATCGACCCTGGGAACCCAAAATCTCAACAGAGCCCGACGGTCGATGCGACGGTCGATCCGACGGTCGACCGTCAGGCCCAAAGCAAACATACTAAAGCTGGACGGTCGATACATCGATTGACCGTCGAGCCTGACGGTCGATGCACCGATCGACCGTCGAGCTCAAAACGCAGTATTATGAAAATCCATTTTCTAAGATTTGAAGGATCAAAACATGTTAGAATACAATCAAACTTTGCAAGCAAGTGCATTTTGAAGTGAGGGATCTAATGATGCAAAGAAATCCATATTTGGACGGTTAAATCCCATTTTAGGTCGGAAAACTAAAACCGACGAAACTTCGACAATACGGAAAACGAACCGTTACGATACCAGAATTTGCAAAGCAAGAATACAAGGAATGACCTACATTGCACACCAGGAACTACAAGCATTCTAACATGGCATTCACAGCACAACCATAAACATCCTAGCCTAGTAGAACCCGATCCAAGGATCGAGGTAGAAACACCTACCTTAAACGCAATCCCAGCTTCTCCACGCGTCCAGCCAACCTCGCCGCAAAGATCCGCTACTCAAGCTCAGTCCTCCAAGCTCTAGCCCAGCCGGAGGAGAAGGGGAGAAGGGAGAGGAAGAGGAGCCGTCGGTGGAGAAGAGAAGGAAGAACCAGCCAAGGAAGAGAAGAAGGGAAGGAGAGAAGAGAGGAGAAAAGAGAGGGGAGTGGGTAGGGGGTTGGAGCCAACTGCTCCAACCACCCTCCACTCACCAGGCCCTCTAATGGGCCGGATCCTCTAACGGGTCGAAAGCCCGTTCGACTCGCTCACGAGCCCGAGCTGGGATCTTCCAATCCCGGACCCACCTATCCATTCTAAACAATCACATATATCAAACCAAGGCCGTGGGTGCAACGCGGGTGCGAAACCGACCACCAGGGGGCATATTTACCAAAATGCCCCTGGGGTCCAAACCGCCACACGATCGCCCGATCGTGCCCGACGCGGAACCAAACCAATAGGAAACTGGCTCTCGACCCACGTGGTCGAGCCAGGTCCGAGGGACGGGCCCTCACAGAGGATAGGGGAGGAAGGAACCAGAGAAGAAGGAGGAAGAGAGGAGAAAGAGGAGGGGCATTTAAGTAAAATTGCCTATCATGGATAGGATTTAACCATAGTTAGGTTAGTTCACCTGACAAGAGTTGAAGGAAGGATATGGTTAATATTTTCTCAAAGTTTTCAGGGGTACATATGTGAATGTAAAGATTGTAAGGACGCATTTGTAATTTAAGAAGTTTTGGAGGATACAAAAGTAAATATCCCAAAATTAATAGATTCTCATATTTCTGTCTAATAAATCAATAGCACTAGCTAAGACTCAGAATCGGTGAGCTCTTACGCAAAAAATGTCTTAAAATTGAAGATTCTACAACCAACTTTGATAGTGATTCAGCTTGTGGAGGACCATATAAGTCTAGTTTGTGGTAGGTTTTCAAGGTTTGTTTGGATTGAGAATAGGATAAGTTTGCATAGTGGATCACATAATTTTTATGCAATGATAACTTTACATAGCATACTTGTATAACTAAAAGGTGTTTGGCTAGTTATCATGCATAACTTATGGAATAAATTTATGGATAACTTTTTTTTGAATGTAAAATACCAAAACTACCCTTCTTTTTATTTGATACTTTTGCTTACCAATTCTTCATCTCAATAGTATTGTACTAGTTTATTAATTATCAAATTTGATTAATAAGTCAAAATATATTATCCTTAATAATTTAGTTATTTATTTAATACAAAAATATGTCATTTTGTTGTCTTTTGGTTGTTTCGCTAAACTAATGAACCTAATTAGTTTATCCATTCTTTGTATCTCGGGCGTCCATATATCATACTTCTACTCTGCTATCAAGCTATAGAAGGAAATAAAGAGAAGAAAGTGAACAACCATGTAAAGGAAAAGTGTAAAAAAAGTTAACACTCTGAAATCCAAATATTTCTTATCATACTTCACTTCAAGAAACAATAGCAACATCAAAGCCTAACTACATTGGTTAAGAAATTGAGAAATTTCACACTAACAAAAGAAGCATCTAAATTTATACTCCTCAGTAAGAAAAGATCACCACATCCTCCTTGACGTGGTGATCCACAACAAACTCATTCCAACCATGTTGAAAAAATACACCACTAGCAGTTTCCATCAGCCTGACATGCCATTTGCCACCACCAAGACCCCTAAGATCAACTATTCCGCTAAAGTCTTCTCCACTTTTGCTCCTGAACTGCTATGGTACCCTCTAGTAAGACCAAAATATAAAAATGAGAGATCATAGAGCAAAGTGTTATGTAAAAAAACAATGAGAATCGGAAGACTATTGTATAAAAGTTACAAAATAAAGCATGAATTTTGCATTTTGCTAATGTACATTAGTAACAAATACAGGCAGAGAAGTAGCAAGCTTGATCATCAAAAGAAATACAAATTTACAAAAAGATCATAATGAAGTACTATTAAAGACATCACATAAGATATTGCCTCAAGATTTAGCAAACATAACACATTACAAAAATGATAAAAAGATCAGAAACAAGAATAAATCAACAAGTTTACCAAGCTTAGAGATAAAACACATGGACCAACCAGTACGTGGATGAATGTTGACTGATTGGGTGATCAAGTTTAGAGACAAAACACATTCTTATCAGACTGCAGACATGTTTGATAAGGCTTGAAAAGTACACAAATCACCCTTTTAATTTGGCCTTATTAGTCTCCGAGCAATGTCTTATTGACTATCCTTACTCCCTTGTAGGTACAAGAGCCCTCAACGAAGATTGGATTAAGTTTGGAGCGAAAATGAACTCATTTGGGTAATTCCAGGACAAAGAAGATAGATCTTCTATTGAACAAGATCGATCCTCTAAAGACATCAAGAAGAATCCAACCTGAGGAATAAAGATCGATCTTCAGAAGCTAAGAAGATCAGTCTTTTCTGTGCTCCAAAAGTTCCAGGGAGTAACAATTCAACAGATCGATCTTTAACCCCTTGAAGATCGATCTTTTCTGTGCAAAGGAGATGACAGAGCGCAAGCTTTCAGAAGATAGATCTTCTTCCACTAGAAGATCGATCATCTTATGAAGGTGAAGAACACATGAAGCGATAAAGATTGATCTTCACAGCATAGAAAGATCGATCTTCCTCGGGACGCATCCAACCATCCAAGAATAAAGATCGATCTTCTTATATAAGGAGATTGATCTTCTACGGGAGAGGCGAAGCACACGGAAAAAAGATCTATCTTCTCCTTTATGAAGATTGATCTTTCCTTATCAGCTCAGCAAAATCAACGCCCAGATCTAATCCGAGTGGGGGAGGCTCCTAGGTTATAAATAGACCCTTTTGGGAGAATTTTGGGGAGGCTCTTGTACCTCTTTTAACTTTTCTCCACCGAATTTAGAATTGGATCTTTTGGAGGAGATCCATGAGAGGAGAGCTTCATCGACCTCCATCTATGGATCAATCCCACAAAATGAGTACTTAAACTCCTAGCCTAGGGTTTTTTATGATGTAATAAGGGTTTCTATTAGGGATTTTTTTGGATTTAGGACTTGTAGACCTTTTTGAATGATTTTTATGGATTGATCTTGATTTCTATATGAATTTGGTGTTGATTTCATTCATGGATGCTTGCATTGCCTATTTGTGTTCTAGATCTAGGTCTGTTGCATGCCAGGGCTTGGATGGAATCCTCTAATAGGGGGAGATTCATGCTAGAACCATGGATCCTTTCTTGATGAGGGATTTTAGCCAAGATTAGAGGTGTTGTAGTGCTAAAACCATCACAAACCTATCCTATTTTTGTAGATTTGGCCATCGAGGTGCTAGAACAATCTCGATCTTAAACATAGATCCACACTATGATAGTTTTCTTGCGATGACTCCCTCCTAAGTAAAGGATTTGTTAGCGGCGATCGAAACTCATCGTTAGGTCGCTGATTTTTAGACGATTGTTCATGCCGATGAGGGATCTTAACCCGATCATTATCGAGCGATAGGTGGAATTAGCCATTCATCTATTGACACTTAGATTTAGCCATTCAATTTGGTTAGCTCACCCTTGTCCTAGGAAGATCTAATAGAACCCTTTTTATTAATTAAGGATCACTCGGCCCTTCCTCATATTTGATCATCCTTTAGCATTATTTTTGGTTTAGTCTAGTTAAAAATCCAAATCTAAATCTTTTTCCCCAACTTCTTGGCAAAGATCTATACGAAGTATCCCACCTCAATCTTAGTTTTTCCCCGTGGATCGACTCAGACTCACAGCTACCTACCTCCAAAGTAGTTAGTTAGTAGTTCGATTATAAATTTATAATTTTGATCGGGCGCGTTAAGCCACAACACTTTTTGTGCTCTATCAAAATTTTGACGTCGTTGCCGGGGAATAACTAGTTATTGAGTTGCTTACTTAGTGTAGTTTTCTCTTCCAATTAGTTGTTTTCTTTTGCTTACTATATAAAAGACCAAAAATAGAATCGTGCTAATATTACCATATCCTTTTGTGATCATTAGGGGGAATGACGAAGCATCCTTCCAAGCGGTGGAGGAGCGATCGCCGACAACACGTCACTGAGATTGCCTTGTTTGTATTCCTCAACCTTGTTTGACCTTTGTGATGTGTGAATGAGAACCCGGATTTTGATATTACCTTGCAAGCATATTTAGATTCTCGTTTTGCATCGCATAAACCTTTAGACCCTCATCCACATCTATCTATGGAAAACCCCAACCCTAATGACCATCCCAAACCTATGGCCAATCCTCACCAATCCGAGAATCAAGGTCGTAGGGTTATGAAGGATTTTTATGTTCCTAATTCTTTCTCGTCGAATTCTTGCATTCAACCCCCGGTGATTGAGGCGGCTCATTATAAGATCAAATCACAATTTCTATAATCTTTACCGGCCTTTCAAGCATTATCCCATGAAGATCCTTATAGCCACATCGAGGAATTTATTTTGATAAGTTCTATGACGAGAGTCAACAATTTTACCGAAGATGCTTTGAGACTTAAGTTGCTTCCTTTCACTCTCAAGGGTAAAGCTAAATATTTGTTTACTTCTTTGGATCCTCGATCCATCTCCACTTGGCCCCAACTACAATCCCAATTTCTTGTAAATTCTTTCCCATTACCAAGACTAGTGATCTTCGGCAAGAAATTGCTTCTTTTAAACAAGCCGATGATGAAGCGTTCCATGAAGTTTGGGATCGCTATAGAGAATTTCTTAGGAAGTGTCCCCATCATCAATTTCTTCAATGGGCCATAGTAGAATATTTTTATAAAAGGATTAAGGAGAGGTACCAACTAACCATTGATGCCGCTTGTGGGGGAGTTTTCATCACCAATCCTCTTGATGATTCTTGGAAACTCTTTGAGAAACTAGCCGATAACTCCCAGCACCATTCCTCTTCTTCTAGAAACAACCGAGGACCTTCAAGCCAACCTACTCCTAGAGGAGTTCTTGAGCCTAATGAGTCAACCCTCCTCACCCAACAAGTTTATGTTTTGAGTAGGAAGCTCGATCAAGTCCTAACCCAAACTATAAATCGAGTTGCTTCCTCTAGGCCTTCGTTGCCCTCATCTTCGGGGGAACTTTGTTTCTTGTGCTCCGCTCCCGGGCTCCCGGCCACGATGTCACCGATTATCATTTGGCATGCCACTACCCGAAGCTAGTACAAGAACATGTGAATGCAATCTACGGTCAAGCCAAGCCGGTTTATGATCCTTATTCAAATACCTATAAACCCAGTCTACGAGACCATCCAAATTCCTCTTGGAGGACACCCGACCAACAACCAAATTCTTTCAACCAAAGGCCGCCATCCATGGGCACTTAAGCCACAAATTATCCTCAAAAATTCCAACCGACATACCCTTCTAATGCTCAAGGCCAAGCTCCTCCATTCCAACCATCATATCGGTCTCTCCAAGCTTATCCTCCCCAAGCAGCTTACCATGCTCAACCATTTCAATCATGGGATAGACCATATGGACCTTCTTAAGGTCAAGCACCTCGGAGCCAACCTTCTCATCCTCAACCACAACGGAAACGAGAGCAAAATATTGATGAGAGACTTTTGAAGACCTTGGACTCTTTTGAAGGGAGTACCCAACTACTCATTTCCCATTCTCAATCTATAGCAAAAATGGAAATACAATTGGGCCAATTGGCCAATGCTATATCAAGAAGGGAAGAAGGGAGAGTGCCTAGCCAACCCGTCCCTAACCCCAAAGGCCAACATTCTATTCATTCATCCCATGAGCAAGTTCAAGTCGTCATGACCCTTCGTAATAGTAAAACCTTCGCCAATGTTGAGAAACCCAAGGAGGACACCCTTGATCAAGAGCATGCATCTCATTCGCATCATCTCATTCTCATGCATCACACAACATCTGTCTAGAATAAAGCGGAATAAAATAGACACTCAGGCCTACAAATGGGATACAACCCCAGCTAAACTATCAAGCAACTATGACAGCAATATAATAATATTTTATTCAAAGATGAGGGCGTACTTAAGGCCCATTTATTCTACACATCCTAGGGGAGACGCAACTCCCCTAGTTCAACCACAAACCACACATGGGCTTAAAATAATATATATATTCAAGATATGATTAAGATAATCGATTTACGTAAATCAAACCAATTATATCACAAAACTCAGAAAATTGTACCTTTCAATCTAGCCGTCCGATCGACATAAAACTTGATATACCCAATCAATGGCATACTCCAAATTACATATCCAAAAACTGGATTGATCAGATAGATAACAGTAGATCAAAACTCACAATTTCTGTAACAATCCAGATTTAACAAACTAATCAAAATCCTATTGAAAATATCTTGGATAAAAACCAAACTTTGCATATCTCTTCCAAATATCATCAACATAATCCCCTCCAAAAATTAGCTCAATTAAATATAGAAAAGCAACTTAAATCCTCAAGTTAAACCAACTGCCCTGTTTCAGCACAGACAGCTTATTTAATTCACCAGAAATTCTACGTAACTGTACAAATCATTAAACTAATTGGAAATGAAGTCTAACTCAGAGATATACAACTTTCATATAGAACATCAATGGAGATCATGCACATACAGATCAGAAAATAAGCTAGAACACCACTGTTCTGCTAGAACAGAAACTCCGGAAATCAATTGATGAAAAACATGCTTAAATTCAACTTAAATCCAAACCAAATCCACTGAACCTTCAGAAAGTTATTAATCTTCCCTAGGGTAACCATCTAGCATAGTTTAATTGAAAAACAAACAATTAAAATCAACCAAAAGCACCAAAACTATCCTAAACATAGAATCCTACCTTACTACGCTTAATCCACGATTAATTTTTGATTAAACCGTCCAAGGGAGGTTTGGATCTGCTCTTCCCCTTGCTGGCGACGTCCCCAAGCCTCTGGATCAAGCTCTCCTCACGGATCAAAGGAATGGTGAAGAGAAGAGAAGAAAAAGAGAAAACCGAGGCGGTTCGCGGGCTACTTATAGAGCCGAGTCCGATTGGTCGCTCCCTCAAGCAACCGATCGGTCTATGTCGGTTCGACGTTCTGGAAGGACACATCAAAGGCGGTGCCAACATCAATCCGATTGGTCGCTCCCTGGAGCGAGCTATCGGTTTGGGCTGACAGCTGTCCTAAAGACAACTTCTGCGCGCCCGAACTCAGATCTTTCGATCCCAAGTTTGCTTAAAGTTATAATAAGCATAAATAACAAATAAAATGGTTGTGCCTGTACATCACGGGCGCCGAACCAACCGCCAATGCGCAATTTATCAAATTGCCCTTGGGATTTTCATGATCAACCCGATCGCGGAACAAAACCAAATGGGTCAGACCCTCAACCTAACGCAGTCGGAGTAGGTTGGAGGAATGGGTCCTCACATTCGTTGCCAACAACTTGACAACATTTCTAGTCGGAATGAGATGCCCCAAACTCATATTCTTGAATGTGAAGTTTTCGATGTTCGGGGCATTGATTTCATGGGCCCCTTTCCACCCTCGAATGGGCATACTTACATTTTGTTGGCTGTCGATTATGTTTCAAAGTGGATTGAAGTCATAGCCACTAGGACCAATGATCATCGAGTTGTCATCAAATTCCTTCATTCTAACATTTTCTCTCAATTTGGTCATCCTAAAGCTAGCATAAACGACGGAGGGTCCCATTTCATGAATAGATATTTCCGAGCCACCCTTGATAAGTATAACATCTCCCATAAGGTTACCATCCTCAAACTAATGGACAAACGAAGGTCTCAAATCATGAGAACAAGCGTATCCTTGAAAAGGTTGTGCGCTTAGATAGAAAGGATTGGTCCATAAGTTTAGGTGATGCCTTGTGGGCATATAGAACCGCATACAAAACACCCATACGGATGTCACCTTACCGGATGGTTTATGGAAAACATTGCTGCCTACTGGTAAAACTCATGGAAAAGGCTTGGTTTAATATTCTTAAGATTAATTGGTTACCCACCGGTCTTGATGCTCGCTTGCTTCAACTTGATGAGTTAAAGGAAATCCGAAATGAGGCCTGACAATGGCCTCATTTATAAGTCCCGGACAAAAGCTTATCATGACAAATTCATTGCACATAAAACTTTCAACGTTGGCGACAAGGTTTGGCTTTTCAATGCCAAGCTTCGTCTTTTCCCGGGGAAGCTCCAATCTAGGTGGAATGGCCCCTTCGAAGTCACTCAAGTCTTCCCTCATGGTGCCATTGAAATACATAATCCCAAGTCCGGTTCCACCTTCAATGTAAATGGCCAAAGGTTGAAACCTTATGTTGAAAATCCTCTCACCTTAGAAGCCACAATGATCTTGCATGAACCGAATTATGAGTGATTGAGCTTGCATTGTGTTGAGCTAGCGACGTTAAATCAAGCGTTTGATGGGAGGCAACCCATACTTTCTTCGTATTTTGATGAGTTTGTTTGAGATTTCTTCTTTGCACACTTGATTGTTTTCCAATTATTTGCATGTTCGATTTTGGTGTGTTTTTAAATTTATCTATGTTTGATCAATTGTGATGTCAAGATGATATTTTTTGAATTCTCTTGTTGATTGTTGGTTTGGAAGGATGGGAGTGTTCTTGCTGTGGAATTTCAAGGCCTAGGGAGTTTAGTATTCATGTATGAGGTGTTAGAGGAGTGTTCCCAGGTTTTCAGCCTAGTTTTGCGTTTTTCTATGCACAAGATCAATCTTCCGAGCGGTGAAGATCGATCTTTGTTTGGACTGGTTTAAAAGCTGAGGCATGGTCGAGAAAGATCGATCTTCAAGCTCATTGAAGATCGATCTTTCATGAAGTTTCTGCAATTCTCAAAGACAAGAAGATCGCTCTTCCCTTTTCCCCATCATAGCTGAGCGGCCATGTAAAGAAGATCGATCTTTCATGCGGAATAGATCGATCTTCACTACTTATCCACATCAGCAAGTCTTTAAGTGAGATCGCTGGTGATGCTGCCACGTGTCAAGAGATCGATCCTCCGACTCTGCAAAGATCGATCTTTTGCGAGGGGAGTTAAAAAATATATAGGCGGGAGATTGACTTAGGGCTCACAAGCCCTAAGATCGATCATTTCTTCTCCCCTTCTCCTTCTGCACCCCACTGCCGCCTCTCGTCGTCTCTGCCTCTGACCGGCGTGCCACACTCTCCTTCGACTAAAGCGCCTCTGACTGGCCTTCGTGAGCTCCCGCGACTCCTCTCCATCACTCCCCTCCCCTCAAGCACTCCCAACATTTTCGCGATCACCTCACATTCCTTCATCCGGCGGTGTTGCCTTGAGGTGTCGCTCTGACGAGCTTCGCTGGTTTCAAATCGTCACCGCCGGTCACATTCCTCATCCCTCTTCACCTCTTCTGACGATCCACTTCCATCTCATCCCCTACCAAATCCCATGGGGTGCAAGACGGTAGCGGCTAACAAAGAGCCTGTCGGAAAGGGAAGGTTGCCGCTTCCTCTTCCACACCACCGGCGAGGCCACCCTCTGCTCCTTCGGCGAGGCCACCCTCCGCTCCTTCAGCGAGGCCGCCTCCAACACCTCCGCCCAAGCAAGCTTCCTCCACACCGTCCTCACGGCAAGCTACTGGCCCTCCTCCTCCGTCCACACAGCCGGTCAGAGCCACACGAGCCCCGTCACCTCTTCGACAACCATTGCTCCAGCAACATCTAAGAGGAAGGCTGTGCAGTTTCTTCTTTCAACCCTCCCCAGTTGAAAAAGCAGAAGAAGAGCACCCGCCCCTCCATTGCACCCACAGTCATCCGAGGTCTCCACCTGCGATGGCAGCGGGAGGTAAACCTCGAGTTTACTTTTGACATCGAGATTGAATTTTTAATGAAATAGGCGGTTCCTCGATAAGCTTTTTTAAATCATCAATTTTCAACCGCAGATTGGCTCAGTAAAACATCAAATAGTTTGCAGATCTCAGCTAGAAATGAAACCTTGTTTGCGTGAAAAAAAATTTGACTAACTGTTCATCAGCAAAATTTCTTTGTACTTTATAGGCGTGGTTGAAAGTAAAAATATCAGAAACTGGAAAGTCAATTTCCTCTTGAGTTGCAGGTAATGGTCCCCAAGCCAGGAAGGGAGCAAGCAAGGGGCCGGGGATGGGAAACGAAACGGAATGTATCGGATTTTTAGCACATACAACCATCAAACCGATTCACTTTCAAGATGCCTTGATGGTGAAATGGTAGACACGTGAGACTCAAAATCTCTTACTAAAGAGCGTGGAGGTGCAATTTAGACAGAAATGGAATGGTGATGCTGGGATCTTGGATAGAAAAAGGTGAGATTTCCGTAGTAAAATTTTTGACTGGCTGAAGATTAGGTTTACAATATCACCAGGGTACAGTGTTCTTTCATGTGGGAAATCGTATATTATTCTTTCCATAAAGTTCCTGTGAGGGGAAGGTGACAAGTGGCACTTGCAAACAATTCTCTCTAGACTAATCTTTATTGTGCTTGGTAGAAGAAGAAAAGGCGGTGGTGAAGCTAATGGACCAATGGCTGGAATGATGGCTACCTCATTCTCCAAGCTAAGTCCTTAAAAAAATACTCTCATCTCTGTACTAAAACCATAGTTTAATTCCAGACAAAAGAAAAAGTGATGACGGTGGTCACTGTGTGATCATGTGTGTGTGCAATATATTAAAGACTAAAGCCCCCACTCTTTTCAGAGTTAAATAGTGTTTTAGCTTCATTGATTTGAATCACAAGGTGATGTGCTTCACTGATTTGAATCACAAGGTGATGTGAGAGAGAGAGAGAGAGAGAGGGGGAGGGGGGGGGAAGGGAGAGAGAGAGAGCAAGTGGGGGAGTCGTAGAATATTCAGTGGAAGCTGGTGCCACGTCAGACCGGCGGCTACGGCTGGAATCAAGCCGAGTCGAGCCTCGAGCCGAGCTTTGGGTTGCTTGGGCTCTCGAGCCTTAGTCGAGCTTCAAAACTCAGCTCAAGCTCAGCTCATAACGGAGAAATTGGCCCCAGTTTGGCTCGTGAGCTTACGAGATGAGTTTTCAAGCCAAGATTTAGAGCCTAATCTAGCCTATACACTACATATACGTAATAAATATGTTTTATTATTTTAAAAACTTAATCGAGCCTAATTGAGCTTAATCAAGCCAAGCCCAAGGATGTTTATGCTCGAACTCGATTAAAAATCGAGCCATATTTGTGGCTCGAACTCGAGCTTAATCGACCTCAAGCCCGGGCTACTTGGTAAGGGCTCGACTCATATACAACCCTAAAACTAGGCCAAGCTCCACTCAGAGAATGACACATCAGCTTCACATCAATTTTTGTTCGATGAATTATCACATTATTTGAAAAGAAATTTTGAGGAAATCTCATATGGAGATCAACTAATATCAAGCCCTTAATAAAATTTAGTAATTTATTGGTGATGATGTGGAAATTCGTCCAACAAAAACTTAAAAAGCTGATGTGTCATTCACTCTGAGTTCCGCTTGGCATGGACTGACAGGATATTTTCGCTGTTCATGACCGTATGTCTAAAGTTTTATCTCCGTTCTATATTGCTCAAAGGCTAGCTAATCTATTAGAAACATATAGGATAAAGATAATGGAACAGGAACTGAACAATTCTCTATGTTCCATTCCTATGAATGGTATGCAACAAAGGAGATCAGGTGAATGGCTTAATTAAGCTATAGTTACTTCATTTGTTTAAAGAGATATTTATTTTTGAATGATCTAAAACTTTTTAAATCACAGATGCACTCCTATAATATTTAGGTTCACATATGTACCCTTAAAAATATTAAGAAAATATTAATTATACTACTCCGTCTAAGTCTGTACATACATCTAACTTAACCATGGAAGAAATCTAACCAGGGTGGGCAAAAATACTTAATTGCCCATCCCCATTATGTAACGCTACGTAAGTTTCTCCCGCGCAATAATCCTATACTAAACTTCCTAAGTTTCCTGAATTCATATCTTTACAAAACCTTTCATCTCCGGCTTAGGGATTTCTCCGCACTAGTGGATCGGCTTCCTTGACGACGAAGAACGGGGATTGATCGACAATCGCATCAAAGGTTTGACCTTTACTAGCATTAGAAACCCTAATCTCTCATCGTGGGATGACTCCTCATGGCTTGCAATTTACTATAGCCTTCCCTTGATTAGTTCCTCATTGATTTATTTAGGGTTCTTTTAGGGTTTGATTGTTTTAATCTAGTTAACAATGGACGACTTGTTGAGTGGCATGTACGCCATCGAGGGGCCATTGCAAGATGGTTGTATGCCGCTTCTTCAAAACCGCAAGTAACCCACTATCAAATAGGAACCCAATGTTTGCGATATTCTTGTTTATGTTCGTAGCAATTATATGTGAAAACATAGTATCTAGATGCTGCCCATTGATACATAGCATTCTATGCATCAGAACACTAGATTTTTCATGTGTCTGTGCATCCTTTGGGCATAGTATGCCTCAATTAGCAGAATGTAGTTGTTACTTCGCTCTCCTTGTTTTGTTTGTTCTATGCATTATATGTTTATGATATAGTCTCCTCTTTTCACAATAAACTCAATTCTTATGTAAATTGTTTTGGTTTTTTTGTTTTGTATATCCTCTGTTCACAGTAGAACTCAATTGTTCTGTTTTGTTTTGTTTTTAGCATACCTATAAACAACAAATCATCTTGGGAGCTAGATATCAGGCTCAAGTATGATGGGTTTTGGAAGAAGCAGCCAAAGTCTGAAACCATGAAGTATGAGTGTGATAAGGTGAAGACCTTCAAAGTGCATATCAAAAATTCTACATTAGAAGAACTAAGAGGGGACATAACAGCTTTATGTTCATGAACTTTTGGCAATGAGTTGCACATCTCATATCTAATTCCTGGATCCAAGCCCAAACAATATGAAGTCATTCGAAATCAAGATGAATACAGGAGAATGCTTGATGTTCTTGGTGCTTATGAAGAGAAGCTGGTGGAGATGTTTGTGGTGACTGGTGATGCCCCAAACCTTTACGGCAGAGCAGAGGATGAAGCTAAAAGGAATGTCACAAGGCTCTATGGTGAGGCAACTGGTGATGGAGAAGAGGAAGTTAGAATGGATGACTATGAGCCAGGCATGGAATCTGACTGGGAAGATTTCTTGAAGGCCAAGGGTATCAACATAGAGGACCCATATGCCATGCAAGACAAGGCAGACTTTGTAGATGTTGGCAGTGACTATCATTCAGTTAGCAGTGAGGAAGATGGAGAGCAAGAAGGGACTGAAAATGAAGATGAAGCAGACTTTGTGCCTACATATGAAGGACACACTACCTTTGTTGACAATGAAGATCCTGTGATGAAAGCAGGTGCTAAGTTCAAGATTGAAAATCATCTTAGACTTGCACTTAGACTGGACTCTATCAAGAATAAGTACAAGTACCATGTAGTCAAGAGAGACAGAGAGAGGATCACAGTTAGGTGCAAGGAAGAAAGTTGTCCTTGGAGGATTCAGTCCTTAAGACTTTATGATAAGAGGACCTTTGAGATCAAGAAAGTGTCAGGTGCTCACACATGTTTTGGGAAAAATTCTGTTGGAGGGGAGATGGCAACAATAGTATGGATTAGTAGTAAAATCAAATTGTTGATGGCAGGAAACTCACAGACCAAGTGCAAGGATATTATAAAGCTCATGTGGGATAAGTATCAAGTGACTGTGTCATATACGAAGTGCTAGAGTGCCAAAGAGTTTGCATATGAGCAGGTTCATGGGAACATAGGTGAGTCTTTTAGTTATATACCTACTTTGAGGGAGGAGCTATTGCTGAGGAACCCAGGGAGTGTCATTGAGTACACTGAAGACCCATATCAAATTTTTGAGAGGTTTTTCTGCTGTTTTAAAGCATCAATGGATGGGTTCATTGTAGGATGTAGGCCTTTTTTTGGTGTTGATTCAACCCGTTTGAAGGGTAAGTACTTGGGAGAGCTTATGGCAGCTACAGCCGTAGATGGGAACAATGTCTTGTTCCCAGTTGCATTTGCAGTGGTGGAGTCTGAAACTGGAAATGCATGGTCTTGGTTCTTTGAGATGCTGAAGAAGGTAATGGATGGAAGGGTGGAACACCTGACAGTAATCTCAGATCAAGACAAAGGAATCAAAGAGGTAGTTTATGCCATCATTCATGATGCAGAGCATAGGATATGCATGAGACACTACTACAAAAACATCAGGAAAAACTTTCCAGGAGATGCCTTTGAGGAGGCTGTATGGGATGCAGCCAGGGCATGTACTAAGCATGAGTATGATTGTCAAACCCCGATCCAGAAAACTCATATGGACCGGGGCGTGAGGGACCTAAACCTATTCACTTCAATCCGACGCGATACATTACAAATTCCACAATTAATTTTAACAATTTAACTTCTAATGCATACATGTTAATCTAACAATCTACTAACAATCTAAAACCCAAGATTAGAAGAAACATAATTCTATTGATTTAACATCAAAGTTGTACTATTTAGAAATCGGGTACATATCTATATCAAAAGTCCTCAAGGAAGGAAATCATACATTTACAAAATCCTCAAAGGATCTCTATATACAAAAACTACAATGGGTACAACAGATCTCCCATGGCAACCTCAAACGCCTCCAGAAGTCATCACACCGCCAAGAGCTGGCCCAGCTAGAGCTACAAAAGATAAGCTAGCGTCTACACCTGCAAAACACTGCCTGAATAGGAGTGAGCAACAAAGCTCAGTAGGGTTCTATTCTACGTCACACAAAAAGGAAAGGGAACCTACAAAGTCCCGTGTTCCGTCCCATCTTTAGGGGGAACTCACGTTATGTCCACCGCCTACCCCAGGACACGCACTCTGTGATCTCCACCGTCAACAATCGTCCCTCTCAACAACCAAGCGCTCCAGCACTATAACAACATGGCGTAGGACCTAGGGTGGTACGTAACTTCCCCTAACACTGAAACTGAGACTGAGACTGAAACCCTAGGGTGATTTCTACACCTCAATCAAAGTGATAGTAGCCAATTAGACAACAGCCTCGAGAATAAAAGATTTACTCAACAATCACGCCCTAAACCATGCTACCCAGTCACGGTCCTAGAGCTAGATTCGAGCTGCCTGAGCCCTCGGATCGGCGAATGACCCATCGCCCACGCCTAACTTGGAATGCCTCTAATACATACAGTGCATGCACCTATAAAAGCATCTAAGCTAGGTATCACTATGTGCCACATTAACATATGAGTCTACAGGTTAAGCTACTAATATAACAAAGAATCCAACCTGATTCTTTAACAGCAATCGACAACGCCGTTATACAATAGCCTTTGGCGCAACGCTGGCACACAACAGGCTAAGGTTCCAATGTTATCCAACGGGTAACATTTCCAACAACACAACTAGTGTTTAACAACCAAACAGATCAGTAATGCAATTCTGAGAGTTATCACTCTCCCGGTTAATCCACAAAGAAGTAAAGGGCATACTGTCGGCCCATTTAACTAAGCATGCGAGGTCATACCTTTGTCCCATTTATCTACTCATTCCCGGGTGACTTGCCCTCAAATATGAGTTAGCTTATACTCCCAATTAAGCGCAGGAGTTGTCAAAGTTAAACAAGGGTGAGTCTCAAGATCATTTATCACATGGAGCGGATGGAATCCAAAAGAGGGAACTTCTAAATGCAAAATAGGAATATGAACAAAAGGGAAAACAGTAAGGAAGATGTTTTGGGGTTTTGAAATAAAGGTTTGTAAAGTTTAAAACATAAATAAAGTAGATAAAGGTGTGATAACAAGTGGAGGAAAGTGTAGTCTCAACCTTCACTGTCCTTCAAATCAGATGTACTTATGGATCGTCAAACACACACTAACTAGAATTTCTGTCACTAAAACCCCAGCTAGGAAGATATACAGGTAAACCACGTGAAGATGCACAATGGTTAGAAGTCCAATAGTTTGTCAAAAACTTGCTTCTGGGCGTGAAAATGCCAAGAGTCACTAGCCATAGGTAACCAGATCATTAGGGGAATCTATACCCCTAACTACTTGATGGGCTAGTCTCAAGGTTGGGCAAAAGAAAGGCTAAGGGGCTCTATACCCTTAGAACTCAAGGCCTTTAGTTAACCCTAAGTTAAGCCTTGCTAAAAAGAGAGAAATCTATACCTCTAATTCTATACAAGACATTAGGATCAACCTAAATGAAAATTGATCAAGGATGTAGAGGGATCTATACCTCTAATCACTTGAGTTTAACAAGTCTAGCATGTATCTCAAAGAAAATAGAGGGATCTATACCTCTAAAAGCAAAGAGATACTAGAGGAATAGAAAATGAAACAAGTATTAAAATCAAATCATACTTTTCATTGAAACCAAACCAAATCCAAAAAGCAATCCGATAGAAAGATAGATCGGGATGAGATCTACAAGTTCTTAAGTATACATAGAATCAAAATTTCAAAGATGAGAGTGAAAATACAAGTTTACAAGTGTAGGAAAGTAGAAAACCCTAAGCTTCTTTCTCCTTCTTCCTCCTCCACCAGCTCTCCTCTCTTGGCTGCCCTTAAGTGCCTATTTATAGGCTTGAAGCATAGGATCCATCAAGAGGCTTAATGGGTTAATAGGATAGTATGTTGAAATTTCGAATCTAATAAGCTATTTCTGGCAAAGTTGTAGAACTCTGAATGACTTTTCCAATGGTACCTTACACCAGAAATTCTGATAAGAATAGAGCAAGTTATGACCTTTTTTACGTCAACTATGCTTCAATCCGAACTTCAGAGAATCCGAACTTCAGAGGGCATTTTCGATATGTAAACTTCTTTTTTTTTCGAACAGTTATTCAGGTAAAGTTGTAGAGCTCTAAATCATCATTCCAACGGTACCTGGATCAGAAATTCTGATAAAAGCAGAAAGCGTTATGGCCCATTCACTTCAGCTCTAAAAAATACTTCATCAGCAATTAGCAATCTTCAAAGTTAATTTTGGATGTGAGAACAATCTTCAATGAGAAAAGTCTTGAAATAGAAGTTTTAGAAAAGTTCACAAGCTTTCCAACGATACCAATAACATTAACTTCTATTAAGAATTGAGAATGTTATGCCCCGGTTACTTCAGCACTGAAAAATATGAAAATAGTAAAAAATTCGGCAATGTTTTGGTTCTCGTTTGGTATGCCAAATTTTGACATGAACACCATTTGATCAAACCAAATATATGAGCTTCAAGTATAGAATGAAATACACATGTTCAAGTATTTAAACACATTTTTCAGACTTATACTCTAGCATTTATACACTGTCAAATATTGCATATCATTCACTTTAGAATACGGAAAATGAAAGTGGCTTTGAGTGTCATAATTTGATCCTTGACCTTTTTTAAGCACAAATAGCTCTTTCGACATCTCAAATATGGTCTGATACACATACCCATGCATTAAAATCAACATTTAAAGCAATTATACTCAAATTTCCACCTATTTACAAATCACGATTTAAGTTCAAAATTCAACTTCGAATACGAGATTTGTTCTTAAGAGGATGAAAAATCCATAAACATGTCAATCACATCGAATTAACACCAATAACATACTAAGGGTGTAAATGATCCAAATTCATGAAATTCATCATGAATATGTATAGATAACATAAATTAAGCACGATTTGGATATCAAAATCAATCAATTGAATGCAATATAAGCATCCAATCACCAGGAGTCCTCACTCTCCCGATTAACCATAAAGCAGTAAATAGCTATGTACAGGGGTTAGGAAAGCTATTAAGCAACCACAAACTATATATATTGCATGATTGACATAAAAATGCTTGAAATTGGTAAGTTTCGGTAAACGAATTCAAATTATGAATCATCT
The DNA here is from genome assembly GCA_963920575.1 of Narthecium ossifragum. Lineage (NCBI taxonomy): Eukaryota > Viridiplantae > Streptophyta > Magnoliopsida > Dioscoreales > Nartheciaceae > Narthecium > Narthecium ossifragum. The sequence continues at coordinate 10,348,249 of OY986966.1, forward strand.
TATAAATCGACGATAAAACCGTCAAATTCCCAAATAAATCTCATACTAGACGCCACCCATCATGGGTAAGGCATATAAGAAATCTGGGTTGAAAGGAAATCAAAATCGTTAAAATCGGAATCGATTTTAGCTATCAGCATTTAAGAGATCAATCTTCTTACCCAAGAAGATCGATCTTCTTTATGCGTGCACTCTGTCGGGAATAACAGATCAATTTTCTACCTAAAAAGATCGATCTTTCCTTAATTCCTGTTTTTTTGCAGTCTTGTAGAGAATTCATCATAAATCTTATGGAAAAAAAATGAAATCATTAGAATTGGAAAATAGATTCGAAGATCTACAACTTCCATCTTAAAAGTTCCACAAGGTAATGAACATAGAAGCTGGAAACCGAGCGTGAACATAACTGTTCAGCTAAAAGCAGAAAACCTCCTTACCAGCATAGAAGATATCGAGATCGATCTTTCATACTACAGTAAGGCCTATTCACGAAGATCGATCTTCTCTTTGTACGCCCCCTGTCAACCAGAAAAGATCGATCTTCTCTCAAGGAAGATCGATACTTCAACGGCGGTTACTATTCACATGAATAGTAATGAAAATCCAATTTCTTGTATTCGATCTATCAAAACTCGTCGGATTAAAATGAAACTTTAAAGGGATATGTACTTGGAGGTGGGGAATCTATTGACACCAAAAAATCCAACTTTGGATGATGAAATCTTCAGATTTAAAATAAATTGCCCGAAAACCGACGAAAACTAAATTTGTTGGATTTGATCTATCAAACGGCGATGAAATCCACGCAAACATTGAGGGAAGGTAGGTTAGAGGGTAGGGGATACACTCATGCAATAAAGTCCAGACTCGGATAGCGAAATATAAGACCTAGCTTGATCTGGTCGAAAAACCGATAAAACATGAGAATTAACCAAAAGAATATGGAAAACGATACAATAGCAATCTCCTACACATGCTAAAGAACTAGAATACAAAGTTTGGAAATGTTTCAATGAACGAAACCACTACAAAACACAATAACTCAATCCTGCAGTTATTAATTCACTAGAATTGGGTAGAAATACCTACATGTATAGATGAGCATGCGATTTACGAATCCCTCAACTTCGATCGCCGAGAATCCACACCAAAAAACCACAGTCAGATCTCCAAACAGTAGCCAAAGGGGAGAGATGGAGAGGAAAATAGAGAGAAAGGATAAGAGAGTGAAAAGAGGGGTATTTATAGAGATATGAAACGTTCTCGGCCGTCCGATTCGATCTTTCCCGATCGAGCCCCGGAGGCGAATCCTACATACTTTTCTTCTACTTTCTACTTCTTTTATATTTCAAGGACTTTTCTCTTGAATAATTTTGTCTTTTGAGGATTGTTCTTGATGGCCTTGCATGGCTAAATCTTGATTCTTGGTCAAGAAAACTGAAACCTCGGAATCAACAAAACTGTGAGATCTAATTAGTTTTCATTATTCAATTTATACTTGAGTATTGGATGTCCTTCTATGATCATGTCATTATTATCTTGTCTAATTGTCAGGAGGCCCACTAATTTATTATTTATTGTAATTTATTGCTTGGTTAGATATCAAATCCGTAATTATTTGATCCCTCTAATCAGCGAAGCAACTAGGATTTAATGATTTTTGCGTCAGTAATTGTTAGATCTTAGGAAAAACGTTTGACTAAATTAAATACAACAGCTTGTGCTTGTGCTATTTAGCTTCATTGATCTCTATGAATCTTAATGCTGCTACTAGATTAAATTTACAGGGCTTGTCTTGGGTTGTTTAGTAGTTAGGGTTAATTAGATTGCTTGTTTCTAATTAACTACGAACAAGGAGAGATATGGAAATAATTCCAACGGTGAATATTCAAGGTGTGGATTGGTATATACTTGCATCGATGATCAGTTATAAGATTCTGATGGTGGATGTTGACTTAGACCAAGGTTTGCTCTCTTGATTAAATTCGATTCTTCAATTTAGATTATTTCTTATTTGATTTCGTTATACTCAAAATCCCCATCTTTGTTCGCGAAGTACAAAACTAGATTAAACACTGCTCGTGGGAATGACTTGTACTCGCACTACTACATTCATTTTAAAGAGTATTAGTTTTATTTTTGATTGCCTGCGACAGCACATCAACCATCGATGCATGCTTCTCGAAAAAACTATCTCCACTGCTTTAGTGATCGCATGATCCTAATCCGTAATTATAGCATTTAGATGGTTGGACATACATGCAACCCAACTCTCAAACAACCAGATAAAGGACTTTGTAATTTCAGAGAACAACAATCCACATCTCAGGAGGATTGACTGTTCATGATGATTTACTCCTACAAAGAGAGCAAATGGCATGTCATATTTGTTAGTGAGGTAGGTGGCATCAAAGGTTATCACATCTCCAAAGTATGCAAAGGTTGTCATGCTGTGAGCATTCGCCCAAAATAAATTCTGAATTCTAGAGTCATCATCAAGATCAAAAACATAAAAGAAATTTGAATTCTCTTCCCGCGTCTTCTAGAAATAAGCAAAAACAGACTCCTCATCACCTTCACCTAGCCTTAAACGTCTGACCTTGCTTATATGGTTTTGGCAATCTACTTCAACCACAAATGTATTCAAATTCTAACGCATTGGAATACCAGTCTAATCATTCAATGCTAGCCTTCATTTAGCTTTTCCATCAATAATCTTGTTACATGGGAAAAACCTTGCTTTGGAAGGGCTAAGTGTATGGTTATATTTTGTTACGATTGCGAGGACTACCAACCTTCCATTGGCACTAACCGAAGAATACAACCTTGCCTGGCAATCTGTATTGCATGTGGGCTGCATCTGTAGTGTATTCCTTACGTTTGATTGTGCTTTCCTTACACGAGAACACACTAGAGTTATATGTTTTAGATTTCCAGTATCGTCCAACTTTCGGCTTCTCTTCTTGGCGGTAGCAAATCCAATTTGACTGTCATAAAGTCTGTAATACTATACGAGCTGCTTCACATAATCAAACATCATTCCACATTTAGGTTCTTTAAGGGTCCATTTGGATACCGCGGATCCGTGGTATCCACGGGACGGAATCCGCGGGAGCGGATTCCTCCCCCGGCGTCCCCTCGAATCGAACGGACGCCGAAAATGGGATCCGCGCGGGATTCGTGCATTATCCAAACGCAGCGGGATCCGCCGATCCGTCGGATCCCGCGGATCCACCGGGATCCGGCGGTGCCAAACAGACCCTAACTATTTCACACATTTTCATTGTGACCTTAGTATGATTCGGCAACAAATTAGGATTGTTTGTATCATTTTCCTTTGAATCCGAGGAACTTGTAGCCATAATAGATAATTTTAAATAGAAAAAATGATTGAGTAGCAACATAACTCATCATACTTAATCAAAAGAGATTTTTGCATTCATGTACCATGCACTTTCCCAGAAATACACTCTGGTACCACCAGATTTGGGATTTGCAATTCGATAGCACCAAGTTATAAACTAAGTGAAATTTAAATCCAACCCCCGACTCCGTTAGTATAAGTTGACGGGAAACCGCTCACGTGCGTTATTTTGTAGCCATTTCCCATCACAGAAGGAGGTATTCTCCCCGTTTCCCGACATTAGAACTCGTTCTAGCAATCGCCATAGAAGTTCTTCGAGATTGGCCACCGCATCGTGAACTCTGGTAAAACCTTTGGTGAGACACGGGTGCGTTCTCATTCCCATTGCGGGAGAATGCTATCGGCCCCTTGCGACAGTCGTTCGGCGGAGCTCTGCTGGCGGGCGATGACACTTGCCAGAGAAATGGTTGACGAAACTTCACGTCTCCAGTGAGCCCAAGATGCCAGAATATGGCGACAGATGACGACGTGGCTAGTGACACGAGCTCCGACCTTTTCGAGATTGAGAGCTTCTCAACTTGACAGGTGACGTCATGCCGGCATCGAGACTCACTCGACGACCTCCCGCCCCCGCTGCCTTAAGACGCATGGCATATATCAGGTGGTGGAGGTCCCGGAATGCTATTTCGGTGGAGCATGGAGGAAACCGCGTCAGTGGCGGCAATGAGCGAGTGCTACACGCCCAGTGAGGTGAGCGTGGAGGGCTCTTCTGTTTTCTTCTCCACTGCTTCTCCTCTGTTTTTCTCTCCGCTACTTGTCCTCTGTTTTTCTCTTCTTATTTTCCCCTTCTATGTTTCCTTTCCCCTTCCCCAGCCACATCCTCTTCCCTACTTGTTTCTTCTCTGAACTCCGGCGGTGTTGGTGGAGGCGACGGTGTCAATAAACCCGAGCTTCTGCGATCCCTGTTCGAGTCCTGGGCTTCAAGTAATCTCTCGCGCTACAGCTTATTGGATTTGCTTCCGCTTCCGATCTTGTCAGCGGTCGCCCAGCGTCCTGGCGAGGCTCATGGGTATCGACACCTTGCTGAACTTCGACGGTGTTGGTAGAGGCGACGGAGTGGAGAACGGCGTGAAAAAACCCGAGCTTCGGCGATCCACATCCGAGTCCATGGCTTCAAGTAATCTCTCATGCTACCGCTTCTTGGATCCGTTTCTGCCTTCGATCTCGTCATCGTCCAACGACGAGATCTCCATCTATAACCGAAGGAATTTGAAACCAGATTTGAAACCAAGCACCCTGATCGTGTCTATCTATAAAAAGAGCTACTTCGAGGACGTGTTCCCATATCCTCCTGCTGCCGTGAAGTGGATCACCGGATCTGTTTATGGCGAGATCGAGCGTAGGGAGGCGGCGGACAGGAAGGCGAGTCGCTGGGAGATGCTGGCGGCGGTGATGCCATTCCGTAGCGAGATCTTCCCCCTGGATTCAGTCGGCCGGGGAGAGCATCGTGGTGGCCATCAAATGGGCTGACGGTAGTCACGTACGTGTCACATAACCAGTTTACCGTCCACCTACATAACGTCCTTGGAGACTTGAACCACTTTGCACTTGTATCATAACTTGGTAGTATCGAAATGCAAATCCCAAACTTGTTGGTACCAAAGTGCAATTCTGGGAAAGTACATGGTACATTAATGCAAATATCCCTAATCAAAAACACAATACATAAAGGGAGAGAATGCAACAAAAGATATCATGCTTAAACAATAAGTTATTGGGCAGAAAGACGGTTATTGTGTAGTAGAGGGAACAATCAACGGTGACAGGAAGAAGCATCATGGATTGTGTTCAATTGGAAGGAAACCTCATATTTCAACACTGGTCTTGGACTTGAATAGAGAACAGCTCACTCCAGAACCCGGACCTGCAATTGAAGTCCAAACCATCAAACTAATCTGATAGTATTGCAAGTTTTTGTTCCTCAAGTTTAAAACTCACTCACTCAATGTCGTCAATTATAGGGATGAACTTCCATTTACTTCTAATATTCTCAAGAGACAAATTTGGACCTTAGCCAAGCAAAATCTTTAGTGGTTGCATCAAACATACGGGAAAAGCCGGCCATGTGTCAATGATATTTTACAAAGAAAATGGTTCTTCTACAATCTTCTTATATATAATAAATACATAAAAAAATTCAGTGCTTAAACTTTAAGCACTATCCATTTTCCTTTTACTAAATGCATTAATCGACAAGACCATGGCCCTTTCTTGCACTATATTCATTAATCGACAAAAAATTCAGTTGTAAATCTAGTGATTACGAGAAAAAAGGATACGAGGACGCTACATTATAACGCCACTGACCTCTCGATCCACATCCCGTTGGCTGGATCGCTGCAACACATCAGGGGGTGGAAGCCGCCGCCCGCTGATGAGTGCATGAAAGTGCACTCTAAATAGCCTTATAAACATCTCAATTGCTAGATTATTATCTTTAATCAACATCTTTATTCCTATTTTTATATCTATATGTTGCTTCACATGGTTGTTTGGAAAATGCAGGAAAAAGGAGAAAAGAAGCTGAAAAGAGTGCATGGATCAACTTTAAAGATTAATCTGTACCTGCTCATGAAGAATCAGATTATGTGCCATATATGGTTGGAAAGCTCTTGAAGTCTAGATTCTGGAGAATTTTACGGTTCGTGATTCAGAGTTTCCTAGAGAAAGTTACGGCAATTTTAGTACCGATGGCGCAGTCTGAATGGCAGCACAGTAAATAAGCTGGAAGTCCGAGCGATCCTCCGATCGATCGGACTACGCAGAAACGTGACAGAACCTATTTTTTTTGGCTGAACGAAGTCCGATCGATCTCTCCATCCCTCCTAAGGGGTCCGATCGATCCGACACCAATGGTCCGATCGATCGGACTCGGGAAAAGCCAAAAACAGCGGATTTTTACTCAACCGATCGATCCAACACTCATAGTCCGATCGATCGGACTTGGGAATTAAAGGTTGACAGAAGAGAAGCAGAGTTCGATCGATCCGTCCATCGATCGGACTCGGGCGTAAATAGAAGTTGGAGATTTCAATGAGACCGATCGATCCAACATCCCGAGGAGGATCGATCGGACGTTCCCAGTGAATTAAATCAACGGTTTTGATTTAACCCGAGTTTAGGCCTATAAATAGGATACTTAGGGTTATCAAAAGGGATCTTTTGGAGGACTTTTTGGCAGCGTTTGAAGGCGAGGAGAAGGGTTCCAGGCTTGGTTTTCTTTTCTTATTTCTTCTTTATTTCTTCATTAGTTTTGTTGCCCTCATGGTGAACATGAGTGGCTAGTTTCTTCTCTAAGGTACCGATGTAGCCCTAACTGAATCATTCTATGTTATTGGATCATATTTATTTAATCAGTTTATTTTCCTTGTTTCATTCATTATTATAACTGAGATCTTAAATACCTTTATCTGGCCAATAAAAGTATTATAGATTGTTTTATGTGAGATTGGGCGAGGGTTCATTCCTTAATCTTGCAGGATCTATGAATGAATGAGTTTATGTCGAGGCTGGGTTCAAGCTAAGAGTATTCTTGGTTCATAAGTGTTCTTCAGAGCTTAATGGATTCTTGGTTAACACTTAGTTATGGGTTCATTAACTAGGGTTAATTGGGGGTACTTAGTGAAAACCGCGGCCGAACGGATCATCATACCGGAAGAACGAGCCCTTGGAATTAAACTGAGATCTTGATTGATTCAATGCATAGAATGAGGATGTTATGGTGAAATCGGAACCTTAGTATTCATCCATCATATTTCGATCGTTTTCTTATTTCGTTATTAGATCTTCTATTCTCGATACCTCATATCTTCTATTTTCCCTTATTTTCTTTCTTTTCTGTTCTTTAGCGTTTTACTCTAATAATTTCTACAAATCTCTGTGGGTACGATACTCGTCTTGCTACTATATTGATTGCACCGATTCGTATACTTGCGAGATATAAAATTTATTCATCACCCGCTGCTTGGTCGGGCAATGGAGGAGGAGCCGCTAGGATCGGATCACTATGATGCCCTAGACTGGCGACTTGGTCGGGATGGAGGAGGAGCCGCCGGGATGGAGGAAGAGCCGCCGAGATGGAGGAGGACCAACTAACCCTAGATCTATTTCACACGATTTGAAGTACCCAACAGGATTAGCAAATTTAGTCCAAAATCCAACCCACTTTTAACCAACTTAGCAAAAGTGGTGATTTGAAATCTGAATTACCCGTGTCGGGCAATCCAAATATGCTACCTTAGGTTGGCTAATAGTCAACTCCAAATAAGGTCCGCTATATATCACCACTCTAAGATTATTGTTTTGTGCTTATTGGTTGTAGTTGATCATTATCATGATAATAGCACTCAATTTTATGCACCTCTTGAAACTTTGTGCGAATTCATTGCCATCAAATAATTCAAGTTTGAGAACAATCCTTCAACTCATCCACATGTAGATGATTTTTAGCACTTTGATGTGCTGTCGCAGGCACTCAAAAATAAATCCAATACTCTTCAAAATAAATGTAGTAGTGCGAGTACGAGTCGATCCCACGAAGAGTGCTTAGCCTAGTTTTGTGCTTAGTGAACAAAGATGGGGGGTTTTAAACGTGAGCAAAAACAATAAAGAAATAATCTAAAGCGAAGAAACAAGTTGAATCAAGAGAACAAACCTTGGTCTGAGTCAACATCCACCATCGGAATCCAACAACTGATCATAGATGCAAGTATCAATCAATTCATACCATGAATATTCACCGTCCGAATTCAATTCAAATCTCTCCTCAATCTTAGTTAATTAGAAACAAGCGATCTAATCAACCCTAACTACTAGACAACCTAAGACAAGCGCTGTAGATTTAATCTAGTAGCAGCGTTAAGAATAGGGAGATCGATGAAGCTAAATAACACAAGCACAAGCGGTTGCATTTAATCTAGTCAAATATTCTTCCTAAGATCTAACAATCTCTGAAACGCAGTAGATTATTAAACCCTAGTTGCTTCGCAGATTAGAGGGATCAAATAATTCCAGATTTGATATCCAACCTAGCAGTAGATCGCAATGAATAATAAACTAGTAGCGCTCCTAGCAATTAGACAAGACAATCATGAATATTTAATAACAGAAGAACATTCAATACTCATGTATAAACTGAACAATAAAAATAAATTAGATCTCACAGTTTCATTGATTTCGAGGTTTCAGTCTCCTCGACCAAGGATCAAGATTTAGCCACGCAGGGCCATCGAGAACAATCCTCAAAAGATTCCAATAAACAAGATAAAACCTAGAAAAAATATAAAGGAGGAGAAAGAGCAGCCAAAAGTGTCCAAGAATCCCCCCTCAAACCCTAGAAAGAGTCCTATTTATAGCCTCAAGTGTATCCACTCTCGGATTAGATCACAATCCTTGATTTTCTTTACTGGGAAAGTCCAATCGATCCTTCTCGGGGTGCTGGATCGATCGGTTGCGTAAAAATCTTCAATTTCTAGTTACGCCCGAATCCGATCGATCGAACTATAGGCGCTGGATCGATCGGATGCGTAAAAATCCACCTTCTCTGGCTATTTTTGATTCCGATCGATCCAACTCTAGGAGTCGGATCGATCTGGCTCAATAGGAGGGATGGTTCGATCGATCGGACCATGTTCAGCCAAAAAATACATGTTCTGTCACGTTTCTGCATGGTCCGATCGATCGGACCATGCGTGTCAGATCGCTCGGACTGTTCAGCTTATTCACTGCTCTGCCATCCAGACTGCGCCATCGGTACTAAAATTGCAGTAACTTCTTCTACGAAACTCGGAATCACGAACCGTAAAATTCCCCAGAAACTAGACTTCAAGAGCTTTCCAACCATATATGGCACATCATCTGATTCTTCATGAACAGGTACAGATTAATTTTTAAAGTTGATCCATGCACTCTTTTCAGCTTCTTTTCGACTTAAGGACTTCAATTGCATCCTAAATCAAAATATAAGAATAATGAGTGTATTTAGGAACTAAATAAGCATAGGAGACTAAGTATTAAGAGATAAAAATATAACATTATGCATCATCATCACACTTCTCTTCATCAAAACACATAGCCAGGTGGGCCTCAAATTGGGCTGCAACTGTTGAAACTCTACTGACCCAATAGTTTCTGGGTTTGTTGGGCTAGACATCAAGAGACTCGGCAAAAAAAACTTCTATAATTTCCCGATTCATTCATTCTCCTAGTTTGATTTTTTTTTTCTCCATAGATTTTTTATCATGTTTATATGATCAATAGAGTTTACAGTAATTGATCTATTTCCTGTCCTCAATGACTTTATATATGACAAAATATATTTTCCATTTAGAAGTAATTGAGACTCAACCTACATAGTACCGATCTCCATCGAACAGATAATGTGAAAAATGAGTACGAAATCACCGTTTATGAAGTCTACCGAATTCGATCTGAAAGTATCTATCAGAAAACTTAGCATAGAGCCATAGAGTCTTCGGTAGGAAATTAAATCGCCAAACTGACCGGGCCAGCAAAGTTATATAAGAAGAGTTAAGTTCATATAAGATAACAAAAGACATGAAAGAAAGGACAAATGTGATCAGAGAGACTTTGAATGATTACTTGGAATAAGAAAAAGTGGGAATAAAGTAGTAATGATTATTCGGAATAAGAAAAAGTAGAGTGATAGTGGTAGGTGGAATGTGAATAAATGAGTAATGATTACCTAGAATAAGAAAATGTGTTTGAGGATAAGTATGGGAATAAGGGGGTTATTCCCACCTTATTCTCACACCTTAGGGCCTGTTTGGTGTGAAAATAAAAGGGGAATATTCCTACACTTATTCTCAAACATTTTTTTTCTTATTTCCACTCTACTTTTTCTTATTCCAAGTAATCATTACTGTCACCATTCTAGTTTTTCTTATTCCAACTAATCATTATTATTATTATTTCTTTGAACTTGTGCCTTTTATGTTACATGTAGGTGTTCACCAAGTTTTTATTTTTTTTTCCCGTGCAGGCTCATCGTAGAGAAGGTCAAAGCCACCGTCATGAAATGGAGTATAGACGAAAAGAAAAGTACGTGAAAGAGCCCGTTACCATGAAGGAGACGGCCTGAAACGAAGGAACGTACGAACCAAATGGAGTTATAATAATTGTTCACTAAGGGGGCGTTTGGTTGCCTGCATCAATATGCATCAACAGATGCATGCATCAGTTGATGCACCATCATGATCCAAACCCATATTTGGTTGACAAGATGCATCAACTGATGCTGCATCAGTTGATCTAAAAAAGTGACTTCATGCTGCATCATCTGATGATGTATCATCATGTGATGCATCACGTGACCCTCCTTTCTCCTCTACTCCTTCCCCTCTCCTCCTCGAGCCAGCCGACCCTCTCCTCCCAACGCCGGATCGTCGGCGCTCGGATCTCCCCTCCGGCCGCCGCTCGAATCTCCCCTCCTCTGGTTGCCGCCGCTCGGATCTCCACTCCTCTGGTTGCCGCCACTCGAATCTCCCCTCCTTTGGCCCCTGCCGCTCAGATCTCCCCTCCTCTGGTTGCCGCCGCTCGGATCTCCGCTCCTCTGGTCCACACCGGCTTTCCTCTCGAGTCACGATCTCCACTGGCCCTCTGCATTTGGATTCGATGGAGGGGACGAGCCACACGTCGAGGACGGCGATGGATTGTCGAATCGGGCGCATGGAGGCGAGGGGGCGTTCGATCTGGAGGCTGTTGGGAGGGGGGTGGTCGGAGACAACGATGCCGAGTGGTGACGAAGTCGGGTTCTGGTGAGGCTTGGAGCTCGGGGGAGATCGAGACGAGGAGGGAGGCCAACACAGAGACGTCTTGGGAGGTAGTCCCGAGAGAGGGGGAGGGCTCTCGGGCGGCGGCCGAGCTCAAGGTGATAGCAAGACAGAGAAGAGGAGCCACGGGTGGCTGCGGCTTCACCGGGGAGGGAGGAGACGATGAGGTGACGGTGATCTTGGGAGCTTCACCGGGACTAATGGTGAAGAGGCGGATGGAGACCATGGATGACGAGGGTGTGGTGGCTACGGGGTCCTGAGGAGCAAGGAGGAGAGGAGGGTGGAGGAGGAGTAGAGAGATGAGGGAGATAAAGAGTGATGGTGGTGGTTGCCGACGATGTCGCCAGAGGTGAACAGGCGGCAGCAATGGCTGCGTTTGTTTGCCTGCATCAACTTATGCAATATATACTAACCAAACAGAAAACGAGCTAATACTGCATCAGTTGATACAATCAACCAAACACGTATGTAATGCATCAGTTGTATCAACTGATGCATTGCATCAACTGATGCAAGCAACCAAACGCCCCCTAAGTGGATGTAGTTAGCAACAGCGGTTAGGCAACAAGTACAATGGTTAATTGCACAATAACTACCCCAACCGCTACCAACCGTCTAGACTGGGAGAGGATAGAAAAGCCAAAGAATGAAACACAGAGGACTCTTGCAACCTGAAATCAAAACTCAAGAGCATCAACTCTTTCAACCTTAGAAGTAGATTTATTGTAATCTTAGGAGTAGTAGTTCTCTTTCGCAGGCCGGATCTGCATCCTTATACTGCAGCCCTTGGATCCTTGTGATCATCTGACGGAACCGTTCTTGGCGTCGTTTTAGCAATTACTCTTCTATGTAAGTTCCTTGTAAGTTGTTAACAGAGCCATCTTTCATGGTGCCATGTTAGCAATTAATAAAATTATCCTTTCGATGGTGCCGCTTACTGGTGCTGTCAGAAGAAAATCACTTGTTTGTTTTCATGATTGATTAACTCTTTGTCGTATACTATCTCTCTTCGCAACACACTCTCATAAATCAGAGAGGTTGGAGAGCTTGCGTCCCTGTTCATCAAGGTTTAAAGTGTTTTCGCTGATCCGGATGAAAACCAACGCAAATATTTTTTACACATCCAGTGGGACCCGGTGTGCTTGAAGCGTCTGTCAGAACGTATGTGACTACGATCAGGAAACATGGTTGGTGAAAGATATGGAGATGCGCCAGTCACTGAGGATGAGACCAACGAGAAATAGCAAGTGTTCCCCACAATTCCTACTCAGGACATAGGACTCAACAATAGGAATCATCGCAATAACGCCCAGTTTCTAAATGGCGAGCAGGTAATGTCTAGTCAGTTTAATGCATTTCATGATCCTACAATCTACGCGGCATTTGAGCAGCTATTTGATGCATCCACTCAAGAGATTCGGCACGATATTCAGCAGGAAATTAGAGAGTCATACAAACATAGTGTGTCCGGGCTACGTCAGGACTCTTTCGAACATAGTGAACCCAAAACCACAACGAATCTTGAAGAACAAAGAACCAATAATAATGGCCACCCCATAAGGGCTTATCACAACCAGGGGAATAATCAAGGCGGTCATTTTCAAAGCCCTCCATGAAGGCCTCCTCCATAGGGCCTCTTTGGTTCCAGGATATCCTAGCCAAACATCCTCTTTATCCTGGGATTCCTATCCGAGGATAAATTGGGATTCCTATCCCGGGTTCCAGCGTCCTTATCCCGATATTATAACCTTTCCTGCTTTAATCATGTTGATTTTGTCGAATATTTTATTCAGAAGTTAAAGTGAATATATGCATTATAATATTAATGAAACGAGAAAATATTATTATTTAAATTATATGCGTTATCATAGTATATGTATTAGCATATTATTAAGTAATTGATTAAAGCCAAGGTGAATATTATATGCATTTTCATATAATTAATTAAACTACCAATATGTTTCATAAAAAAATCAAAAATGGAATTTACTTATTTTATATTATTTTAATAATATATATTAAAATAATATTGTCATATTCATATAAATGGATCTGCATGGGGATGCATTGATTTGTATGACAATGTCATGCCATCATGCTATGCCATGTAACGATGTGATCCTTCTTCACATCCGCCGTAGGTGGACATCACGTGTATGTCGCCGGCGGCCACGACGCCGGCAAGAACGCCCTCAGCACCACCGAGTAATACGACCTGGTGAAGAACGGGCAGACATCGATGCCAACGATGGCGGAGGAGCGGGCGTTCGTCGGAGATGGCAAATAATCGGGCGTTAGTATGAGAGGGATTCACCAGTGGAGGCGTCGAACAGAACGGGTGGGGTGGTAATATTATACTTTATTATAATATATTCATGTCGATTATGTCAAATATGTTTTTCAGAAGTAAAGGTGAATATATACATCATAATATTAATAAAATGAGAAAATATGATTAATCATTCTTATAAGGAGCAAAAACGGTTATGCATAACCACCCCTTATAAGGTTGATTTAATTCATACAATTATATCTATTCTATAGTTATAGTATACTAATCTAATACTAACTTTATATAGTATCCATACTAATCCATTAATCAAATTTGGTTTTTATAATCGAATCACCTATTAACCTCATGGTTACCCAGCCATGTGGCATGGGAGCCCACCTAGTTAAATTATTTGCTTTAACATATTACATGTATTATCATTTTATTAAGTAATTTATTAAAGCCAAGGTGAATATTATATACATTATCATATTATTAATTAAACTACCAATATGTCACATAAAAAATTCAAAAGTGAAATTTACTATCCACCTCACTAATCTCTATTCCTATTCCACCTTTTTCATCCAAACACCATTTTCTTGTCCAAAGTAAATATTACTTCCTTATCCCTACTTGTCAACCAAACACCAAAGTGGAATAACTTTTATCCCACAATTTATCCCAACATACTAATCCATATCCTCTCTAAACCCGGGATAAACTATCTCGCAACCAAACGATACCATAGAGTTAATCCTTGGGTACCTCCTTTTAGGGAGTCCAATCAAGAGATCCCGCGAATGATCCCTGAAGGGTAGTTTGGGAATAATTTTCGAGAGCCTTATTATAGACCACCCCAGGGGTAAAATCCTCATGCTCCTCCATTCGAAGAGGAATATCAGGAGATCCCTGAGATGCACCCGGAAAGGGAATATGAAGAATGGGGTGGACATAGGCGAATGTTAAGAGAACAGATAGAGACTACTATACAGGAGCAAATGAGTAGGATAAGGCCAGCTAGGATGGCTGTGTATAGGAAGCATTACCCCGATTGGATAGATCAAATGTATCATTTCCCTAGAGGATACAGAGTCCCAAACTTCCCGACGTTTATGGGAGTTGATGATGTCACCATCATAGAACATATTGGAAGGTTCTCACTTCTCTATGTACAAGTAAACGACTGCTATAAGGTAAGCCTTTTTCCCAGTTCACATTCAAGGATGGCCTCTTCGTGGTTCCTCAGTTTGCCGCCGAATTCAGTGCAAAGCTAGGGGCATATGGAACTAGTGTTCCATACATAGTTTTATAAGGCACAGCTAGATGTATCTATGACCGATCTTGCTCAAATGAGACAATTGCAAGAGGAGACTGTTGAAGACTTCCTTTGACGATTCAAATGAGTAATGAGTAGGTGTTTTACTCCTCTGCTAGAGCATGAATTCATGAGGATTGCCCAATGTTCATGAACAGTTACTGAAGGAAGTTCCATGATAGAGACTTCAATGATTTATTCGAATTAACATTCAGTGTTGTTAAGTATGAACAGTTACTGAAGGAAGAGCTAAGAGCCAAGAGCTATTCGAAAGGGTCCTATTACAAGGACCTAATTATGAGATACTCAATGTGGATACCGTGATAGGGAATGAAGACGAACTTGGTGTTTACCTTGCTGAGTTGAAAAAGGGCAGACCTTACATATGTAAGGCCTTAATTAGAATCGTGGATGAGATTAAAGCAAAAGAGGTCGTTAATGACAAAAAAAAGTCCAGCTCGAAAATTCATATTTGATGTCACGAAAGCTGACCAAATATTTGATCAGTTATACAAAGACAATCAAATCAAGTAGACGGAGAACCATGTTCTCCCAATCGCGGATCGGATCAAGGGAAAAAGGTATTGCAAGTGGCACAGTGCCTGGTCTCATAGTAATAACTCATGCTTGGTCTTTCGTCATGTTTTGCAAGATACCATTGATAGTGGGCGAATTGGCTTCCTGAAGAAGGAGCCAACAATGGGGGTGGACAAGAATCCCTTCCCAAAGATTGCCAGCATCAATGCAAACCAGGCCGATGTGACAAAGCTCAAACTCCCCAAGTTGAAACTAGTGTTGGACGAAGATACGACCATGGACAAGAAATGTCCAAGTGTGTTCTCACGAATTGAACCAACCAAGGGCGAAATCAGCAACCATTATGAAGGGCTATGAGCTCACTGCAAAAGAGAAGTGGAAATGAACAAAACCCCAAGAAGAGCCCCTATGCAAGAATACCAAGAGAGGTCATGCCTTCTATCATGCCCCAACCCAGAAAACCCATATTAAACGACGGCGTGAGTCTACCCAATAAATTCTCCGTTTATACCCTAAACTTCAATTTAGGTATAGAAACCTACCTCAACTCGCTAATCCACCGCTAATCCTTCCTTAATCCATGCTAAACCAGCCTAGGCCAGCCTTCCCCCTCGCCGTCGCCACCTCCAAGCAGTCGGGGAACCCTCCGAAGTTCTCTTGTCGGGGGAGGGAGAGAAGAGAAAGAGAAAGGGAAAGAAAAAAAGGAAGAGATAAGATAAAGGTATTTATAGTAAGCTGAGATTAATCTCAGCCATCCGTTTCGATCTTTCCCGATCGATCTTCGATCTTCCAATCGAGAGCGCCCCTAAGGGTCTAATCAATCACATGTATCAATCCAAGGTCGTGTATGCAACACGGGAGGACACATGCTGCTATTCACTTTCAATTTGGCGTGATACATTACAAATTTCAGAGTTAGTTTGAACAAAACTAATTTAAGGGCAAAACTGTAATCTAATAATTTATTATTGCATGATACAAAATCCAAAAGTACAACTGCTCCTCAATTATACAATAGATACAAAAAATTCCTCAAAGAGGAAAATTATATATTTAATACAATTCTCAAATTATAAGTGTACAACAAAATCTATAGAAGTATAACTAGGCCCTCAGGATCCTCAAGCACCTTCTGAAGTCGACGCGCAGCCAAAGGTCTTTCCAGCTAAAGCTACAGTCAAATAGCATGCAACCCGGGTAGGAGTGAGCAACAACGCTCAGTAGGGTTCTACTCTATGTCACACTGAAAGGAAAGGGAATTACAAACTCTTAGGTTCCATCTCATCTCTAGAGGAAATTCATGTTACGTCCGCCGCCTACACCAGGGTACGCTCTACTATGACCTCTATTGTCAATAGTCATCCCTCTCTACAACCAAGCGCTCCAGCGCTGAAACAATAGGGTGTAGGACATAGGGTGGTACGTAACTTCCCCTAACACTGAAGCTGAGACTGAGACTAGAACCCTAAGATGACCTCTACACCTCAATCAGAGTAATTGTACCTAAGTAGACATCAACCTTGAGAATACATAGATTTCAATATAATACAATCACGTTCTAAACCTTACAACCCAGCCTCGGTCCTAAAGTTAGATCCGAACTGCCCGAACCCTTAGATTGGCGATCAACCCATCGCCCACGCCTAACCAGGAATGCCTCTGATGTAGTCAAATACATGCAATGTTCACACAACAACATGTGAAAGAATAAACATGGCTAGTCACAGCACACAGCTAACCCAAAAGGGGTGAACATGCTACAAAGCTGATAAGTCTTAAGTCAAAGCATTTAACTACTGCAACGGTGATGCATGCTGTTAGCAAACAATTCGGATCCAATTCCGGCATTACAACGGGATCCACAGCCATCAACCGTAATTTCTACAACGGGGATACAACCCCAGCTAACCAACAATGAACTACTCTGATTAACAATACAAAAGGTTATGCCCCCAGCGCACACCGACAATCAACGGGCTATTAATTAAAGCAGTAGGGCACACCATTGGCCCATTTATATACACATTTCTGGGAGTCATCACTCTCCCGGTTAACCATAAAGCGATAAATGGTTATGTACAAGTAGTTAAGGAAAGAAGTAAAACAATCACAAACCATGCGTTGCGAAATTTGGAGGTAAAATCGTCAAAACCCTGATTTAAATCTCATACTAGGCACTACTAGTCATTAGGAAAGATATAGAAGAAATCAGGGTTGAAAAGAAATCAAAACCTTGAAAATCGGAACAGTTTCAACAAACTGTGCATAAGAGATCGATTTTCATCACCATGAAAATCGATCGTTCCTTAATCTCTGCTTCGTTGCAGGTTACAAAATTCGCTATAAATCATAACAAAATTAGAAAATTGTGAAATCAGTGGCACTAGAAAGTAAATGCAAAGAGCTACAACGTTAGCTTGAAAGTTTCATGAGATCATGCACAAAGGACCCAGAAATCGAACGTGAATATGACTATTCAGCTAAAAATAGAAAACCTCCTAACCAGCACAGAAAAGATCGATCTTCATGCCCATGCAGGTCCTCTGCCATGCAGGAGATCGATCTTCATGCCTATGAAAATCTGGACTGGGACCAGACAAATCCGACCCAAGCCATCTCACACCCAGACCCAGAAAACCCACCTAGTCCGGGGCATAAAGGTTCGAAACCTATTTAATAATCTCTTGCGCATTTATATAACAAATATCACAATTAATTTGACAATTCTATCAGAGGGGCAGCATTGTAATTTCTAATAAACTACTATCTATAACAGTTCTAGATTAACATCAAAGTAAACAAGATTACATAATTATACAAACCTCAGAGTTATACAATTTACTCCTCGAATACAAATTCATAAACATCTAATCCTCGAAGAGGGAATTTATACATTAATACATCTATCAAAATTAATCTATAATAAAAGGAACTGCTGAAGTTTCCAACCTCTTAGGATCCTCAAGAGCCTCCTGAAGTCGCTGCGCCACGAAAAGCATGTCCAGCTGGTACTATGGAAGAAGAGCTAACGCTTGCACCTGCAAACGGATCCCAGGTAGGAGTGAGCGATAAGCTTAGTAGAGTTCTACTGTACGTCACACAGAAAGGGAGGAAACAAGAACAGTGTCGTTTCTCCGCTTAAGCTTAAGGTATGCCAAGGGTCCCATAACCCATCGATGTCCCGAGGGCTCCTGTCATGAAACCTCTCTCTTGAACAAGTTACCAAGATGCAGCGGAACAGTAACATGCAGGATCACCCTTACCCAGCAGGATTTCCATGATTGGGGACCACGTTGGGAACGTATCGACAACCATCATTAGCACTCGACCTTAGAGAAATGACATGACCTCTAAACCTCAACAACAGTATCATTGTAGCCAACTAGACATTAACCTCCATAACATATGGATTCCAATAATATAATCACACCTTAGACCTTACTACCCAGCCTCGGTCCTACGGCTAGATTCGACCTGCCCGAGCCCTCAGATCGGCGATCAACCCATCGCCGACGCCTAACCTGGAATGCCTCTAATGCATACAGTGCATGCACCTATACAAGTATCTATCCTAGATGTCACTATATGCCACATCAACATCAGAGTCCACTGGTTAAGTTAATAATATAATAAAGAATCCAACTTGATTCTTTAACAGCAATCGACAACGCCGTTATACAATAGCCTTTGGTGCGACGCTGGCACACAACGAGCTAAGGTTCCATAGTTACCCCGCAAGTTACGGGTCTACAAGTACAATGGTAGGACTAACAACCAAATAACCAAACAATCCAACCAGACGAATCAAGCTAACCAATCCAATCAACAATTCAATCAACCTATGTTAACGCCCCCCCGCGCACGCCGGCTATCAGCTGGGCTATCAATTAAAGCAAAAGGGCACACCTTCGGCCCATTTATTCTACACATTTCCGAGACACATGACTCCCTCGGTTAACCACAAAGCAATAAAGGGCACACCTTTGGCCCATTTACACTAAGCATGCAATTTAGGTGTTTAAATCCTACAATAGAAATCTTAACACAAAGCCTCTCAAAATCCAATCAAAATCTGTGAAAAGCCAACGTGTGGTTCTAAGCATGCATTAGCATGTCATACTAAGGTGTCGAGTCGATCGGAAAACAATTGATTGACGAAATCAAAAAAATCGATTAAGATCGGTAATTTCGGTAAATTACCCTAAACCCCAAATCACGGCATAATTCGACAACAAATCCGTCAAATTCTAACTAAAATATCATACTAATCATTGGGAAGGACATACGAGAAATTCGGGTTGAAAGGAAACCAAATTCGTTGAAATCAGAATCAACTTTAGCTATCTGCATATAAGCGATCGATTTTCTTACCCATGAAGATCGATTTTCTTTATACACGCACTCTGTCAGGACAAGAGATCGATCTTCTACCTAAGAAGATCGATCTTTCCTTAAATTCCTGTTTCATCGCAGTCTCGTAGAAAATTCGTCTTAAATTGTAGGAAAATAAGCAAATTATGAAATCAGTGGCATTGGAAAATAAATTCGAAGATGTACAACAGAAAACCAACAAAATCTCCTTATTAGCATATAAGATATCGATCTTCTACCCAAGAAAATCGATCTACTTAATACGAATAAAGGCATATGAAAACTAAAAGATCGATCTTCTCCTATGGAAGATCGATCCTTCATAGGACGGTTACTATTCACATGAATAGTGCTGAAAATCCAATTTCTTGGATTTGATCTATCAAAACTTGTCTGAATCAAATAAAACTTTGCAAGGTAGTAGAGGACACTACCAGGAACCTATCTATCGAAGAAATTTCAAGTTTCAACAACAAAATATTAGATCTGGCTTGTTTCAGCCGAAAAGCTGACAAAACCGATAAAAGGACGATAGAAACCAAATCGACTGGTGAAATACGGAATTGATTCGGTAGGAATGTTCTAAACGTGCTACTACACTAGAATACAAAGTTCCATAACAATCCAAACAACACAAACACACCAAATCCACAATAAACCAATCCTAGGTAAAGCAACTCGGTAGAATTAGGTAGAAACACCTACATGTATAGACAAGCATGCGATCTATCAGATCCTCCACTCCGATCGTCACGGATCCGCGCCCAAAAACCGCAATCGAAACTCCAAGCCGGCAGCCAACGAGAGAGAGGAAGAGAGAGAAAGGAAAATAAAGAGAAGAGAGAGACAGAGAAAAGAGGGGTATTAATAGAGATCCGAAACGATCTGGGCTGTCCAATTTGATCTTTCCCGATTGAGCTTCGATCTTCCAATTAGAAGCACCCTTGAGGTTCTAATCAATCACATACATCAATCTAAGACAGTGTGTCCACTACGCGGGTGTGAAACTGACCGACAAGGTGTAATTTTACCAAATTACCCTTGGGGTCCAACAACAGCGATGCGATCAATCGATCGCAAAGCAAGGCCAACCGAGCCAAACAACCCAAACCAAACCCTCAACCTAATGTAGTCAGACCGAGTTGGAGGTATGGGTCCTCACAAGCCATGTCACACCCTGACCTAGAAAACACATCCAGTTCAGGGCGTGAAGGTTCCAAATCTACTCAATCCACCTGTGGTGCATTATAATAAGATAAAGCATCTAAAAACTTAACAATTGATCTAGGGCAAGATTGAAATTTCTACTAACTCAATAAAGATCATAAACTGTTGATTTATATATAGATGTCAGAAGTCCTCAAAAGGAAATTATACATTTAACATAATGCTCGAAGGATATCTATATACAAAAACTGCCAAAGATGTCGTAAAGTCCCTAGAAACCTCAAACACCTCCAGACGTCGATGTGCCACCAAGAGCCTGTCCAGTGGGTGCTACAGAAGAAGAGCCGGCACCTGCACCTGCAAAACACAGCCCGGATAGGAGTGAGCAATAAGCTCAGCATGGTTCAATACTACGATGCTCACAAAGGAAGGGGAACAGTAAAGTCCCAGGTTCCATCTCATCTCTAAGGGGACATACTGTGAGGGCCCGTCCCTCAGACCTGACTCGACCACGTGGGTCGAGAGCCGGTTTCCTGTTGGTTTGGTTCCGCGTCGAGCACGATCGGGTGATCGTGTGGCGGTTTGGACCCCATGGGCATTTTGGTAAATATGCCCCCTGGTGGTCGGTTTTACACCCGCGTTGCACCCACGGGCTTGGACTGATGTATGTGGTTATTTAGAATAGTTAGGTGGACCCAGGATCGGAAGATCCCAGCTTGGGCGCGCTGAAGCTTGCTTCTGGGCAGCTTACGGCCCTTGAGCGATCGATCGGGCTCGTGAGTGAGTCGGTGGGCTTTTGACCCGTTGGTTAGGTCCGGCCCGTTAGTGGCCTATTAGTGGGGGCAGTTGGAGCAGTTGGCTCCAACTCACCTTTTTCCCCCTCTTCTCCTTCTTCCTCCGGTTCCTTCTTCTTTTCTCCTCCTGCCAACGTTCCTTCTCCTCTCTTCTCCCCTTCTCCTTCGGCTGGGCTAGAGCTTGGAGGGCTGAGCATTGTGGAGCGAATCTTCACGGCATGACTGGCTGGACGCGAGGAGGAACCTCACTGCTTGCCCAGGTAGGTGTTCCTACCCCGATCTCGCGATCGGGTTCTACTAGGTTAGGTTGTATGTGATTTTTTTCTGTGGAATACCTCGTAGAATGCTTGTAGCTCTTTGCATATGTGGTGTGCTTCTTTCCCTTGTATTCTGACACTGTGGATCTGGGTTTTTGTCGTTCGTTTCCCGTATTGTCGAAGCTTGGTCGGTTTTCGTCCATTTTCCACCTAGATAGGAGATTTCGACATTTAACCATCAAAAACAGGATTTCTTTACATCATTGGATTCCCCATAGTTAAATACACTTGCCTACAAAGTTTCATTGTTTTCAAACATGTTTTGATCCTTGAAAACCTAGAAATAGGATTTCTGGCATGTTGCGTCGCGAGCTCGATGGTCGATCGGTGCATCAACCGTCAGTCTCGACGGTCGATCGATGTATCGACCACCAGGCTTTAATATGCTTACTCTGGGCCTGACGGTCGACCGTCGGATCGACCGTCGCATCGTCCGTCAGGCTCTGTCGGGATTTTGGCCTCCCACGGTCGATTGGTCGATCGACCGTGGGCCCTCTCTCTTTTTCACCCCGCCTCACGGTCGACCGTCAGAGCGACCGTCGCATCGTCCGTGAGGCTCTGTCTCGTTTTGGGCTCTCGACGGTCGATGGGCCGATCGACCGTCGCCCACGTGGTTTTCCTTGTTTTGGCATCACGGTCGACCGTGGCATCGACCGTGACATCGTCCGTGGTCTCACAGTCGATCCTTGGATCGACAGTGACATCGTCCGTGACCCTTTAAACTTGGTTTTCAGGCATTTCTTGGATGGTTTTGATGGGGTATTAGTACCTATACATGTTGGGAAGCATGTAGGGGGATTTGATGAGGTTTTCAAAGGATTTCCACTTGGTTTGAGATTGATTCAAATGTTCTTTCCTTTTTAGAAAATCTATGGTTCTACTTGCAATTAATACATGATTGATGGTAGTTAAGTGCTTAGTTAATTGCTTAGCCATTAGCTAGCTATGTGTGCTAGCTAATGGGGAATTGTGGAACCTTAGCCTCTTGCCGGCGAGTGCCGAGGGCTATTGTATATCTGTTAAACTTATAACTGCTGGTGTGACATATAGAGACTCCTAGATAGATGTTTGCCTAGGCTCATGCATTGTATGCATTAGAGGCATTTGAGGTTAGGCGGGCAATGGTTTGGGTCGCCGATCCGAGGCTCTCGGGTAGCTCGAATCTAGCCTTAGGACCGTGGATGGGTAGTCAGGAATAGGGTGTGATCTTGGATCATCTGAATCTCTTGTGATTGAGGATTGCGATAGTTGGCTTGAATCAGTATTTGAGGTTTAGAGGTTGTGTTGTCTTCTAAAGCCAAGTGCTAAGGATGGATGTTGATGTGTTCCCGATGTGGTTCCCCAAGGCGTGGTACTCCAGCTTGGGTAAGGGTGATCTTGCATGTTACTGTTCCTTGGCCTCCTGGTAACTTGTTCAGGAGAGAGGTTTCATGTCAAGAGCCCTTGGGACATCAACAGGGTTATGGGACCCGTGGCATCCGTTAGACTTAGGCTGGGAGACAACACTGTTGTTGTTTTCCTCCATTCAGTGTGTCGTAGAGTAGAACCCTACTGAGCTTATCGCTCATTCCTACCCGGGCTGCGTTTGCAGGTGCAGGCGGCAGTTCTTCGTCCGTGGAGCCGGCGGGATCTGCCTTTGGCGGCGCGAGCACATCCAGGGGCGTCTGAGGTTTTGTTGGAGGATATGACTATTGTACCTTTTTGATATATATATATATATATGCATGTTGTAAACCTTTGAGGTTTTTTGGGGATCTTGTATTATATCTGTACCTTGAAGGATTTTGTATCAAATATTGAACAGTACAACTTGATGTTATATGAATTAAATATCTGTTTGCCTCTGGGTTATAAATTGTTTAAATTTATCCATCTTTCCGCATTCGTATCGCGCCAATTGAAGATGAATAGTGATAGGAACCCTCACGCCTCGGCCCGGATGGGTTTTCTGGGTCGGGGTGTGACACATACACACGTTACGAACTTTGCCTACCCAGGGCACGCACTCTAATCACCTCGACCGTCAACAGTCGTCCCTCTCTAACTAAGCGCGCTAGCGCTGAACAACCGGGGTAGGGCACAGGGAAATACGTAACTACCCCTACTGAAATGAGACTGAGAGTAGAACCTAAGATGACCTCTACACCTCAATCAGAGTAGTTTCAGTCAGCTAAAAAGTATCCTCAATAACATAAATTCAATATTATAATCGGATTCTAGACCTCGCTACCTAACCTAGGTCCTAAGGCTAGATCCAAGGTGCCCGAGCCCCCGGATCGACGAAATGCTTGTAGATCCAATTGGCCCACAACCTATCCTAATACTTCTAATGCAAACAAAAGTACATGCAATGTTCACGCGCACATAATTAGGTCAGAACATGCAACAATATGCCAAGTAGTATACATGTCTATCCATAGCATCTCTGCTAGCCTCAAAGGGTGAACATACGTAAATAAGCATTAGTTCGTACAGCGGAACCACAAGGTGAAGGTCCAAGAGGGGGGAAAATTGGACTCTTTTCGAAAAACTAGAGTAATGAAAAAATCAGGTAGAAGAAAACTAACACCTTAAATGCTTGTAGATGAAATGAAACTGAAGTAAAACAGCATGCAAGAATTATATCAAAGAGAGGTTAGAGAGACGACACCGATTTTATAGTGGTTTGACCCAACTCTTGGTCTACGTTCACTTCTCTCAAGGCTCTCCTTGAGGTTCCACAACTTGCAAATTTTTTACAAGCTTTTCCTCCAAGCTTCCCTGTGCTTGGTGACCTTACAATCACAACCAACTGCTGTTGGATAACTCTCAAAGTACTTCTTAACACTCGAAAAAGATTTACAAAGGTTGTAGCTCTAAAGAGAACAAGTAGTAACTCTTGCTTAGACTTGCTCAGATGATCTCAATAATATAAATAATAGTTATGGCAAGTTTACAACAAAGAACTACTTATATCTAGCCTTCAACTAGCTCAAAAATTACCTCCAACGGCTCTCTGTAACTCTCCAACGGCTAGTTTTTTACTCTGCGCGTTGCTGGCGGTCGATCCATGCATCGTCCGTGACATCGATCATCATATACAAAAACTCAGCCTTTGCAACCCACGTTCGATCCACCCATCGACCGTCGCATCGTCCGTCAAGCTCTGTTGTGAAAAACGCTTCCCAGTGTCGATGCTTCGATCGACCGTCGCTTCTTCACTTGTCACCAACATCCTCCACGGTCGATCGTCGCATCGTCCGTGAGCCTACAACATTTAAAAACACAAAGTCCAAACCTCACGGTCGACCGGTCCATCGACCGTCGCATCGACCGTCAAGCTCTGTCAAGAAAATGGCTTCGCAGAGTCGATGCAACGATCGACCACGAGCCAACATTTCATTTTGTTAAGTATGGTGCATCGTCCACGGTCGATCCATGGATCGAGTTCGACCGTCGCATCCCCACGGTCGATCCATGCATCGACCGTCAGTACAATAACTCATTAAATACTGAATTTGAGACTTTGAATTAAGGGGTAATAAATATTAAACATATATTTTATCATTTAATGTATGTTGACATCATCAAAACAATGTTACGATCAATAATCTCCCCTTTTTTTATCATGACAACTCTTTTAAATGTGATGATAAAATATTTTGGCTCCCCCTTAATCTATGCATCCATTTCTTTCAAGGAATGTGTTCTAAAGTGAATTCTTAAGATGCACACAATTCATATATCACTAAGAGGATAAGAAAAGTTAATGTTGAGATATAATGACAAGTTAACTTCGTTTATAGCATGTTTACTTCTTTTAAGAAAGTGAAAATTGGCTATCATGGAATAGTTCATATGAATATTGGAGTTCAAAAATTTATACTAATACAACTTAACATTATCCAACACCGTATCATGATCAAGAAATTATCATTATCCAACAACATTGCCTTTCATTCATTCAAAAAATTTCAACACTTGCATTACTATACTTCTATTCAAAAACATTTCGGAAAACTTTGGATTACAAGAGTATTTCAAAGACAAGGTTTTCCAAAATACAAGAGTAGAAAAATATGAAATGTAGGGAAATTGTTTTCAACATTTATCACAACTTTTTCTCCCCCTTTGGCATCATCAAAAAGAAGTAATATGGATGGGGATTAGGATCAATCAACTGAAGGTGTGGAAGGTGGAAATTCAGTTTTGATGTAGGTAAAAATGTCTTCAAGTTGCTTGGACATCTTTGCTTGATCCGCCGTGATCTGTGCTTGGGAAGTCTTGATGTCACCTTGATTCACTTCCATTCTTTCCAATCTTGCTTCAAGATCATCAAGTCTTTGAGATGTGGTGCGACGAGCTCGGCTTTGGGAAGATTCACCTTGATGTCCTTGAAGTCTAGGCTCTCCCCCTAAGTTTTCCTTATCATGCTCTTCTTGATGCTCGCCTTCCTCATCACTACTAACATCAGGAACACTTAGGCCTAAGGCTCACTTGGCGGAATTCATCCTTTTGAAGGTGGATTTATTGAAGGATTGAGAGAGGGGTTTTCTTTCATCAACAGCTAGGTGAAGGGTAAGGGCCTGGAAAGTATTGGTTAGAAGTCCTCCAAAAGGTAGTGATTGCCTAGCCGTAAGGTTAAGCATTTCCTTGATAATGATATAACCTAGGTTTAGAGGCTTCTTCCTAACAATGCAAGAAAGGACATAGGCATGAAGAGGGTTCAAGTGATCATCGTGGCCAAACTTAGGAAAAAGATTTGTTCCTAGAAAGTGGGCATGCTCCCTATAGTTTTGGTGTAGGCTATTTAATTCTATAGGATTTTTATCAACTAGATCAAGTCTAAGAATTGCCCTTCTCCCTTGTTTATCCTGATCAATTCTTTTGAAATCCTCATATGAAGTGAAATATGCCAACTCTCCTCGATTTGGTGCACTTAGCATCTCAGTTAGCCATTCTACGATAATCTTGATTTCATTTCCATAGATATAGCTACTAATGACCACATATCCTTCATCATCAATATCTTCAGTCATATTGTAATAGAAATATCGAACCATTTCGGGATACATAAATTGGGGCAAATCTAAGAATTTCTTCTAACCCATATCAGTGAAAAAATTCAACTACATATTCCTTTCCTATGGGCAACTGAAGAACTCTACCCGAAACCACAAATTTATCCTTAAATTCTGGCCAAGAGTTATACCTATCTTTGTCTAGGAAGAAATAGTCATCGAAGGAAGGAGTAAAAGAAGGCATGGATGAGCACTATCCTAGTGAACCTTTGGCTTTCTTCAACGACCATCTCTTTGCCACTGCCTGCCTCTTCTTCTCAACTTGCGTCGGAGCAGTCGGCGCCGGAGGTGGAGGAGGTTTGGCGTTCTTGGTGCGAGGCATGGTGCGAGGCTCAGTTATGGTTTTGAGTGGAGACGGGAAAGGAGAGGTTGATCCTGAGGTGTGGCGGACGAAGGAGAGCTAGGGCACGGTCGAACCAGGGAGCATGATCGATGGAGAGGGCTAGGGCACGGTCGAACCAGGGAGCATGATCGATGGAGAGGGCTAGGGCACGGTCGAACCAATGAAGCTTTGATCGGGGGATGTTTATAAGGGGAGATTATGTGAAAATGATTGAAAAGCCCTCACTTATTGTCTGACGATCCGTGGCGATCGACCCTCAGAAGTTGGCGGTCGACCGTCGCGAACAATATGTGTAATATTAAAGTCTCACGGTCGATCCGAGGAAGTTGGCAGTCGACCGTGGCACACGATAGGTGTAAAAATGAAAGCCCACGATCAATCCAAGGAGTTGGTGGTCGATCGTCCAGTGCGAATGTACGCACGGTCGACCGTCAGGAAGTCTGGATCGACCGTCAATTCCAAAAAGTGAATTTTAAAATTCAATTTAAAATCATTTTTAATCAAAACATCACAAAACTTTGCATACACGTGTAACTAAATATTATGAGCTAAACACAACTCATAAATTATAAAAATTACCTAATTTACCAAAATTTAGCACTCAAGTAGGATATTCTATAAAAAGTAGATAAAGAGGTGACCATACCTTTTCTTTTTAGCTCCTTTATTTTGGACATCCCAAGCTCCCTTAGTAGATATAGAAATCTGTCTTCACTCAAGGGTTTGGTTAGAATATCCGCAATTTGATGCTCGGTGCTAACAAATTCAAGTGCAATATCTCCTTTTTGTGTGTGATAACGAAGGAAATAGTGTCGAATTTCTATGTCCTTTGTTCTAGAATGTAGGATGGGATTCTTAGATAAGCTTATGGCACTAGTGTTGTCACATCTAATGGGCATTTTGCCTACATGTATGTTGTAATCTACCAATTGTATTTTCATCCAAAGTAATTGTGCACTACAACTACCCGCCGCAATGTATTCCGCTTCGGCTATGGATAAAGCAACTGAATTTTGCTTCTTGGAGAACCAAAAAACAAGTGCATGACCAAGAAAGTGACATGTATCACTTGTGCTTTTTCTATCAAGCCTACATCCGGCAAAATCCGCATCGGAGTAGCCAATTAGATCAAAAGATGATCTTCTAGGATACCACAAACCATAATTTTGTATTTCTATTAGATATCTAAAGATCCTCTTGACTGCAACCAAATGAGATTCCGTACGACAAGATTGATATCTAGCAAAAAGGCAAACACTAAACATGATGTCTGGTCTACTAGCGGTCAAATAAAGTAAAGAACCAATCATCCCTCTATAAAGTGTTTGTTCAACGGGTTTACCATCTTCATCCTTGTCTAATTTGAGTGTTGTACACATGGGGGTTCTATAAATTTTGGATTCGACAAAATCATATTTCTTGAGTAGGTCTCTAGTATATTTGGCTTGATTTACAAAGATCCCTCCTCGAGTTTGCATGATTTGTAAACCAAGAAAATAATTGAGTTCACCCATCAAACTCATCTCAAACTCACTTTGCATACATGTGGTAAATTCTTCACAAAGTTTATCATTTGTAGAACCAGAAATAATATCATCAACATAAATTTGAACCAAGAGCAAATCTTTTCCTTTTGATTTGGTAAATAATGTAGTTTCAATTTTTCCTCTACAAAAATCATTATCCATCAAGAATTTACTAAGCCTTTCATACCAAGCTTTAGGAGCTTGTTTTAATCCATACAAGGCTTTAGTGAGCTTGAATACATGATCTCTCAATTTGTAGTCCTCAAATATGGGGGGTTGTTCAACATAGACTTCTTCCTTTAGGAAAGCATTCAAGAAGACACTTTTAACATCCATTTGATACAATTTGAAATCTTTGTAAGATACAAAAGCTAGAAGTAGTCTTATTGCCTCAAGTCTAGCTACCGGTGCAAAAGTCTCATCAAAATCAATTCCTTCTTGTTGATTGAACCATTTTGCAACAAGTCTAACTTTGTTCCTTGTAATTGTCCCCGATTCATCCATTTTGTTTCTAAAAACCCATTTAGTACCAATAACGGGATGATCATAAGGTTTAGGTACCAGATTCCAAACTTCATTTCTTTCAAATTGATTCAACTCTTCTTACATTGCTAAGATCCAATGATCATCCTCTAGTGCTTTCTCAATCGTTTTGGGCTTAATTTGAGATAGGAAGGCTAGATTTGCACATGCATTTAATGAAGATCTAGTTTGGATTCCTCTTGATGGTTCACCAATTATCAATTCCTTTGGGTGTGAAGATGCATATTTCCAATCTTTGGACAAAGCATGATGTTGATCACTAGGTGTAATTTCAAAGGATTCCTCAAATCTATTATTCAATTCTTCAACATCATTTTGAGTTTCATCTACTATATTTTTTGAGTTGACATTAGGATTATCACCATCTTTACCATCAATTCTACTAGGAACTATAATCATTTCATCAAAAGCTACATGCATTGATTCTTCAACCACTAAGGTTCTTTTATTGAAGATTCTATAGCTTTTGCTTCTCTCCGAGTATCCAAGAAAAACTCCTTCATCAAATCTAGCATCAAATTTTCCAAGATTATCCTTGCCATTGTTTAAGATAAAACACTTGCAACCAAAAGCTCTAAAGTTCCCAATATTTGGAATTCTTCCTTTCCAAAGCTCATAGGGGGTTTTCTTCAAACTAGGTCTCAAAGTTACTCTATTAATCACATGGTAAGAAGTATTAATTGCTTCGGCCCAAAAATACTTAGGAAGATTATTCTTACACAATAGAGTTCTAGCCATGTCTTGTAGGGTCCGATTTTTCCTTTCAATAACACCATTTTGTTGAGCGGTTCTAGGTGACGAGAAGTTATGAGAAATCCCGTTGTCATTGCAAAACTTTTCTAGATGGGAATTCTTGAATTCTCCTCCATGGTCACTTCTAATGCATATAATGAGAATACATTTCTCATTTTGGACTCTTCTACAAAAGTTGGTGAATTCCTCAAAGACTTCATCTTTGTGTCTAAGGAAAATCACCCAAGTGTATCTAGTGTAATCATCTACTAGTACAAAGCTATATGATCTACCACCTAAGCTTGTAGGTTTGGTTGGTCCAAAAAGGTCCATGTGAATGAGTTCTAATACTCTTGTGGTGGAAACTACATCTTTAGGCTTGAAAGAGGATTTTACTTGTTTTCCTTTTTGACATGTATCACAAATCTTATCTTTCTCAAATTTGATATTGGGAAGTCCAAGAACAAGGTCTTTTCGAGAAAGTTTGGATATTAAATCCATGTGTGCATGTCCAAGCCTTTTATGCCATAACCAAGAATTGTCATTTAAGACACTAAAGCATACATCATTATGGCAAACAAGATCATCAAGATAAAATGTGTATACATTACCATCACGATGACCTACTAACAAGATTTTATCACTAAGAGCATTCTTAACATAGCATTTTGAATCTTCAAAAATAACTTTATTTCCTCTATCACATAATTGACTAATGCTAAGCAAATTATGTTTCAAACCTTCAACTAAGAGAACATTTTCAATAATAATGGAAGAAATTTTACCAATATTGCCAATGCCAATTATTTTTCCTTTTTCATTGTCTCCAAAGGTCACCATTCCTCCATCTTTGGATTGAAAGGTTGAGAACATGGTTCTTGCTCCCGTCATGTGTCTTGAGCATCCACTATCAAGTTACTATCTTCTAGCCTTTGTATTGGTCTTGATCTTGGATCTCATACAGTCCTATAAATAAGAGATCAAACCTTGATTTTTGGTATCCAAATATTTTTGAGTCCATTTGCATTAGTACTATGCATAAGAGAAAAAGATGAATGTTTAGGTGCCCAAATTTTCTTAGCATTAGCATGCCTCATGAGATAGCAACTAGGTGCAATGTGACCTACTTTGCAACAATAATGACATATAGGTGCTTGTGCTACCGTAGGAGGATGAGAAGAAGCTTTAACAAAGTTAGTCTTCTTTTGGTTGTTCACCTTTCTAGGGTTGTAGCCCATCCCTTCTTTATTTAAGGAGCTCCTTTGGCTATCCAATTCAAGACTCGGGCCTTCGAATGAGGCAAGCTTTCCTAAGATGAAAGAATCCGTCCTCT
The DNA here is from genome assembly GCA_963920575.1 of Narthecium ossifragum. Lineage (NCBI taxonomy): Eukaryota > Viridiplantae > Streptophyta > Magnoliopsida > Dioscoreales > Nartheciaceae > Narthecium > Narthecium ossifragum. The sequence continues at coordinate 10,379,776 of OY986966.1, forward strand.
CATCTAGCTTGTCTCTACTCTTCACGAATTTAGCTATAGTGATTTTTAAGTCATTAACCTCAAGAGTGAGATCTCTCTTGGATTTCCTCAAGTAGATAAGTTCCCTTTGCATATCATAGTTTGTGTTCTTCAATATGATGACCTCATATTGAGTGTTCTTGAGTTCCTCCTCAAGTGTGTCACAAGAGTTGTTGTCTAGTATGCATTTGTTTTCCTTTTCTAAGGTTTCAATCCTATGCATGGCATCTAATTTTTCTTCTTCTACTTTCTTCAAGTCCTTACAAGTAGCATAGTATTTCTTTTTAAGGGATTTGAAATCATTAGCTAAGGCATGATAAGCATCAAAAAGTTCTTCAAATGCAAGCTCATCCTCTACCTCATTTTCCTCTTCTTCCTCATCTCCATGTGCCATTAAACATATGTTGGCTACCTCTTGTTCTTCTTCATCGGATGAGGTCTCCACATCACTTGCTCCCCAAGTAGCCATCATTGCTTTCTTTTTCTTAAACTCCTTCTTTGAAGGCTTCTTGAGTTGAGGACAATCAAACTTGATGTGTCCGGGCTTCCTACACTCATAACATATGATTTCATTTGAGTTAGAAGAAGTAGGATTGTATTTTTCACCTTTAGGGAATTTCTTCTTGAAGAATTTCTTTCCTCCTTAGCGCTTGAAGATCTTTTGAATTCTTCTTGATATCATCGCCAATTCTTCATCGTCATCTCCTTCACTTGAATCGGATGAGTCTTTGCTAGATGATTCGAAAGCAATGATCTTCTTCTTTTTATCTCCTTCTTCGTTGCTTTTCTTTAAGTTGATCTCATAGGTCATGAGGGAACCCATGAGCTCATCGAGTGACAACTTGGATAGATCATTGGCTTCTTCAATCACTGTCACTTTAGGATCCCATGATTTCGGTAGACACCTAAGTATCTTTCTCACAACTTCATCGTTAGCATAAATTCTTCCAAGAGATTCAAGCACATTTAATATGTTAGTAAAATGTATAAACATCTCACTAATGGTTTCATCATTCTTCATGCAAAAGAGTTCATACTCATGTACAAGCATACTTATTTTAGACTCTTTAACTCGGCTTGTTCCCTCATAAGTGACCTCAAGCTTGTCCTATATCTCTTTTGTTGATTTGCATATAGAGACCCTATTGAATTTACTAGGGCTAAGGGCACAAAACAGAAAGCTTTTGGCCTTAACATTTATTTGAAGGTTCTTGAGATCAATTGAGGTGTAGTCACTCTTTGTTTTTAGGACTTCTTTACCATCAACAATTTTCATAGGGATATATGGTCCATCCTCTATTACCAACCAAGCTTCGTAATCCATAGATTGGATGAATATCTCCATTTTGGTTTTCCAATATGTATAGTTGGATCCATTAAAGTATGGTAACCTATTTGTAGCTTGTCCCTCTATGTTTTTCATCTCTAGATAGGATCCTCTAAGGGTTATTACACTACTAAAAATAGAGACCTAGCTCTGATACCAATTGAAGGTCCAAGAGGGGGTGAATTGGACTCTTTTCGAAAAACTAGAGTAATAGAAAAATCGGGTAGAAGAGAACTAACACCTTAAATGCTTGTAGATGAAATGAAACTAAAGTAAAACAGCATGCAAGAATTATATCAAAGAGAGGTTAGAGAGATAGCACCGATTTTATAGTGGTTCGACCCAACTCTTGGTCTACGTCTACTTTTCTCAAGGCTCTACTTGAGGTTCCACTACTTGCAAATCTTTTACAAGCTTTTCCTCCAAGCTTCCCGGTGCTTCGTGACCTTACAATCACAGCCAACTGCTGTTGGATAACTCTCAAAGTACTCCTTCACACTCGAAGAATGATTTACAAAGATTATAGCTCTAAAGAGAATAAGTAGTAACTCTTGCTTAGACTTGCTCAAATGATCTCAATAATATAAATAATAGTTATGGCAAGTTTACAACAAAGAACTACTTATATCTAGCCTTCAACCAGCTAAAAAATGACCTCCAACGGCTCTCTGTAACTCTCCAACGGCTAGTTTTTTACTCTGCGCGTTGCTGGCGATTGATCCATGCATCGTCCGTGACATCGACCGTCATATACAAAAACTCAGCCTTTGCGACCCACGGTCGATCCACCCGTCGACCGTCGCATCGTCCGTCAGGCTCTGTTGTGAAAAATGCTTCCCAGGGTCGATGCTCCGATCGACCGTCGTTTCTTCACTTTTCACCAACATCCTCCACGGTTGACCGTTGCATCGTCCGTCGGATCGTCCGTGAGCCTACAATATTTAAAAACACAAAGTCTAAACCTCACGGTCGACCGGTCCATCGACCACCGTATCGACCGTCAGGCTCTGTCAAGAAAATGGATTCGCAGGGTTGATGCAATGATCGACCGCGAGCCAACATTTTATTTTGTCAAGTATGGTGCATCGTCCGCGGTCGATCCATGGATCGACCATCGCATCCCCACGGTCGATCCATGCATCAACCGTCAGTACAATAACTCATTAAATATTGAATTTGAGACTTTGAATTAAGGGGTAATAAATATTAAACATATATTTTATCATTTAATGTATGTTGGCATCATCAAAACAAGGTTTGGATCAACACAAGGCGTTAACAATACTAAAGCAAGTGTATAACATGCGATCATTGATATAAAATCGAAATTTCACAATTTATGTCTACGGTTAAACTGCATCCAAAACACTCACCAAAACCCTGGAAAATCCTCTGATAATAGTATGCATGCTTCCTAACATCATTGGCTATCTATCATGAAAAAAACCCAATCAAAGAAACACGAAAAATCCCTATTCAAGGCTAGCGATCGACCTTGTGGTGAGTCAAAAGCTGGCGGTTGATTGGAGCATCGACCCCGGGGAAGCAAAATGGCAACAGAGACTCACGGTCGATGTGGCGGTCTATGCAATGGTCGACCTTGGAGCATGGGTAAACAAAAGCGGGGAATGGCGGTCGATCCATGGATCGACCTTCAGAAGCTATTTTGGGGATTTTGAGGCTCACAGTCTATACGAAGGTCGACCGTAGAGCCTGGGTAATGAAGAAAATTTGGAAGTTCTATTCTGACATAGTTTGGGATAAAAATTTACCAAAAACCATAGAAACATCAAAAAAATATGAAATCAACTGGATTTGGAAGAAGACTCAATGATCTCCAACTTTTATGTTGAAGGTTTCCCGAAACTATGCACGCACAGTGCTCTGATTTGGGCTCGAACGGACAGTCTCAATGAAGAACAAAAAATCCAGGAATTAAATGTGGAAAAGATGCTGAAATCATAATTAAATCCAAATAAAACCTAATGAAACTTCAATCAGCAATCAAACAACCCAAGAAGTATCATATAACAAGAAGAGAACAAAGAACAAATAACCTAATCCACAGATTTAGCTTAACGCGAGTTGAACTCAAGCTAAACGCAACAACCCTACCTTACCACGCTAATCCGCCATCAAACCAGCTCCTCCCTCATCATTGTCACCTTCAAGCTAGCCGGAGAATGCTGTCGGAGCTCTCTCTTAAGGCTTCACTCACGACGGGAAGGAAGAAGGAGAAGAAGGAACGTGGGAGGCAGGGGAAGGAAAAGAAAGAGAAGGAAGAGGTAAGGGGGTATTTAAAGGGTCTAGTAAACCGCCCTATTATAGTGATCGACCTGCTACAGTGCGAACCGACCTGCTATAGTATGAATCGACCATCCTTTTCAATCTTTTCCGATCGAGCTCCGATCTTCCGATCGAGAGCGCCTATAAGGATCTAATCAAACACTTATATCAATTCAAGGTAGTGTGTGCACTACACGGGTCTGAAACCGACCTCCAATGTGTAATTTACCAAATTGCCCTTGGAGTCCAAAATCAACAATGCGATCAAACAGATCGAGCTCGACACGAAAACAGGCCAACATGGCTCGGCCTCCGACCTACGCAGTCGAGCCAGGTTAGAGGAATGGGTCCTCACAAGCCACCTTTCGCGGTCTCCTTGAAGAACCGGCCTCATGTGGGCCCCCTTAAGCTTGCCAGCTCACCCTATCCTACTTTAGATCCCTTACTGTTTTCCTAGTTTGCTTTCCTAGTTTAGTTATTCATATTGTAATATAACTCTTGTTTTAGGAAGTTATTTGCTTACATAGGAAGTAACCTAGTTGGAGTTCAACTTCCTTTAGGACTCTTGTATTATGCTACTATGAGCTTTTTGTTCGTAAGCCGTCCAAGCTCGCATGCCTGGTCATTGTTGACGGAATGCCGATGTGGGGGTTCCTTTGGACCTGGGGTCCTCCTTTGCTATGGTCACGGAGGGGGAGTCCCGGGTGTGAGCCCTAGTTCTCTAGATGATGAGCTGAGGTGCAATCGGCTCAAGTCGACGAGTAGTAGGGAGTTGGCGCGGCGGAAATGCAGTCGACTCAGAGGATGGCATGGCACGAACGCGGTATGGGGGCGCGGCGCGGTCCTAGCACATTATGGTGCGGGGTCGGGCATGGCACGACGCGGGGGCACCGCTGTGATGGCGTAGGGCATCGGCGGCCGCGGCGAGGTGGCCAGTCTAGGGGAGCGGTGGTGGCACGAGGGCGTCAGGAGCCACGGGCCATGAGGAGAGGGTGCCGGTGAAGGGAGGAGGGGGAGTGATGGAGAGAGATGGCCGAGGAAGAGAGGAGGAGGGGGCAACGGTGTGGCGGCAACGGCCAGTGGTTGTGGCAATGGTGGCGAGGAGCAGCAGCGATGGCTTCGAGGGAGGGAGTCAGGAAGAGGAGAGAGGGTGGAGCGATGACGGAAGGAGAGGAGATGAGCAAGAGAGAGAAGAGTGGTTGGGGCTATAAGGAGGGAAGGAGAGGCGGAGTCTAGGTCAAAGAAGGAGAGGGAGGACGGTGGAGTTGGAGTGGAGGTGGGAGAAAGAAAGAGGAAAGAGGTGGCGGTGGTCAGAGTTGGAGTAGGAGTAGGAGAAGGGGAAGAGTCCGGCGGGAGAGAAAGAGGAAAGAAGGAAGAAGAAGGGGGAAAGAGAACAGAGGCCGGTGAGGAGGCGTCTGACGGCGACAGTGAGCCAGGCGGGGCCGGGGCGGCGACAGAAGTCGCGGCCGAGCAGCGCGATGGCGGGGCATAGCATGGGTGCAAGCAAGTGGCCTTTGGGCCACTACCTCTCCCCGAGGGAGGTGGCGCAAGGGGGCCAGGTGATGCCGGGGTCGAGCAAGAAGAGAGGTTGGAGCTAGGGGAAGAAGAAGTGAAAGAGAAGGGAGGAAGAGAGGGTGGCTGTGGGGGGCGGGGGGGGGGGGGGGGGGGGGCATGGGCATAGAACGCGGGCCGACAGCAGAGCCGCGGGCGTGGGTTGGTGGTTGAACTGCAAGCACGGTCTGGTGGCGGAGGAGGAAGGAGGAGGTGGCCCAGGGAAAGGGACGGAAGAGAGAGAGAGAGGGGAACAAAGAAGAGGAGCGGCTCAACTGTGATCGCGGTTGGTGGCACACGGCCGGCTTGATGCCAGAAGTGCCGGAAGAGAGAGAGAGAGAGGGGAAAGCCCTTGGGCCAGATCAAGGCGAATGGGAAGAAGCGGTACCCGGAAGAGGAGGGATCGCCGGCGATCATCGCTGTCGGAGCTCGGGTCAGGAGCTCTGAGAAGTGGTTGAGTTGAGAGCGAACTTCCTAAAACAATCCCTTCGTCAAGAGAACTGAGCTTGGTGGCAGAAGCCTTTGGAGGATTTTAATTATTTCTTGATTTCATTAACTATAGGGTATGGGAGCCTTTATATAGTCATCATACTAGAGACCTAACCAGAGTGGAACTCTGGCTTACTGACTTCCTATTCAAGCAATAGCCTATTTTAAAAGCGAAAAAGAAAGAGTCCTACTAGAACTGAGATGACTAAGTTAGAAAACTAAATTAGGAACGCAATTAAGTAACTAGGAAATTAAGTAGGATAGGATGAGGAGTCCTGGACTCAACTCTTGGTGGGACCAGGAGAGGAGGGGCCAGCCCCCTTTTGTGGCCGGCTCCAAGGAAGGCCGGTCCTTGGTGAGGCCGGTTAGGCTTGGGCTTGGGCCCACATCTAATCTGATCAGGAGCGCCATGTTAGGTTTTTGAAAGCTTAAATTTTGGCGTGTATCATATGTCTATATAAAGGCCCCAGCACCTCAATGAGAAATAATCCATAAATAATTAAATCAAAGTTTTTAGCTTTTTAGGCTTGGTCCCCTTAATGGAAGGGATTGTTCGAGAGAGCTCGCTTCCAAGTCACCACCCCCGGAGCTCCTGACAGAATTCCAACCACTACAATCGTCGGTTCTCTCACTAACAATCATCTTCTTCTGGGTACTTCTTCATCCTCCTTCGCCTTGGTCTCTTCGTAGTTAATTCCATTATGCACTGTCTCTTTCTTCCTTTGCTTCCTTACTCCGCCGACCCTACCAAGACCTCGTTCTTCTTCTCTCTCTCTCTCTCTGTCTCCCCCCCCCCCACCTTGCCGGCCGCCCTTCTCTTTCCCTCATCCCTTGGCCCCGGCACCCAAGCCGGCCCGCCATTGGCTGCCCGCCTCGCCAGCCGGTCACTCTCCTCCGGTCATCCTTCTTCTTCCTATCCACCTTCCCTTCATTATTCCCATCCTCCAAACCCTAAACCCTAGATTAAACCTTAACCCTAACCGTAGCATTCCTTCATCCTACCCTCTTCTCTATCGCACCATCGCCACTTGAGACCTCTCCAGCCAGAATAATGGCATCAAGGTCACGAGTCAAATTCTCGTGACGCTATAAGCAAAATCACCCGTAACAAAAGACAAGATGGAGGTCATAGCGGCAGACAACAGGCCTTTCGCCCAGTTTGCCAATGCAGTTGAAGCATCACTATATAATGGCAATTTTGGCTCAATCAAGTTCGACGAAATAAACCAAGAGTTGTTGGCCATCTCCGAAAATGAAGAACCAAACTTCAACTAAGACTAAGACATAGCCCTAATGTTTAGTCAACTAAGTCCAAATGTAATGGCCTTCAAAAGCCCAATCGTCGATCGGAAACCGGCCACCAAGGACCATGTATAAAACTACAGATGAAGAGGCCGCCTTGACGGCCCTCTAGGCCAAATTATTGGCCTATCGCTGGGGAGTTTTTGAATACAAAGAAGCAAACGAGATGGATTGTCTTCATGAAGTGGGAGATGAAGAATTGGCTTATTTCTAGAGTCGACCAGAAGGCATAAGTGGCTACATCCAATCTCAAGATCCGCTCAAAGAGATCAACCTGGGCGAAAACGGGGAGCATCGCCCAACCTTCATCAGCAAGTTGTTGGATAGCCAAACCAGGTACGAACTGATATCACTTTTAAAGGCTTTCAAAGACTATTTTGCATGGGAATATCATGAAATTCTTGGTTTAAATAGAAATCTTGTTGAACACAAATTACCCATTAAAGCTGGGTACAAACCACACAAGCAACCGCCTAGATAGTTTGCTAGGAATGTCACTCTCGAAGTAAAAAAAAAAGAGATAGAACAGCTATGAAAAGCCAATTTTATTAGAACTGCTAGATATGCAGAATGGCTATTCAATATCATACCGGTCATGAAAAAAATGAGAAAATAAGGATATGCATAGATTTTAGAAATTTAAATTTAGCCACACCAAAGGACGAGTATCCTATGCCAACGATAGACACATTAATAGTCTCAACGGCCAAACATGAAGTATATTCATTATGGATGGGTATTCTAGATATAACCAAATTTACATAGCTGAGGAAGATGTAGTTAAGACAATGTTGTACTACGAATGGGTAGTAATGCCTTTTGGTTTGAAAAATGCTAGTGCTACTTACCAGCGGGCCATGAATTAAATATTCAACGATATGATTAGCGATTTCCTAGAGGTTTACGTAGATGACTTAATTGCTAAGTCCAGCAAGTGGACACAACATTTTGATCACTAAAACAATCACTAGAACGTATGCGAAAATATCACCTGAAGTTAAATCCTTTAAAGTGTGCAATCGGGATATCATCAGGCAACTTTCTAGGATTCATCGTCCATCAAAAGAGTATTGAATTGGAAGTGAATATAACTAAAGCGATATTGAAAGCCGACCCCCTGACGAATAAGAAAGAGCTACAAAAGTTCCTGGGTAATGTTAACTTCTTAAGACGTTTTATTTTCAATTGTGCCAGAAAAACTAAGGTGTTCTCATCTCTTTTAAGACTAAAGGGGATGGATGAATTCATCTTGGAGCAAAAGCATCAAAAGGCCTTTGAAGAGATAAAAGAATACCTTACGAAACCGCCAGTAATGGCATCGCAAAGGCATGGTGAACCTTTAAAGCTCTATATCGCTACTGCAGAGGAATCAATCAGTGGCGTGTTAACTCAAGATGATCGGGGCGGGAACGAAAGGGGTATATATTATCTTAGCAGGCAATTGCTGGTGTATGAAGCCCGTTATACTATGTTGGAAAAGCTATGTTTGGCAATCTACTTCATGTGTACGAAATTAAGGGCTTACTTAAAGCCCGTCACTATGTACTTAGTTTCTAAATTCAATATAATCAAGTACATGTTTTCCCGTTCTATCATACATCAACGAATTGGTAAATGGGTATTAGCCTTAGTTGAATTTAACATCCAATTCGTAACATAGCTGTCAGTTAAAAGACAAGTATTGACTGATTTTTTAGTTGATCATCCATGCAGAGAAGTACCCAAAGAGCCAATCATAGATATAGGCTCTTTCATTAAGGCTTCTTGGATTTTATATTTTGATTGGTCAAAAACATCAACAGGAGTTGGGCTTGGTATTTTTGCAATAGCCCCAAGTAAGCAATATTTTTCGTACTCATTCACGTTAAATCAATTATGCACAAATAATCAGGCCAAGTATGAAGATCTAATTATTGGCCTTGAAATGTTATTCGAAATAGATTCTAGGTCACTAGTCATAACGGGTGATTCACAATTGGTCGTTAACCAGGTAATTGGAACATATCAATGTTTGAGTGGAGCATTGACCCCACTGCATGATATGGCCCAAGAAATCTTAGGCCAATAACTTGAGTTAGGAAGAATTTCACAAGGCAATGATGCAATCGTTGATGGATGTAGACAAAAAGAGGTTATCGCCTATAATAACATTATTTCACAGAAAGAAAAAATGACCAAAATATATAACAAAAAGGTGGTAGAGAAAGATTTCCAAGTAGGAGAGATGGTATGGAAAACGATACTGCCCATTGTGAAAGATCCAAAATATGGAAAGTGGTCACTGATGTGTTGCGAACATGTCGTTAAAATGTTACAAACTCAATCAAATATTAAATTTATATTCCTTATTCAATCACTACACTACTAGGTAGAATAGTGGTGAAGTCCGGAGTCGAACCACAGGAAATTTATCATGAAATATTGAATTCAATTCTCAAACTCTAAATCTAAGCAAAAGAAGCAATGATAAGTTTGAATTAACTAAAACTATCTAATGAAAGTAAGTAAAAGTTATTAGACTAATGAGAGAGATACTTAGGGTTTACTCAATCCACCTTAGTTTCATTTTATGTATTCTTCAGTTATCCTCTTATCTCCTTCTCTAAACATTATGGATCATAATGCTACAAGCTCACATGAATCCCTAAAATAAGATTTATGTTCCTAACGGCATAACCTATCTTTCTTGGCATAGGTTGTCTTCGGTCCTACAATTACTTTAAGTTATACTACTCCTAATGACCTTGGCACAACCTATCCTAGCTTAGCATAGCCTATCTCACTAGCAAACCATAAATCACATGAAAACCATCCTATGAATCTCTACAATCAATCACAGAAATCATATAGGACTGAAAGTACATCAAGGGAACTTTGTTCTTTCAACTCTATTAACAATAAAAAAACAAATTCATAGGATCATGTATTGAAAAGAATACAAGATTCAAACCAAAGAATGCAAAAGGTTACACTAGAGTTTCATGAGATCCCTAAGTTTAGAAATTAGCTACTCATCTCTTGAGAAAGATCCATAGGTGTTGGGAAGGAAGCAATCGATCCCCACGAAAAGATCTCCGTCTTCAAACCCTAACTGTCGCGCCCCGACCCGCGAAAGCCCAACCGGGCCAGGCGACGCGAACCGGAACCTACAAAACGCGGAAAACAAAGCTGGCGAGGGTTCCCTCTAACCTATTGGTCTCCCTAGCAATTCATCAGAAACCCCCAATTAAATCAATATTAATTAGCAAAACCTCGAACCTCAGATTAAAAACTCAAGTGATAATGTACAAAACCTCGGAGAGGGGAAGATCCAAAATACAACATACTCCCGTAGGAGACTAACTAACATAAGGATAAAAGCAGTAAATATCGCCACCTCTCAAAAGCCACCAGGCGTCGCCGCACCGCCGTCCAACTGCCCGGTAGGGGCCACAGAAGAGGAACTGACGCCTGCACCTGCAAAACGCAGCCTGGGTAGGTGTGAGCACTAAGCTCAGTAGGGATCTACACTACGACACACATAAGGAAGAGGGAAACGCAACAGTGTCGCCCTCAAGCCAGACTCGAGTGAGCTACAATGGTCCCATTACCATTCACCGGTGATCTCTAGGCATATCCAACCATGGTCACCCCAACGGACTGGGCCCATCCTGGATACACCTAGTGTCGCAGGGTTCCAGCTGTGGTCACCCATCACTCACTGGGCCCACACTGATGCCCCTGTTGGCAGGAATGGACACTGCCCAAAGAATCAGACCCACCACCGGTGGCATCCTCAACACCTGACTTGAGGCTGACACGACCTCTAATCATCATCAAGCAACAGGTGCACCAGTCCTCTAGGCCTATCATCGAATCGACTGGCACTACAATTCAAACCGGGTCCAAACCACCCAACCTCGGTCCTAGGGCTAAGTCCGAGCTTCCAGCCTCGGGACGGCGACCCAAAGATCACCCACGCCCTAACCAATGCAACTAATGCACAAACCAACAATGCATGCTATGACATACACAGATAATAGGAAAGGCATGCAGCAGTATGTCAAGCATCATATAAGTCTACTAGATCGCTACAACGGTACCACCAACCGCTGCCAGCCGATCCGCAGCGGGTCCCGGCATTACGACGGTACCGCGACCGTCAACCGCGGACTCCTGCAACGGGAAGCAACCCCGAAAACCGTTGATGAACAGTACACAATATAATATTATATTCTGAAATATAATATTATATTCAAACACCCAAAACCACTACTTAGGGCTAATTGATCCCGTCGATCCGACGTCCAAACAACGTCGGATTCACGATTCAACTTAGCCACTAGTAGGTGTATAAACCAGGATCATCGTATCCAAAAATCATAATCATCCAACGGTTGGATTGACGGGAAAACGCTAATCAAAATTGTTAATCAAACTAACTTATCCATTAATTGCTGCAACGCAGCCCTCCAGCAAACAATTCATAAACAATCGTACATTAATCAGAAACATACGAAACAAGATGGAATGGAAAGCTAGCGAGTAGAGCTACAACTCTTATGTTTATCAAAAGCCAAGATCATGTACTCGCCAGCCGAAAAACTCGCCGCAAGCCGGCTGTTTCTCAAGAACAGCAGAAAACCAGAAATCCGAGACTAATCTTACATAAAACCTACTCAAATCTCAACTGATTAATATGAAACTCAAATCAGTTATTCTGCAAGGCATAAGGAATCCAACAAAGTAAGGATCAACAAGATCCAACGGCTAGATCTCAAGAAAACCCGAAATAAACACAGTAGGTATAACCCTACCTAGCCGCGCTTTCCTCGGCTGATTCCCCGCGATTTGATCACCAACAAGCCTCCAAACCACTTCAGGGATCTTCCTCTCGTTGTCACGAATCCAACGAGCCTTAGAACGCCGAAAAAGATGGCCGGAGGAGGGAGAACGGAGGAGATGAAGCTCGCCGGCGGTAAAGGGAAGAAAACAGAGCACCGCGGGAAAGAGAGAAGGAAGGAAGAAGAAGAGAAGAGAAGGGAAGGAAAGAAAAGGAAGGAAAAGCCTGGGGAAGCCGGGAAAATGGGGGAAAAGCTGGGAGAGGGGAGGGGAAGTCTTCCCTCTCTGATAGGGGAGAGCGACGGCCGACGGCCGTCCTCGCGAAAGAGAAAGAAAGCACCGACTCGAGCATGATCGATCTCCAAGGCATGTGAGATCGATCTCCTTTGCAATCCAAATCGATCTCCTTGAAATCCAGATCGATCTCCTTTGCAATCCAGATCGATCTCCCTAGCCATCCAGATCGATCTCCTTTACTCAGAAAGGCAAACTTGGGCTAAAACACAAGCCCAAGCTCAGATCTTCCGATCTCGGGTTCACCTAGCCATTCTAAACAAACACGAACACAGACAAGGCCAGTGTGTGCACACGCGGGTGTGAAACAAACCAACAAGGTGCAATTTACCAAATTGCCCTTGCGGTCTACAACGAGCCACAGGGGTAGAGGGGATGGTCCTCACACTAACCTTCTCCTTTTTCTCTCTGATTTTTCTCCCAAAAGATGAGCAATTCGGATGGAATAATCCTATTTATAGAAGAACTCCCGAAATTAGGGTTTTGGCTAAGTTGGACTTCTATTACAACTCGGATTTCCTGGATTAATTCCTGGCAGTCTATTCCGGGCGCAACTGGACCAAATAAAGCTGGATTTTGAAAACAAGTCCAACATGAAAGATGTAGATTAGGAAGCCTTCTATCATATCCCAAAGATTTTATAATATTCTGATTTATCTGGAATATTTGAAGAATATTCTCCTGAATGTCGATGGACCAGTTTTCTAGCATATGTTTATCTTCATAGTCTTCCAAACTGGTATCAATCTGTCAGGAATCTCGTAAAGTGTCCAACATGAAAGTTGTTCTTCTTGATGGCTTCTAGAAATTCTCCAAATTTCAGGAATTTAAGATTTATCTGGAGATTTTGGCAAATTCTTTTCAAACTGACAGCGAAGAGGCGTAATTTCAACATATTAGTCTTTTTCTGTATTTTCTAAGTTGAATCTTCGTTAAACCTGAAATCAACTAACAAACTATCAAATACAAACACTCTCGGGCTAACAAAGGTAAATTAAGGGGTTTAATCATAAATATTTAGTGACTCATCAGTCACCTAACTGGGAAGGGCCATATATCGTGGATCAAGCTAGGCCCAACGGGGCATATCGATTGAGATAATTGGATGGGGAATTACATGATGACCCAATAAATGGCAGATACTTAAAACCATATGTTCCAACCGTGTTGGAACAAATTGATTTCTTGTAAGTCATCATGCCACGAATGTAGATATATACATAGAAGTGCAGTCTTTAAAAAAAAAAAAAAAAAAGAAAAGAAAAGAAAGGGGAGGGAGAACACCATCATACGAAAAGACTGGTAGAAAAGATGTATATATTCAAATGCCACCTATCACGAAAAGGGAGTTGATTACTTCAAAATCTACCAAGTGGCACCAGCCAAAAAGAAAAGATGCGTGGTAAGAACTATTAATGCAGGGAGGACATACGTTGAGAAATGGCTGCCACACAATCTCTACAGTGGCGCCAGGCCAATTGGTTGGCCTTTTTTTGCTCCCGAGCCTCCTCCCAATGAGTATTAACATCAGCGGTTTAAAAAGCACGGAACTTGTCCATATCACAAGGAGATGCGTCGATCAGCTCATCCATCTCTTTCTTGCAAGCTGCTTGAGCATATTCATGCTCTTCAATCTTCTCCTTGATCTTTCGGAGTTGCACACACAATTCCACCATGGCCTGATCGTGGCCAATTATCTCGTTGCTTAGGATACGAAGCCGTTCAACATTTTTGTCTATCCTTCTTTTGAGGTGATCTCTTTCACTGCATCCTTGGCCACTCGCGGCCATGTCCTCCCGCGCTAACTTACCTTGTCGGGTGAAGAACTCAATCTAGTCCTTGAGGTCCATGACTATTATGAGCTCATCAGAAGATACCACAGACGCAGTTCCTCGAGCCCGGTGAAATACGTTTAACGCACTCTCAAAATTAAAAGTATTCTTTTCGAAAAGGGCTTCTTGAGGATCTGCCTCAAAGACTTCAATGCAAAGGGGGATGGGGTGCTTGATATCTGACTTGGGGGGGGACCAGGTATGTTACGGTCAGTTTTCGACCGATTAACCCAACAGAACTGCACCATTGACATGGTCCTTAAGAACAAGGATGCTTTCAAGGAGGAGGGAATGTTACGGTCGGTTACCAACCGACTGACCCAACAGGACAGTACCATCAACCGACTGGAGAATATTCATCAAATATTCTTTGATACTGAAAATGATCCGAAAGATTGGAAGAAGATAGAGAACTCGTTGAGCTACAACCTTTCTATTGGAAACTTTCCCAAATTCTCGATAGATTGAGTGCAAAAGTCGACACAACCCGGATCTGGACTGGGTCCAGAAAAATCCGACCCAAGCTACCTTGAGCGGCCTCCTTGAAGCGCCGGCCCCATGTGGACCCCTCTTGAGCCAGCAAACTAATGATGAGTCATTAAATATTCATAATTCAACTACTTAATTTATCTTTGTTAGTTTGAGAGTTTTTGTATTTGATAGTTTGTTAGTTGATTTCATATTTAATAAAGATTCAAGATAGAAACTACATAAAAAGATTAATATGCTGAAAATACGCTACTTCACCGTCAGTTTGAAAAGAATACATCAAACTTTCTAGAAAATTCATAAATTCTTGAAATTGGGTGGACTCCTAGAAGACATTGAGATGAACAACTTTCATGTTAGAAGTTTTACCAATTTTACAGAGGTTCAAGAATTATCAAGATGAAGTTGGCTGAAAAAACAAGTCTTGACAATCAATTGCCTAGACGAACGATCAATCGGTGAATAGTAACGATCAATCGGTCATACGGATGATCAATCAGTCGGACGGAAACCTAAGTTCAGAAAGATTAGAGATTAAGTTCTACTTGAAGTGCAATTAATTTGGCCGAGTTTCTCCCTAAAAAAGGAGGATTTCTGGCTGAAAATAAGGAGGAATCATAGATAGGAAAGAGAGAATTAGGGTTTCTGAATATGGTGGAGCCAAGGTTATGGCTTTCATCCCCAAGATGAGTAGCTAATTCTTCTATTTAAGGATCTCATGAAGATTTACGATAACTTCTCTGTATTATTCTAATTTGAATCTTGTATTCCTTTTCTAGACATGATCTTATGTATTTGATTTTAATGATAATAGAGTTGAAGGAATAAAGTTCCCTTGATGAACTTTTAGGCCTACATGATTTCTGTGATTGATTGTAGAGATCCATAAGATGATTTTAATGTGGTTTGTGAATACCCAATGAGATACTTTGTACTTAGTGATGATAGGTTGTGCTTAGGTTATCCCAAAAACAAGCTATGCTAATCGAAGATAAAGTATATCTTTGGAAAACACTAACCTTCTTTTAGGGATTCATGTAAGCTTAAGAAGTTATGAATCT
Organism: Narthecium ossifragum; assembly: GCA_963920575.1. Taxonomy (NCBI): domain Eukaryota; kingdom Viridiplantae; phylum Streptophyta; class Magnoliopsida; order Dioscoreales; family Nartheciaceae; genus Narthecium; species Narthecium ossifragum. The sequence continues at coordinate 10,395,246 of OY986966.1, forward strand.
ATACTCTCTAGATAAGAAAACAAGAGGATAACTAGAGAATACAGGAAATGAAACTAAAGTGGATTGAGTAATCCCTAGGTTTTTCTTTCATTGATTTATTTTAATCTTTTTATATTGTTTTCTTAATTAGTTTTAATTAATCAGTTTCCAAAATCCAATAAACCCTTCATTGGCTTAAGATTAGAGTTTTGAGATTTAATTTAGCCTTTATTGTTTAAATAAAAAGTTTTCTTGTGGACCGACCCCGGACTTCATCATTATTCTACCCTATTAGTTTACTGTTTGAATAAGGGTATATATATTTCTAAATTGTGGATTGCATATGATTTAATTTGTCCTTTTCTACTTTCCTACTTTGCTTTTCTAGTTTAGATATTCATATTGTAGTAGGATTCTTGCTTTAGGAAGTTTGCTTGCACAGGAAGTAACTGAAAGTCTAAGTGGAGGGTGAATTGGACCTTTTTCGATAAATCGATAAATGAAAAACCTAGATATGAGGAGTCTTAAATTCTTGAATACTTGTAAATCAAATGAAAAGAAAATTAAAAAGAAAATAAAGGATGAGAGAAGAGTTAGAGAGAGTGCGTCGAGTTTATAGTGGTTCGACCCAACTCTTGGTCTACGTCCACTTCACTCAAGGTTCTTCTTGAGGTTCCACTAGTTACAAGAACTCTCACAATATTTTTCACCAAGCTTCAAGTGCTTGACAACCTTACAACCATCTCCCAAGAGCTCTTGGGGATCTTCCAAGTCTCTTTTAGATTCTCTCAAAGTCTACTCCATAACTTGAAGTAGTTTTACAAAATTTGAAGCTCTTAAGGATGAGGAAAATGAAAAATAAACTTATTCAAATGTACACAAATAATCCCATTTATTGTTACACAAGTTTACAACGTCTTCCTCCTTATACTTAAGCTTCAAATCCTCCAAAAATAGCTTCCAACAGCTATTTTACTTTTCTCCAGCGGCTATATTTTTGACTCTGCATAGGCTGACGGTCGATCCATGGATAGACCGTCGCATCATCTATCGCGCTCAAAAATAGCTATGATGCATCTATTGCATCAACCGTCATTCTTCACGGTCGATCCATGCATCGACCGTTGCATCATACCACCCCAATAGCATAGCTTCAGCATCATTGTGACCTAGCTCAGTTCTCCATATCTACCTTCAAATTCCCTTAGTCCCATCTGGCCCTTCCCATGACCAATAGTACCACCATGGTATTGATTGCGGCTCGATGATTACAGAATCTTTAATCAATAGATGTCACACCATCATCATCAGCTGGCAATGTCGAGCACATCCTCCAAGCTAAGAAGAGCCCCTGTGAGCACCCGTTCCTCTGACCCGGTTCGACCGCGTCGGTCGAGGGCATATCCCTTTTTGGTTTGTTTCTCCGTCGAGCACGATCACTTGATCGCCTTGCCTTTTTGCTACTCCACGGGCAATTTGGTCAAATTACGCCCTGTCGGTTGGTTTCACACATACGTAGTGCACACACGGCCATGTGATGATGTATGTGCATGATTAGACCATTAGGAGTACCCTAGATCGGATGATTTGAGTTAGATCGCAAGGATCGAAATGTTAGTAGCTGGGACCAGCTCTAACAAATCGAACGGCCAGGATCTATGATCACAATGATCATATAACCCCCCCCTTTGAGTGCCTTGTTCTCGCGTGAGGGCTCTGTCCCGATCGAGAGAGGACAGGGCGGCAACCGGACCAAGCGGTTCCCTCAACTCTATTAACAATAAAATCATATTTATAAGATCATGTCTGTCGCGCCCCGACCCACAGAGCGCAACCGGGCCGGGGACGCGAGGGGGAAAGATCTACAACCACTAGCCTCAACTGGCGGAAACAGCTGAGACTACGGCCAGCTGGCGGAAACAGCTGCCAACAGTCACAAGCGGAAGCAAAGGTACTAAACAACAGCTATTAACATTTATTACAAAACAGTAATAAAAGAGTTAATAGGGTTCTAGTACAACACGCTACAAGGGATCAACAGTCCCCAAAAAGAAGCTACACCACCCACCGGGGTCTCCGCGAACGCACAAACGAACCCATCCTGACCCTCAGACATGGTCAGGATCCGGCACGCTGCCACGAGATGACCGAGGGGGTAACACAGGAACAGAGCGGCCACCTGCACCTGCAACAAACACAGTCCAGGTAGGCATGAGCAACAGCTCAGCAGGGTCCTACTCTACCACTCTCGCTAAGAAGGCAAAACCCAAAAGAACCAAACCCTGAGGCCAAGTACCGAGGCTTGCCAAGGATCCCATAAATCCCGTCAATAACCCGAAGGGTTCCTGTCCTAGGTGCATGTCTCCGATAACGCCACTGCTCAGGGGTGGGTAACTCCGACATTCCCTGACGCAGGGTGGACACGACGCAACCAGTAGGACCCCCTTCTCCAAGCGGGATCTCCGCCCTTGGCGGAACAACCGAGGTTAAGACTACCATCACTCGGTACTCTAAGCAGCAGAGTCAACACCAACCCAACCTACCCTAGCATGCCTAATACACAGGAACACAGGGCAGGATAAGTATGATAAAGCTGTAAACAACCAACACAGCAAGGGCACACCTTCGGCCCATTTATACTAAACACTCCCGATGGTCATGACTCCCTCGGTTCACCACAAAGCGGTAAGGGCATACCGTCAGCCCATTTATCTACTCACCCCGAGAGACATCACCCTCTCGGTTCAACCACAAAGCGATAAACATTCAAGCATGATCCATAACAGGACAAACCCCAAGGGTAAAAACGTAAAAACCACATACATGCGAAGCCCCGCGGGCAAAACTCTTGAAAACCCTCTCTGCTACTGAAGGATCGATCCTCACCAAGGGAAGGATTGATCATCCAAGCAACAGTGAGCTTCCCTCACTGTCGAGCCAAAGAAGATCGATCGTTCCTCCCAGGAAGATCGATCTTTTTGGTGACAGAGGGCACCCTTCCAGTCGCACCAAGGAAGATCAATCCTTCCTCCCAGGAAGATCGATCATTCTCGGGACGAAGGGTAACCATGCTTACCCAGGCCCCATGATCGATCTCCTCCCATAAGAAGATCGATCATGTGCTGAGCGCAGCAAGCCAACACCAGAGGACCGATCCTTCCTCCCAGAAGGATCGATCACCCAAAAATGGGTTCCGGCGTGCTTCCGGCCGGAGAACCGCCGGAAGACACAACCAAACCTCACCAAACTTGGTGGGTTGGTAGATCTGAGTACCACGAGGCTACTCAAGGCCTCAAAACGGGGAAACAACAACTCCACAAGGAGATTAATCAAGAAAACAAAAACCGGATTTTAAACCCTCAAAGCTAGCCGGAGTTTGGAGTGGGAACCCTACTTCCTCAGAGCAACTTCGATCCACGAAGCCTAGCTAAGGATCTTCCTCGCGCCGTCACGGTTCCAACGAGCCTTCAAGCTCCAAGAACGGTGGCCGGAGGAGGGAGAACGGAGGAGGAGGAGCGGTCTGAACAGGGGAAGAAACAGAGTTCTTGCGGGGGAAGAAGAAGAAGAGAGGAAGAAAAGAAGAGGGGAAAGGGCGGTTAAGGCCGGGGGAAAGCCGGCGAAGGCGGGGAAAAGCTGTGGGAGACCCCTGACAGGGGAAGCGACGGCCACCGCGGTGGCCGTCCTTCGAAAGCCACCGACAGAGACTTCCAGGCACAGGCAGGATCGATCCTTTGGTCGTGGAGGATCGATCCTCCACGACCAAAGGATCGATCCTCCCTGCCCAGAAGTGCAAACTTGGGCTGGAAAACGGGCCCAAGCCCAGAACTCCCAAACTAGGTCCCACCTAACCTTTCTAACAAACACAACCATCAAGCAAGGCCTGTGTGTGCACACCCAGTGTGAAAACAACCGCCAAGGCGCAATTTCCCAAATTGCCCCTGGGGTCAACAACAAGCAGAGGGACGGAGGGACGGGTCCTCACAATGTCTAGCAAAAGAATACAAGTATCAAACTAGAAAATACAAAGAAGTGAAACTAAAGCTTCATGAGATCCCTAAGTAAAGGAACTAACCACTCATCTTGGTGATGGAAGCCATAGATTTGATGAAGAACAATCGGAATCCACGCCTTAACTCCTCTGTCTTCAGAAACCCGAATCCTCTTTTTTCTCTCTATGGGGCCCTCCAATTTTCGGCCAGCAAACCCTTTTTTACAGGGTAACTCCCGAAATTAGGGTTTTGGTTAAGTTGGACTTCTTCTACAACTCGGATTTCCAAAATTAATTCTGGATGTCTTACTCTGATCGCAACGGGGTCCAATCAAGCCGGAATTTCAAAACGTACTCAACACGAACGATGTAGATTAGGAAGTCCTCTATCATATCCCGAAGATTTAATAATATTCTAATTTATGTGTAATATTTGGCAAATATTCTCCTGAATGTCGAAGGAGCAGTTTGGCAGCATCTATATATCTTTATATTCTTCAAAACTGGTATCGATCCATCAGGAATCTCGCAAAGTGTCTTAGATGAAAGTTGTACATCTTGATGTCTTCTAGAAGTGATCCAAATTTCAGGAATGTAGGATTTATCTGGAGATTTTGGCGAATTCTTTTCAAACTGACAGCGGAGCGGCGTAATTTCAACATATTAGTCTTTTTCTGTATATCCTAACTTGAATAATCATTAAACCTGAAATCAACTAACAAACTATCAAATACAGACACTCTTGGACTAACAAAGGTGAATTAAGTGATTTAATTATGAATATCTAGTGAGTCATCAGGTACTCACACAGTGCAGCAGTACGCTCCCCACTTCACCCACCTGGCCCGGTATGCTGGACAAGTGTCTACCAACCCCACCACTAGAGCCCAGTAGTTCGAGAGAGGGCTGAGATCAGAGATCAGGAGGCTGATCACCGCGTAGCAGCCGGTGACTTACCAGGTGGTGTTGGGTGCTGCACTGGCAGTGGAGGCTGTATGGCATTAGAGGCCGTCACACCCCGACCCAGAATATCCATCCAGGCCGGGGCATGAGAGACCTAACTCTAAAATCAAACGGCGAGAGCCTCACCTATAAATATCACTTTTAAAAACTGGTGCACAAATATAATATTCACAACTAATTTAAACTATCCTATCATCAAGTCATAATACAAAGCTAATTGTTACAAGACTCAATTAACACTTAAAGATATAATACCGATATCAGTCATCTGAGTATAGCAATCTATATTAATTTATATCAAATTGGAGTACAAATACATTTCACCTCAAGATTACATTTTAAACATATACAATTAAAGCTGTATATGAAATTAAATTAAAATAAGATGATAACGATTCCTCGATATCACGCACCACTAGGGGAAGGACCACCTCCGACGCCGAAACTACCTGACGAGAGAACCGCGCTTGTACCTGCAAACGCAACCCAGGTAGGAGTGAGTAATAAGCTCAGTAGGGTTCTACTCTATAAGGAAAGGGAACTGCAACGATCCCAGGTTCCATCTCATCTCAAAGAGAAACTCACGTTATGTCCACCACCTACCCCAGGGCACGACCTCAAGTTGACCCCCCCATCGTGCCGACAGTCGCCCCTCTCCAAAACCAAGGGCTCCAGCGTTGAAACAACTGGGCGTAGGACCCAGGGCGGTACGCAACTTCCCCTAACACTGAAACAGAGGCTGAGACTGGAACCTTAGAACGACCTCTACACCTCGATCAGAGTAATTGTAACCAACTACATATTATCCTCGAAAAAAGTACATAGATCTCAGAAATACAATCGCGCCCTAGACCTTACTACCCAGCCTCGGTCCTATGGCTAGATCCGAGCTGCCCGAGCCCTCAGATCGGTGAAACCCCTATTCGCCCACGTCCTGGCCCAATACATCTAATGCATTCAAATGCATGCAATTCTCAGGCACATGAATACAGAAATAGGAGTATGCAACAATATGCCGAAACATCAAGCTTGCCGGAGGAGGGTAAGCATAGCATGGGTCTACAGCAAGCTAGAAGTCTAACATTAAGCAAAATAAAGGCCCAACAGCCCACCAGCCTTTACAAGGCTAAACAATCAAACAAGTGAGCCTCTACCAGGCAAACACCTCAATTACACAATTCAACACTACAATGGGACACCAGGCCGTTATCAAGCAACTACACATTTATAAACTGAATTTCAGCATTACAATGGCATTCACGGCCATCACCCGAAATTCTACAACGGGGTACACCCCCGGCCACATAAATAACAATAACAAGCAGTTAAGCATACTAACACAAGTGGCACACCAGGGGCCAGCTCAATTATCTAAACAGCCCAAGGGGCATGATTCCCTTAATTTAACCACGAGCCCCACACGGGCTTAGATATACATATATGCATATAACACATATATAAATAGCATTCTAATAAATCACATGGAAACTAAGCATATTTCACAATCAATTGCTAATTAAGCTAGAAGATTAGCAACTTAAATAAATGTGTCGGAATCAAGGGATTAATCTCCCACAAATTATTGATGTGTTGCGAACATGTCGTTAAAATGTTGCAAACTCAATCAAATATTAAATTTATAATCCTTATTCAATCACTACACTACTAGGTAAGATAGCGGTGAAGTCGGGAGTCGATCCATATGGAAAACATTAGAAACTGAAATCAATTCTCGAAACCCTAAAACTAAGGAAAAGAATTAAAGAAAGAATAGAGTTATCTAAACTAATAAAGAAAAGAAATAAAAAGTTGATCAATTGAAATCAATGGAATAGTTACTTAGGAATTAGTCAATCCACCCTAATTTCATTATTAATCTTCTCTAGTTATCATCTTGTTCCTTTCTCTCAACATTATAGATCATATAGCTACAAGCTCACATGAATCCCTGAAAGAAAGTTAATGTTCCCAACGGCATAACCTATCTTTCCTTGGCATAGATTGTCTTTGGTCCTACGATTACCTTAAATTATACTACTCCTAATGACCTTGATACAACCTATCTTCGTATATCATGGCTTATCTCAAAGGCAAACCAATAACTTCATGAAAACCATCTCATAAATCTCCACAATCAATCACAGAAATCATGTAGGACTGAAAGTACGTCAAGTCAACTCTGTTCCTTCAACTCTATTAACAATAAAACCATATTTATGAGATCATGTATCGAGAAGTTCACAAGAATCAAACTAAAGGAAGACCAAAGCAACACTAGGGTTTCATGATATTCCTAAATACAATAATTAGCAACTCATCTTTTGGATAAAAGCCATCGGGTTGGAATAGGAAGATGTCACCATCCGCATACTCGCCGTCTTCTTTTTCCTTCTCCAAAGATTCTCAAAAAGATGATTATTTTCGAATCAATAACCCTATTTATAGAAAAACTCCCGACATTAGAGTTTTGGTTAAGTTGGACTTCTGGTGCAACTCGGATTTCCTGAATTAATCCTAGCAGTCTTATTCTGAGCGCAACTGGCCCAGTCAGTTTGGAATCTGAAACTTTGTCCAACATGAAAGTTGTAGATTAGGAAGTTCTCTATCATATCCCGAATATTTCATAATATTTGGACTTATAGGGAATATGTGATAAATATTCTTCTAAATGTCGATGGACCAGTTTTCCCGCACATGTATATCTTTATTTTCTTCAAAACTGGTATCAATCCATCAGAAGTCTCGCAAAGTATACAACATGACAGTTTTAGCTCTTGAAGTCTTCTATCACGTACTAAATTTCCAGAATATTTAGACTTATACAGAATTTATAGAGAATATTCTCCTAACATGCGACAAAGCAGTCTTTATCACATAAATTCATCCTTTTATTCTTGTATTTCTTCTCAAATCATGATTAAATATGAAATCAACTAACAAATAATTAAATACAACTACTCTAGGCCTAACAAAGCTAATTTAAGGGGTTTAATTACGAATATTAAGTGACTCATCACAGCCCCCAACTTACACTTTGCTAGTCCTCGAGCAAAGAAAAGATAAAAAAGAAAAAACAATAAATCCAACTAGCCACTTTCATAGGTCTCATGATTGCATTTAGCATGTGCAACAAGCCTTTAAACCCCCGGGTTACCCCAGTGGAGGAGTTATAGTCTCCTAAGGGTTTTCAGGGATGATGCCCACAAACATCTATACATTCCCTTGAATATATCATTAGAAATCAATCATAATATTCATGAATTCCAATGCATGAAATATAAATAATATCTACAAATATACCCTTCAACTCATAGTCACATAAAAATATAGTAAATTAAAACATGTAATAACATATTTCAAACACTTCAACATATTTAATCATGATTAAAAATAACTTTAACACTCCTGTGTGTGAACGAGGTTTCACATGCTTCAGAGTATCAATTATATCTAAACACTTCAACTATGCAAGATCATAATCATAGCCAAGCACATATCTTCCCCTTATCACCTAGCAATCTTTGCTTCTTTTTTTTTTAAAAAAATTCTTTTCCTTTTTTTTGCAGGAATTTCAACTGTTTTACGCGAAAAACACACCTTGTTACGCACCTTGCCCGTTTGCTAAGTATGAAACCTTTCTTTTTTTTCTCTTTTTTTTCAAGAAATTCAACCGTTTTATGCGAACACTATGCGGGCCAGGCACACTGCCCGGTTACTAAGTTGAAAGTCCTTTTTTTCACATACTCAGATAATTGCATGTGTTCATGTATTTTCTGTCCCATGATATAGAATTGTAAATCTAACCTAGTATCATGCTTAGAATCTAATATCAACCCCTCAACATGTGAAAGTGAACATGTGCATTAGGGTTATGTCAAGTTATCCTTAAATCATGGTAAAAGTGTTAAAGTATAGAAAGAGTATCATGCATAGCAAAAATTTACTATCCCTTATATGACATACAAGTCTCAGAATAATTCATAAAATAAATTTCTAAAACATGCATCTTTGTCAAATCATATCATAATTTTATTTTTTTAACATATTTCAAGGGATGTATAATATTTGGTTTCTAAAAATAATAAGAAATAAATTCTTAGAATCTACCCCCAACTTAAATGTAATTGTCCCCAATTACACTGAGTCATAAAAATAAGGCAAGGAATAAAGAGTAGAGATCACCATAATATCGTGCCATGTGTAGTCATCGCGCTCATTAAGATCACCCCACCGCCCACACCACGAAACATCACCACTGAATAAAGTAATGTCTCTAGAAGATACTAAAAGAATATAAGCATAAAAATCTTCATGTTATATGAGAGACAAATAAAAACAAGAAAAATAATATCGCATGATCGGTGTACGGATTAATCGCCCACTATTGGTTTCTACAGGAAAACTGCCATAAAAGGACCTTTCCAAAATATCAAATATAATAGTCAGGAAAATATAAAAAACATTGCAGAAAGGCATAGAAATCATTAACAATTTCGGCAGGGTCTTCTTTGTATAAATTTACAAGGAAATTGGTACAGGCATTCATCCACAAAATTAAAAATATAGACATTAAAGCAATAAAATACATTAAATCTTCCATACACATCACCCAAATAATTTGCATCGATAATATCATCATGAATGAAGATCTACACCGTCCGATCGAGAAACTGGGCTTCAGAGCATATGGATCTCGTCCATCAACCATCGGACGGCTGAGAGCTCGTCGGCCGGTGCTCAACGTATTAGGTCCATTTGGATCTAGATAGGAGATTTAACCGTCAAAAAATGTGATTTCTTTATACCAATGGATTTCCTATCGTGAATTACACTTGCTTGCAAAATCTCATTGTTTTCCAACTTGATTTGATCCTTGAAATCCAAGAAATTGGATTTCCAGCACTGTTCTGATGAACTATGCCTAAGGCTCGACGGTCGATCGGTGCATCGACCGTCAAGCGTTGATGCGCTCTTTCTGGGCCTGACAGTCGACCGTCGCATCGTCCGTCAGGCTCTGTCGGGATTTTTGCCTCCCACGGTCGATGGACTGATCGACCGTGGGCTTCTTCCCTTTTTCATCCCGCCTCACGGTCGACCGTCGGATCGACCGTCGCATCGTCCATGAGGCTCTGTCTCGTTTTGGGCTTCCCACGGTCGATGGGCCGATCGACCGTCGCCCATGTGGTTTTCCTCGTTTTTGGCCTCACAGTCGACCGTGACATCGACCGTGGCCTCACGGAGACCGTCGGATCGACCGTCGCATCGACCGTGGGCCCTTGAACATGGTTTTCTAGCATTTCTTGGTTGGATTTGATTTGTGATTAATATCTAAACTTGTTGGGAAGCATGTGTGTGGATTTTATGAGGTTTTCAAAGTATTTCTTATCGAGTTTGAGGATCGATTCGATTAATTTTCCTCTTGGGGCAAATCTATGGTTTTGTTTGCATTTAGTACATGTTGATTGTAGTTAAATGCTTTGTTGTTTGCCCAACCATTAGCTAGCCATGAGTGCTAGCTAATGAGGAATTGTGGAACCTTACCCTCTTGCCGGCGAGTGCCGAGGGCTATTGTATATATGTTGAATCTATAACTGATGTTGTGGCATATAGAGACATCTAGGATAGATGTTTGTATAGATTTATGCATTGTATGCATTAGAGGCATTTGAGGTTAGGCGGGCGATGGTTTGGTCGCCGATCCGAGGCTCTCGGGTAGCTCGGATCTAGCCTTAGGGCCGCGGCTGGGTAGTCAGGTTTAGGGTGTGATTGTATGATATGAATCTCTTGTGTTGAGGATTGGTGATAGTTGACTCTGATCAATGTTTGAGGTTTAGAGGTCGTGTTGTCTTCCAAGGCCAAGTGCTAAGGATGGGTGTCGATGCGTTCCCGACGTGGTTCCTCAAGGCATGGTATTCCTGCTTGGGTAAGGGTGATCCTGCATGTTACTGTTTCGTGGCCTCCTGGTAACATGTTCAGGAGAGAGGTTTCATGGCAGGAGCCCTTGGGACATCGACAGGGTTATGGGACCCGTGACATCCGTTAGACTTGAGCTGGGAGACAACACTGTTGTTGTTTTCCTCCCTTCTGTGTGTCGTAGAGTAGAACCCTACTGAGCTTATCGCTCACTCCTACCCGGGCTGCGTTTACAGGTGCAGGCGGCAGTTCTTCTTCAGTGCAGCCGGCAGGATCGGCCTTTGGCGGCGCGAGTACATCCAGAGGCACTTGAGGTTGCTGAAGGATTATCTGTTGTACTTTTGGATAATTTTATATGTTCTAAACATTTCAAGGACTTTTGGGATTATGTATTATATCTATCCTTGGAAGATCTTGTATCAAATATTGAATAGTACAACTGATGTTATATGAATTGAATATCTTTTTACCTCTGGATTACAATTGTTTAAATTATCCGTCTTTTCCGCTTTGTATCGCGCCAATTGAAGATGAATAGAGATAGGAACCCTCACGCCCCGTCCTGGATGGGTTTTCTGGGTCGGGGTGTGACAACTTGGTATCAGAGCAGGCTGTAGGTCCCAGGGATAGGATTAGGCTTGCGGTTGAGGTTTTGAGCGCGGATTGGGATAGTTCTAGAAGTAGAGCATCCCTGTGTGGTTGACTGTGCTCATATTTGTTATGCTTTCACTTTAATGATTGATGTTATGTTTTGATTTCTTATGGGTGGACACTTATCGTCTCTGACAAACGTGCAGATGCCAGGGAGCCGGGCTAGCTGTCCAGTGTTGGGTCAGGGTACCGCGCACGACGAGCGCGCTGCCCGACGGGCCTTAGGGGCCAACGCAGCCGTGCCCCGTGTACCTGCACGTGAGCCAGAGCCGAGGATTGAGGTCGTGGTGGAGGAGGATGCTTCGTTCATCGCCGAGGAGGGCTCTCCTCCACTCGACCAGCGTGCTATTGCGACAGCGGTGGTCCACTTCCAGAGGCTGAACCCGCCCAGGTTCAGTAGTGCTGGGGGCGACCCAGCGGTGGCGGACGACTGGCTGGAGGGAGTCAGTCGCGTCCTTGACACTCTGTTCGTCCAGGATGACCGGGTTCGGGTCAGACTTGCCGCGTTCCAGCTCGACGGGGACGCTTTGGACTGGTGGTGCTCTTTTCAGGCCGCCAGGGACGGGAGTGACCCATCGTGGGCCGTGTTTCGTTCGTCATTTCTTGGCGCATTCTTTCCCCGCAGCGCGCGCTCGGCCCTTGTCCGTGAGTACCAGACCCTTTCTCAGGGTACTCAGTCGGTAGTGCAGTACGCTGCTAGGTTCACCAGACTTGCCAGATTTGCTGGGGCGTGTCGGCGGACTCTCTTGCCAGAGCTGAGCAGTTCCAGCGGGGGCTTAGGCCCCCAGCTCAGGCGGCTAATCGCGGCTCAGCGCGCTAGCACGTACGCAGAGGTGCTGGACTGTGCCTTGGCAGTTGAGGCTCAGTTGTAGGAGCTGGAGCCCAAGGCAGTCCAGCCTGCGTCGTCTGCGAGTACCAGTGGCGAAGGACAGCCATAGAGAGCAGCTCAGGGCAGGAGAGGTTCGTAGAGGCAGCAGAGATACCCACGACACCATCAGCCATACCAGCGTTACCCACCCCAGTACCAGCAGCAGCCCAGGCAGGGAGGCCAGCCACTTCTTCCGGCTGGGCCTCAGGGGCAGACGTCCGGAGGAGGCCAGAACCAGCAGCTAGCACTTGGACCTCCTGTGTGCTTCGAGTGCCGGCAGACGGGGCACTTTTGCCGAGACTGTCCGACGTTGAGAGCACAGTTCGCCCGTGGCGGAGCAGGCGGAGGTTGGCGAACACCAAGAGCCGGGAGAGGCAGAGGTCGCGGTGGAGGTCGAGGCAGACCCAGAGGGGGAGTTTACGCACTTCCAGACCACGAGTACCCAGACTTCGTTCAGCCACCTTTTCAGCCCTACCAGTACCCGCAACCCCAGCAGGCTTTAACTCTTCCACCAACCCCAGTTGACCCTCCTATTCTCAGAGGTACCTTTCAGCTTTTCAGTTCATTTGTAGATGTTCTGATAGATTCTGGGGCGTTTTATTCCTTTGTAGCTAGCGACTGTGTGGCATCGCTAGGGCTAGAGACTGAGCCACTTGGAGCCACACTGCACTTAGACACACCGGTCGGCGGAGGAGCTCGTGTCGAGCTGATCTGCCGTTCTTGCGAGTTGGAGGTTGGGAGCCTCTGTGTCTTTCTAGACCTTCGGGTGCTAGACATGGTCGGGTTCGACGTGATTCTCGATATGGATTGACTGACTTCATACCGAGCCGTCATCGACTGTGGCGTCGCAGGGTGACTGCTTAGACACCTTACGGCGCTTGTTTTGTTTTGCTAGGGGATCGCCAGTCGGTCGATTCCCTCATGTGTGGTTGCTTTCCTAGGCGCGAGGGCCAGCTGTCAGTTTTACTGGCGCGCCTTTCCTTGTTCGCTGCAGAGGGCAGTCGAGAGAGCAGTTTGCCCGCAGTGGTTTGTGAGTTTGCTGACATCTTCCCAGACGAGCTACCGGGCCTTCCTCCTTCCAGAGCGGTAGACTTCCAGATAGATCTTGTACTGGGTACCGGGCCGATCTCTCTGCCAGCTTTCAGGATGGCACCAGCAGAGCAGAGGGAGCTGAGGGTCCAACTGGACGGGTTGATTGATCGCTCGCAAATGCGTCGTTAAATCAGATGCAAAACGCAATTTAGAATTTATAATCCTTCAATCAATACTACTCTACAAACGCAGAATAGTGGTGAGATCCGGAGTCGAACCACAGGGAAAGATTGTTTAACAAAAGAAGAAATCAAATTAAATCTCTAAACTCAAGTCCTAAGGCGAAGAAAAGGAGTTTCAATGGTTTTGTTATCTAAGGAATTAAACTACTTAAAAAGCAATGAAAAGGTTGGGATAAATCAATGAAAGAAATCCTAGGGATTACTCAATCCACTCTAATTTCACCTCTTGTATTCTCTAGTATCCTCTTGTTCTCTAATCTATACATATGGAATCACGGCTTCTCAAGCTCGCATGAATCCCTAAAAGAATGCTCATGTTATCCTACGGCATAGTCTATCTTCGCTTATCATAGACTGTCTTTGGACTTAACCTGAGTACAATCTATCTTTGCTTAGCATAAACTATCTCAAAGGCATGCACAAAAGCGACATTAAAATCATCCTATAGATCTCTACTATCAAGCAGCGCAATCAAGTAGGACTAAAAATACGTTAAGGAACTCGATTCCCTCAACTCTTTTATCATTAAAACCAAATCTATAAGATCATGTCTAGTATAAAAATACAAGATTCAACTAGAAAAATACAAGAAGGCTACATTAGAGCTTCATGAAATCCCTAAGTGAGAGATTAGTCACTCATCTTTGTTATGAAGGCCATGTATTCGATGAAGAACGCTTGAGATCCACGCCGCATGTAAGGGCCTAGGTGTAAATAACCAGGCTTTTATGTAAAATATTGGACTTTCCCGTAATAAGGGGGTTTGCGAGGGGTTTTCTGCAAATTTTCCCACCTAACCCCACTACTCTCTTCTCTCCCGATTTTTCTTCCCCTCTCTTCTTTCTCACCTCACAACCAGCCACCTTTTCCCGAGAGAGAAGGATCTAGAGAGATCGAGAGAGAGAGAAGAGAGAGTGGGTGGAGGAGACGGAGATCGCCGGCGCCGGAGCTAAAAGAGGGGGAGATCGGCCGCAGGGAAGAGAGATCGGCGCCGGAGAAGGAAGAAGGAAAGGAGGAAGAAGGTGGAGCTCGCTGTGGAGTGAAGATCCAGTGGGTCTTCGCCGGATTTCTTCCCGATCTCGACTGAGGTAAGCTTCCAGCTCTTTTCCCCCTTTGTTATCGCGGTTTTCTTGGGCTTCCTCGGAGTTTTGGTGGATTTTCCGGTGGGTTTGGGGTTTTGTGTGGGTTTCTCCGGTGATGGGTCGCCAGAGACGACGTCGGAGTTGACGCCACTCCTCTTCCCGGCGACTGCAGCGTCGGGAAAGGGTGGAGGTGAACCCCGACGCCGTCCCCTGTCCCTGGGGTTTTTCTTTCCCAAGTTAGCAACCCTGTTTCCTCTCACGGCCATGGATTCCGGTGAGGATTCCGGCCGGCCCTTCTCTAGTCGTGGCTGCCGACCTCTTGGGGAACTTTGCTAGGGACAGCGATGGCTTCCCTTCTTCTCCCCTGATGCTTCTCCTCGGTGCTTGAGCACCCTGTTTGGAGATCTGACGGAGCTCCGACGTGAGCTCCGGTGATCCTTGGGGAGGAAGGGTGTGCGGTGTGCGCTGAGTGGTGTGCGCTGAGCGCTGTGCGTTGTGCATGGCGTCGCGCTGTGCACGGCGTCGCGCTTGGTGCACTAGCCAGTGCCCTGTGCACGGGTCAGTGCCCTGTGCACAGGACAGTGCCTTGTGCACGCAACAGCGCCCTGTTAGCTGTTTGCTAACGTGCCGCTGAGCCTCTGACGCCCGTTTATGTCGTTTTCCGTGCCGCTTTGATCGGCTTTTCGTGTTCGATCTAATGCTAGTAGTACTAATTTACGTATGGCTCTAATGGATGGTAATATCGATTATTGTGTTTTAGGCGATCGTTTGAGCGGCGGTCAAAGGTCGGAGCGTGACGTGGACCCCAAGGCTTAGGGATTTCACGTCAATCGCCTTTCAATCGCTTTTTGAGGTAGGAGTTACCTCCTAGGAAATTGTATGATTGTTTGCTATATGTTGTGTTATAATTATGTGTGATGCAATGTTGTGTATATGCTATGTTGTATGACTATACCGCTGTGATGATGGGTGTGTGCTATGTTATGAGGTGTTGGGCTAGTTGAGCCCTGTGCTTGCTTTATCATGCTATGGAATGTCATGCTAGCTTTTCCTGAGTTGTATGTATATATGAGGTTAAATTGACCAATTAATTCATTGATTGATTATTTATGTGATTTGTGCATACATGCTAGGAATGTCGGGTCCGTCATAGGACTAGGATTATGATTGGGTCTAGTCAGGTCCTGTAGCTAGACTGGTCAGAGTCTAGGGACTAGTTGATGACTGGATCTGGGGACTTTGATCTGGAGATTAAAGATTTGACTTGAGGATTTTATCTGATTGAGGATCTGGTTTGAGAGTGTGTTGCCTATATTAGTATACTGAGGCCTGTATAGAGTCTATAGGGGTCTGGGTGAGCATTGACGGCCGGACGCGGCAACTGTGCATGTAAGACTTACCCAGATTAGCCAGACCATACTAGGATCAGTAAACTAGTATAGGATGTTGTACCTATACTAGTATACTGGGGCTGGGTATAGAGTCTATAGGGGTATGGGCGAGCATTGACGGCCGGACGCGGCGACTGTGCGTGTAAGACTTACCCATACTAGCCAGACCATACTTGGGCAGTATACTAGGATAGGTGGGTGTACACCAGCGTCCTAGAGTGTGTCAGGTGACTCCTACTGGGCTTTCGAGCTCATTGGTTGGATTTTTGGTTTTTTGGTGCAGGTAGGCCGGAGACCACTGCATCCTTTGGAGTTCATGTACTGTGCAGAGGAGTCATTTTTGTATTTTGGCCTCTTTATTTATGTATTAAAGGCATGTGTATGTTGGAACTTGAAAATGGTTGATTATTGTAAATTTGGGAAGTATTATTATGTATTTTGATGTCTACCAATTCTATGTACATGAAACATGTGAATGAAATGAATGAGAAGAATGTATGTAGATGGGCGAATGTGTCCCTGATAGATGTGATTGAATGTTGTAATCATGTTTTATTAGTGATTGAAAAATTGTAGTAGTGATCTCACGTCCCCGTGCCCAAGGGTCATGCCAAAATTTTAAATAAATTTTTGGGATATTTTATATTTAATTGGGGCGGGGCGTGACACCGCATCTCCGTCTCCTTCAGCAACTCTAATCCTCTCTTTTTCTCTCTATGGGGGCTTCTGGTTTTTGGCTAACAAAACCCTTTTTATATGCTAATTCCCGGAATTAGGGTTTTGGGTTGAGTTGGACCTCAAGTGCAACTCGGATTTCCTAGTTTAAATCTGATAGCCTCTTCCGATCGCGACAGGGTTCAACCCGTCCGGAATTTCGAAATATGCTCAACATAAAAGATGTATATTAGGAAGTCTTCTGTCCTGTTCCGAAGATTTGACATTATTTGAACTTATCTGGAATATTTGGAGAATATTCTCCCGCACGTTGACGGACCAGTCTTCCAGCAGCTAAATATCTTCATCTTCTTTAAAAATGGTATCAATCCATCAGGAATCTTTGAAAGTGTCCAACATGAAAGTTGTACATCTTGATTCCTTCTAGATGTCACCCAAATTTCAGAATATTTGGACATAAGAATAATTTCTGGTGAATATTATGCTAACAGTCGACAGAGTAGTGTTTTTCAGCATATTAACCCTTTTTTGTAATTTCTAGCTTGAATCTTCATTAAACCTGAAATCAACTAACAAACTATCAAATACAAACACTTTAAGCCTAACAAAGGTAAATTAAGGGGTTTAATTATGAATATTTAGTGACTCATCATTGATCGGCAGAGGTTTCATCCGTCCCAGCACGTCACCTTGGGCAGCTCCTGTGTTGTTCGCAAAGAAGAAGGACGGTACGCTTCGTCTTTGCATTGATTACAGGAAGCTGAACAGGGTGACGGTGAAGAACAAGTATCCGATGCCGAGGATCGATGACTTGTTCGACCAGCTCCGAGGCTCTTCGGTCTTTTCGAAGATCGATCTCCCTACCGGCTATCACCAGTTGAGGATTCGGGATTGCGACATCCCGAAGACGGCTTTCGGTACGGGTTGTACGAGTTCACGGTGATGCCGTTCGGCTTGACGAACGCACCGGCAGCGTTCATGGATCTGATGCAGAGGGTCTTCCGACCGTACTTAGATCAGTTCGTGGTGGTTTTCGTCGACGACATCCTAGTCTACTCACGTACCGCGGAGGAGCACGAGCAGCATCTGAGGGCAGTGTTACAGTTGTTGAGGGGGCATAGGCTATATGCCAAAGCCTCCAAATGTGAGTTCTGGCTTCCTGAGGTACAGTTTCTGGGGCATGTGGTGTCAGCGGCAGGCATTTCAGTTGATCCAGCCAAGATCAAGGCAGTGCTACAGTGGCAGAGACCGACGACAGTGTTCGAGGTCCGCAGTTTCCTCGGCTTGGCGGGTTACTACCGGAGGTTCGTGCGGGACTTCTCCAGGGTTGTAGGGTCGCTGACCAGGTTGACACAGAAGGCTGTCCCATTTGTTTGGGACGACGCTTGTGAGCATGCATTCATCCAGTTGAGGACCAGACTGACGAGTGCACCTATCCTGATAGTTCCAGAGCGAGGAGTCGGCTATAGTGTCTTTTACGACGCCAGTGGGGAGGGTCTAGGTTGTGTACTTATGCAGGAGGGCCATGTGGTGGCCTACGGTTCCAGGCAGCTGAAGACCCATGAGAGGAACTATCCAGTCCACGATCTCAAGCTTGCAGCGATTATCTTCGCTCTGAAGACGTGGCGGCACTACCTCTACGGTGAGCGGTTCTCGGTGTACTCTGATCATAAGAGTTTGAGGCACGTGTTTACCCAACGTGACCTCAACCTCAGGCAGCGGCGATGGATGGAGCTTCTAGAGGACTATGACTTCGAGTTGCATTACCACCCTGGTAAGGCAAACGTTGTAGCAGACGCTCTCAGCAGGCAGACCAGAGACAGCAGGGTGACCTTGGCAGCGATGTCAGCTCGGCAGTGGCAGATGCTGGAGACAGTTAGTCAGTTTGGGCTTGACTTTGAGGACCAGGCGACAGGTGGTTTCCTGTATGCTATTCGCAACATTCCAGTTCTTTTGGCCAGAGTGATCGAGGCACAGGCTGGAGACCCAGAGCTCGTGGAGACCCGTGCTGCGGTCGGTATCGAGCACGCAGTTGAGGGCTGGACAGTGTCGGTAGATAGCGGTCTACTCTTCAGGGGCAGAGTTGCAGTTCCAGCAGACCCGGCGTTGCGAGAGGAGATCCTTCACGAGTTCCATCACTCTTGTTTTGCCGTTCACCCCGGGAGCACCAAGATGTACCACGACCTACGCCGATAGTTCTGGTGGTGCGGGATGAAGAGGTCAATAGCTGAGTTTGTTTCCAGATGCCTCACCTGTCAGAAGGTGAAGGCAGAGCACAGACAGACCCCAGGTTTGCTGCAGCCACTTCCAGTGCCAGAGTGGAAGTGGGAACATATAGCGATGGACTTTGTCACCGGGCTACCTAGGTCACCGAGGGGGAATGATACAATTTGGGTCATTGTCGATCGACTGACCAAATCGGCTCATTTCCTCCCAATGAGGACGACAGATCCAGTTGCCAGACTGAGCCAGAGGTACATTGACGAGGTGGTACGACTGCACGGCATCCCAGTGTCGATAGTGTCATACAGAGATCCCAGATTCACCGGCAGGTTCTGGAGCAGCTTCCAGGACTCCTTGGGGACAGCACTGACGTTCAGCACAGCTTTCCACCCTCAAACAAACGGATAGTCAGAGCGGACTATCCAGATCTTGGAGGACATGCTCAGAGCATGTGTGCTAGACGCTGGAGTTACTTGGGAGCAGCACATGACTTTGGTGGAGTTTGCCTACAAAAACAGTTTTCAGGCCAGTTTGGGTTTTGCACCCTTTGAGGCATTGTACGGCAGACCGTGTCGCTCACCGGTGTGTTGGACAGAGGTTGGGGAGGCGTCCCTTATCGGTCCAGACATCATCAGACAGTCGTCAAAGAGGTTGGCTCAGATCAGGTAGAGGCTTCTGACAGCGCAGAGCAGGCAGAAGAGCTACGCAGACCGCAGGCGACGACCCCTGGAGTTCGCAGTTGGCGACAGAGTGCTACTGAAGGTGTCCCCGTGCATGGGGTCGATCAGGTTTGGTAGCAGGGGCAAGCTAGCACCGAGGTTCACTGGCCCATTTGAGATCGTCAGGCGTGTTAGAGCAGTCGCCTACCAGTTAGCTCTACCTCCGCACATGTCAGCAGTTCACCCCACCTTCCACGTATCTATGCTGAGGAAGTATATTCCAGATCCTTCTCACGTGATCAGACACGACGACATTGAGGTGGAGGAAGACGCCACCTACATAGAGCAGCCAGTGCAGATCTTGGACAGACGGGATCAGGTGCTCAAAGGCAGGTCGTTACCGTTGGTCATGGTCAGGTAGAGGCATGGCAGTGCAGAGAGTCTGTCATGGGAGCGAGAGGATCACATGCGTCGGGAGTTTCCCCGACTGTTCACCTCTTCAGGTATATTTCTTGTTGTGGGCGTTGGCGCCCCTAGTTGTAGCCTTGTTTGTGCAGGTAGGCCAAGTTGTTTCTTTTTCCCCGGCTTCAACCTTGAATTTCAGGACGAAATTCTTTTTTAAGGTTGTTAGGTTGTGAGGGCCTGTCCCTCTGACCTGGCTCGACCGCGTGGGTCGAGGGCCATTTTCCTGTTGATTCGGTTCCACGCTGGTTACGATCGGGCGATCGTATGGCTTTTTCGGCCCCAGGGGCATTTTGGTAAATATGTCCCCTGGTGGTCAGTTTCACACTCGCGTTCCACACACTGCCTTGGATTGATGTATGTGCTTGATTAGAATCTCTAGGGTGCGTCCGATCGAAGGATCGGAGCTCGATCGGGAAAGATCGAATTGGACAGCTGCCATTGATCCGAATCTCTATATAAGCCATGTCCCTTTCTCTCTCTCTCTTTCTCTCCTCCTGTCATTTTCTCTCTCTTTATCTCTCTCCTTCGGCTGTGTGCTCGGGCTTCGGATCGCGGACTTCGAGGAGCAGATCTTGGCGGCTCGACTGGTTGGACGCGTGGAGGAGCTGCCCTACTTGCCCAAGTAGGTGTTTCTACCTCGATCTCGCGATCGGGTTCTCCTAGGATAGGTTAATTACCTTTTTGTTGTAGGAATACATGTTAGAATGTTGTGTAGCTTGTAGCACATGTGGAGTGGCATGTTTCCAGTATTCCTACATTACGAATTCGGTATTTTAACGGCTGTTTTCCGTACTATCGCCGTTTTGTCGATTTTCGTCCATTTGGACCTAGATAGGAGATTTAACGGTCAAAAAATGTGATTTCTTTATACCATTGGATTCCTCATCGTGAATTACACTTGCTTGCAAAATCTCATTGTTTTCCAACTTGATTTGATCCTTGAAATCCAAGAAATTCGATTTTCGGCACTGTTCTGATGAACTGTGCCTAAGGCTCGACGATCGATCGATGTATCGACCGTCAAGCGTTGATGCGCTCTTTCTGGGCCTGACGGTCGACCGTCGCATCGTCCGTCAGGCTCTGTCGGGATTTTTGCCTCCCACGGTCGATGGACCGATCGACCGTGGGCTTTTTCCCTTTTTCATCCCGCCTCACGATCGACCGTCGAATCGACCGTCGCATCGTCCGTGAGGCTCTGTCTCGTTTTGGGCTTCCCACGGTCGATGGGCCGATCGACTGTCACCTATGTGGTTTTCCTCGTTTTTGGCCTCACGGTCGACCGTGGCATCGACCGTAGCATTGACCGTGGCCTCACGGTCGACCGTCGGATCGACCGTCGCATCGACCGTGGGCCCTTGAACATGGTTTTCTAGCCTTTCTTGGTTGGATTTGATTTGTGATTAATATCTAAACTTGTTGGGAAGCATGTGTGTGGATTTTATGAGGTTTTCAAAGGATTTCTATCGAGTTTGAGGATCGATTTGATTAATTTTCCTCTTGGGGCAAATCTATGGTTTCGTTTGCATTTAATACATGTTGATTGTAGTTATATGCTTAGTTGTTTGCCTAACCATTAGCTCACCATGAGTGCTAGCTAATGAGGAATTGTGGAACCTTACCCTCTTGCCGGCGAGTGCCGAGGGCTATTGTATATCTGTTGAATCTATAACTGATGCTGTGGCATATAGAGACATCTAGAATAGATGTTTGTATAGATTCATGCATTGTATGCATTAGAGGCATTTGAGGTTAGGCGGGCGATGGTTTGGTCGCCGGTCCGAGGCTCTCGGGTAGCTCGGATCTAGCCTTAGGACCGCTGCTGGGTAGTCAGGTTTAGGGTGTGATTGTATGATCTGAATCTCTTGTGTTGAGGATTGGCGATAGTTGACTCTAATCAATGTTTGAGGTTTAAAGGGCATGTTGTCTTCCAAGGCCAAGTGCTAAGGATGGGTGTCGATGCGTTCCCGGCGTGATTCCCCAAGGCATGGTATTCCTGCTTGGATAAGGGTGATCCTGCATGTTACTGTTTCTTGGCCTTCTGGTAACATGTTCAGGAGAGAGGTTTCATGGCAGGAGCCCTTGGGACATCGACAGGGTTATGGGACCCGTGGCATCCGTTAGACTTGAGCTGGGAGACAACACTATTGTTGTTTTCCTCCCTTCTGTGTGTCGTAGAGTAGAACCCTACTGAGCTTATCGCTCACTCCTACCCGGGCTGCGTTTGCAGGTGCAGGCGGCAGTTCTTTTTCAGTGGAGCCGGCAGGATCGGCCTTTGGCGGCGCGACAACATCCAGAGGCGCTTGAGGTTACTGGAGGATTATCTGTTGTACTTTTGGATAATTTTATATGTTGTAAACATTTCGAGGACTTTTGGGCTTATGTATTATATCTATCCTTGGAAGATCTTGTATCAAATATTGAATAGCACAAATGATGTTATATGAATTGAATATCTTTTTACCTCTGGATTACAATTATTTAAATTATCCGTCTTTTCCGCTTTGCATCGCGCCAATTGAAGATGAATAGAGATAGGAACCCTCACGCCCCGTCCTGGATGGGTTTTCTGGGTCGGGGTGTGACACTTGGGGGCGTGGATAGTTCAGGTAGAACGAGAACTCGATGAGGAAGGTTTTCGCGATGGTTAGGATGGACGGGGATGGCCGGAGAGGACGACGTCGAGGCGACGTTCGGTGACGAGGGAGGAAGCCGCTGATGGTGTAGAGCATGAATCCACGGTCGACCGCGGGAGTGGGTGTTCGTGAGAAAATAAGCTCACGGTCGATCGCCCGATCGACCGCGGAGAACGTGATTTGTGGAAGGAGGTGACGGCCGATCACCACATCGACCTTGAGAAGCCTTTTCTGTGACAGAGCCTCACGGACGATCTGGCGGTCGATGGGACAGTAGACCGTGGTCCAAAAATTTTCAATTTTTCTAGATATTATGATTATTCTTATAGGAAAAAAATAGGAAAAATCAGAAAAATCATGGAAAAATTCCTAAAAATTAAAGAGAATTATGAGAAGCTAAGGAAAAATCATAAAACTAGGTTGCCTCTAAGAAAGCGCATAATTTTACGTCTTTCGCTAGACATCTCCGAAACCAAGATTTAGGAGGCCGATGATTTCATGTGAAGAAATACATGACCGGAATCATGGTGAAGGTATGTAGACATTATTCATCAAAGAATAAAAAGAAGTCCTTAGCAACCAAAATATGCATAAAACTGGAAATTTGGATATGATCTTTGATGAAGGGACGATAGGAATTAGCATGGTCTTCACTCATAACAAGGTTCTCCTCCCCACAACGATCAACTAATTGGGATAATATTAAAGGTCGAATCTCAAACTGAGGCTCTAGACAAGAAATATTGCTAACACCCTCATCCTCATTATGTTTATCACAAATAGGCATATCATCATCATTCAACTCATCATGTAGAAGTTCAACTTGAGGTTCCCGACATGGGGTCTCACTAATATGCTCATCCTTATTGTGATCATTACAAATAGGCATATCATTATCATTCAATTCATCATGAACAACCGGCAATTTAGCATAACAAACCTCATCATCACTATCATCAAAAAGACTTGCGTCAGAAGAGTGACCGAAATACATATAAGGCCCAGAATGTAAAACCGGGTAGCATTCATCAATTTTATTTTCAGCAGCTGGCATAACATTATCAATAGCATCATGATCCGTCAAAGCATTAGAACACATCTCATAATGACATGTATCATTATCATTAGAAATATCAGCATCACAGGCATTGTCATCACAAATAGGAGGTATAGGATCATTATCATAATTCTCAACGACATCATCATATGAATCTACCATGCAAGCTAGTTGTTCAATTTGTATCTCTAAATTCAAAATTGATTGAGAATTGGAATTAACGTTGTTTGCCATCAAAGCAATTTTGCTATTAAGCCCAGTCATGCATTCAGTTATGTTAGCCTTAATGTTTGCATTCATGTTTGCAAGTGCACTCATGATTGTGTCCAACATTGGTTCAGAGGGTGCTTGTGGAGGAGGATATTGCTGTTCAAAACAAGGTTTAAAATTTTGAGTCGGTGTTTTTTTGTTTCATGGCTGAACATTACGGGGTTGGTAACTTTGAAATTGCCAATTAGGGTACGTATGATTTCTGAAATTCAGATTATAAGGATTTGAATGTGAATTATATGCCGGATTTAAGAAACCATATGTGTCATTATTGTAAGCTGGTCCATAACCAAAAGGTAAATCATCATTCAACATGGCATCTGGTGGCATATAAAAATTGGCCATGCATGCTAAATCATAGACCAAAAAGGGAAAAAGAAAACAGAAGATTCGGAAGAGAGGACAAATCCGGAAAGCAACGATCAAAACGAAAAATTTTGAATTTAGAAAACTTACCTGACTGCGCAGTTCCGATCGGTCAGTTTGGAGTCCGACCGATCGCTCAAGGCCGTGGGTGAGATGCTTCCTTCAAAAAAAAATCCGTTCCAATGCTGATAAATTTCCAGAAAATTGTCAGAAAAATCCTAGAAAGTGTAAAATAAAGAAAGGGAAACTTAAGAAAGATAAAAACCTAATTAGGCCAAGAAATAGAGCAAAGAGAAAATCAATCAATTAACCGTCGAATTCCCCGGCAACGGCGCCAAAAATTGATGTGTTACGAACGTGTCGTTAAAACATTGCAAACTCAATCAAATATTAAATTTATAATCCTTATTCAATCACTACACTACTAGTTATGATAGCGTTGAAGTCGGGAGTCGATCCATAGGGAAAATATTGAAAACTAAAATCAATTCTCGAAACCCTAAAACTAAGGAAAAGAATCAAAGATAGAATAGAGTTATCTAAACTAATAAAGAAAAGAAATAAAAGGTTGATTAATTTGAATCAATGGAGTAGTTACTTAGGAATTAATCAATCCGTCCTAGTTTCATTATTAATCTTCTCTAGTTATGATTTTGTTGCTTTCTCTCAACATTATGGATCATATGGCTACAAGCTTACTGAATCCTTAAAAGAAAGTTAATGTTCCCAACGGCATAAACTATCTTTGCTTGGCATAAATTGTCTTTGGTCCTACGATTACCTTAAATTATACTACTCCTAATGACCTTGGCACAACCTATCTTCGCGTAGCATAGCTAATCTCAAAGGCAAACCAATAACTTCATGAAAACCATCTCATAAATCTCTACAATCAATCACAGAAATCATGCAAGACTGAAAGTACGTCAAGGGAACTCTGTTCCTTCAACTCTATTAACAATAAAACCATATTTATGAGATCATGTATCGAGAAGTTCACAAGAATGAAACTAAAGGAAGACCAAAACAACACTAGGGTTTCATGATATTCCTAAATACAATAATTAGAAACTCATCTTTTGGATAAAAGCCATCGGGTTGGAATAGGAAGCTGTCACCATCCGCATCCTCGCCGTCTTCTTTTTCCTTCTCCAAAGATTCTCAAAAAGATGATTATTTTCGGATCAATAACCCTATTTATAGAAGAACTCCTGAAATTAGAGTTTTGGTTAAGTTGGACTTCTAGTGCAACTCGGATTTCCTGAATTAATCCTGGCAGTCTTATTCCGAGCGCAACTGGCCCAATCAATTCGGAATCTGAAACTTTGTCCAACATGAAAGTTGTAGATTACGAAGTTCTCTATCATATCCCGAATATTTCATAATATTTGGACTTATAGAGAATATGTGATAAATATTCTTCTAAATGTCGACGTACCAGTTTTCCAGCACATGTATATCTTTATCTTCTTCTAAATGTATATCAATCTATCAGGAGTCTCACAAAGTGTACAACATGAAAGTTGTAGCTCTTGAAGTTTTATATCACATACTAAATTTTCAGAATATTTGGACTTATATAAAATTTATAAAGAATATTCTCCTGAAAGACAACGAAGCAGTCTTTATCACCTAAATTCATCCTTTTAGCTGAATTTCTTGTATTTCTTCTCAAATCATGATTAAATCTGAAATCAACTAACAAACAATTAAATACAACTACTCTAGGCCTAACAAAGGTAAATTAAGGGGTTTAATTACGAATATTTAGTGACTCATCACTTATCAAATCACATATGTATCTACTATATACTACTAAGAACATCAACTCAGGGTATTAAATGAATTAAACATGTTACAATTGACTAAGCATGCCTTAATTATAAATAATTGACAAGATAAGGGTATAACCTAGGTTTCACTATGTCCGTCCAATTAACATGATACTAAGCATACATGTTCAATAATGGTTTTCAGGATGCGTACCCAAAATCCAATTTAAACGGACGAACGAAAATAGATGAAAACCACGTATTCCGGCTTTCGGCTGAAAAATGTGAAAAGAGGCATAATTACCTTAAAAACCTCTCCAATCAAAGCCAAAACTCCAAAAACAGTCCTAATTAACCTTAGGGATAACTTACACGAGGATCAGGTTAAAAAAGGTCAAAGTTCCATTCAATTTGCTAACTAATTTCTTAATTTTAGTTTCGCAGCAGTCTAGGAACAAATTCACCAAAAATCGTATATAAATCCAAAAATTATAAAACCCGCAGAATTTGAAAGTAGATTCAAGGACCTACAATTCTCATCATGATGATCAGACAAGACCAAGCATGTGCGAGCCAAGTTCTAAGCTTGAACAGCTCAGCTCGCAGAAATACAGGGTTTCGATAAAATCTGGGAAAAACATGTATAAATCCGCCTTAAATCCAAATAAAATCGCATCAAACACTAATCAGTTATTAATCAAGCTTAAGATAAGCATCTAGCACAAAGAAATCCATAGATCTATCAAACAAAACCCTAATTACACCTAAACACCCGTTTAGGTCAAGAACACCTACCTTAATACGCTAATCTAGCCTTGATCTACCGTCCTCCCTCGCCGTCGCCGTATCCAGCTCGCCAAAGAGCCTCTGGCAGTCATCAACATCCGCTGATCACGCTCGACGGGAAGAGGAAGGAGAGGAAGGGGATCGTGTGAGAATCCCCCCCAAGGGGTTGGATTGTGTGGATCCGGCATCTTGACGGTGGCATTCGCCTTGGGGCCGTCTGGCTGAGTCGAATGGCCGAGTAAACAATCCCACAACGCCTAGATGTGGATCGGGAACATATCTATATATATGTTAATCGCCTTCTATAATACAACGTGTTTTAAAACTGTGAGGGCAGTGATTCCGTCAGAAACTCCAAGGTTAAGCATGCTTGCCTTGAAGCGGTCCCGAGAGGGGTGACCTATTGGCCAGTGCTCTCGATTTCTATGGATGAGCCAAAAACGGATAATATTGTGTGGCAAATTGTGCCAGCGAGGGCGGTCGGTGGACGGCGGTGGTGGCGAAGGAGCTCCGGAGGAGGGAGAGGGCCGGTGCGGTCGTGAGCGGGGGAGAAGAAAGGAGAAAGAGAGAGAGAAAAGGGGTTCAGCTGCTTAAGTGGCTAAAGTCTGTTTAATCGAACAAAATACCAAATTGCGATATCTCTTCGCAATCTTACCCGGATATGTCTATCCCGAACGCTCCTACTGGGTCTATTCAATCACATACATCAGTAAAGGCTATGTATGTACTACGCGGGTGTGAAACCCAACTTCCGAATGACAAAATACCAAAATGCCCTTGGAGCTGCAATGATCGAAGCGATCATTGAATAAGGACAACCGGGCCAAAACCAACGAAACCAGACCCTCGATCTAACGTAGTCGGACCAGGTATAGAGGGACAGGTCCTCACAGAGGCTGAGGGCAGTGCAGCCAGTGGCAGGTGGAGGAGGCAGAGGTCAACCTCAGAGGGCCCAGGGTAGAGGAGGCCCACGGAAGAGACAGAGACACCAGCAGTACCAGCGACCTTACTCCCAGCAACAGTTTCAGCAATGCCCACCCCAGTATTAGCAGCAGTAGCCTGGGCATCTCCTTTTGGGAGGATCCCAAGGGCAGGCTCCTCAGGGAGGTGGACCCGGTGTGTGTTACCATTGTCATCAGCCAGGGCACCTTCGCAAGGACTGTCCTCTGCGAGTGGCGTAGGGAGGTTGGTTGGCATAGAGGAGCAGTAGCAGGACGGGGCCGTGGTTGAGGTAGAGCAGGTCCAAGGGGTGGGTACCGGCGACCGACGGGAGAATATTCACCAAATATTCTTTAATACTTAGAATAATCTGAAACTTCGGGAGAAGATAGAGAACTAATGAAACTACAACTTTTTTGGTGGGTACTTTCCCAAATTCCTAATCGAATGGGCGCAGAAGCTGACGTAACCCAGATCTGAACTCAAGACAAATCCAACACATGTCACCTTGAGCAGCCTCCGTGAAGAGCCGGCCCCATGTGGGCCCCCCTTGAGCCAACCAGCTCACATATCCTAGTTTAGGTTCTTTACCGCTTTCCTAATTTGCTTTCTTAGTTTAGCTATTCATATTGTAGTAGGACTTAGGAAATAACTTAGTTGGAGTTCAACTCCCTTTATGACTCTTCTCATTTTCCTATATAAAGGCCCCCCATACCTATGAATGAAATTATCCAAAAATAATTAAATCAAAGGCTTCAACTCTTTAGAATAAGTTCGCTTAACGAGGGAATGTTCAAGAAAGTTTGCCCCCAAGTCACCACCCCTGGAGCTCCTGACAGAGTTCCAACTGTGACAATCGTCGGTGCCCTCACCGATGATCCTCCTTTCCCGAGTACTTCTCTTCTCCTTTGCCTTGGTCTAACCTAGCTTCGTCTACCCCTCTCTCTCTCTCTCTTTCTTTCCCTTGCTTCCCTGCTCGACTGGCCTTGCCGACACCTCACCTCTCTCTCCCTCCTTCTTTCTCTCTCACCGGGCCGCCCCCCTTCTCCCTTCCTTCGGGTCCGACGCCCCACCTGCCTCGCCCCACCCGCGCCCACGGGAAGGCCACGGCCAAAGTGACTAAGTTCTCTTGGCCAATCGCGGCTATCCTTCCCTTCATCATCCCCAACCTCCAAACCCTAAACCCTAGATCAAACCCTAACCCTAACCCTAGCCTTCCTTCCTTCTACCCTCTTCTCCACCGTGCCATCGCCACTTGAGACCTCTCCAGCCGGAACAAGGGCACCAATTAGGTCAGGCTTGAATAAGGCCGAATTGGCGGGAATCAAAATGAGGGGAATACAGTTTCACACCATACTTGTTATCAAGATTAGAGAAAGGGAAGTCAAAATGAAGATCATGACCAACTAAGAAATGGCCCATAGCGAAATGAAGTCCTTATCTTGGAACTTGCAAGGTCTTAGAAATGAAGAAAATTCCTGAGAAAGGCCGGAGCAAATTGATCAAGCTGATCTTCGAAAGGGAGAAAATTGGCGTAATCGCTCAAGGAGTACAAATAATCAAAAGAATGATCGAAAGAACGGTTATCAAAGGAAGCTAAAAGATAAAGATGACCAAAAGTAGAGGTGGAAGGGACGGAAGAGTAAGTATGGAAATAGGGAAAATAACCACGAAGCCAGAGCTGCATGATCCATATAGGACCGGAGCCCATGAACCCCTGTGAAAAATACCCCTAAATGATGTGTTTTACCCCATCATACAGACCGCGGTAAATGGATGCCAAAACAAACTGGCACAAAGCCAGAGGTTGTCCTCGAATGATCTCAGCAACGAGATTGATGTAGTGGCGAAGTGGTTTTTGGGAAGACAAACAAAGGACAAATTTGCACATCTAGTAATGCACGAAGGCTACTTGCTCTTAGAAAAAAAGGTCACATGAAGACTTGTAGGTATCAAGAAAATGACTAAAAGAGCGACAATTATCGTCGCTAAAAGACTCCATCACTAAGGGGGCCACATTGGACATGTCCCCGAAAATTGTGCCCCCAAGTGGGAACAAGCCAGTAAGGAGAGAAAGGTCCTTCATGGTAATCATCATACTACGGAAGGGGAAGACAAAAACATTATAGTCCAAAGACCAAAAGGAAAGGGCGGTGAAAATCAAAGGGGAATCAGTGGTGAGACACTTGGTGCTCAAATCCATAAAATCGAGGATGCCGCTGACAGCGAAAGTGCCTCACAAAGCGGACTTCATCATTCGTTCATGCCACTCGACAAAGTTCTTATCAAAAATGGACCAAGAGCGAATAGGACGAGGGATGGTCATACACCCTAGTTACAAAGGGTGAGTAAAAGGGAGTGGATTGAAGGATGGGTTAGTACCAACCTTATCGTGCCTCTCTATCACGGTGCCAGAGTGAGCATAAGGGCCAAGCACTGCATGGGAATAAGGAGCGTCAGAGCCATTGCAGTGGGTAAGATACTTGGCTCTAACGTTCTCTGTGAAAACAGAGAAGGCCTCCCTAACTGTCTCGGAGGCATCACGGAGACCTTTCTTGCTTTGACAAGGAGCCATGGTCAAGTGCTTTTGAAGCAAGAAAACAAGGACAGGTGAAAAGGAAATGACGGCACCGGAGAAAAACCCTAGAGTGAAGAAGGAAGAAAGTAAAAGTTTATCTCAATAGAGCAACGCATAATGATGGTCTATGGATATGGTGAGGTTAAACCTCGCATGTTGAGCATTCATAATGTCTAATCAAGGCAATTGATTGGTTAAGAGAGTATTAGTGCACCTGAAACGATTCGTATGTCGCGTCACGGTCACCACAATCATAGCCCCATGCTGCTTGATATGACTAGAGAAAGTCCCACGTTACCTACTGTTGTCGGGAAAGGATGTTAGGCAGGTGAAAGGGTAGTGGGTGATGATGACTAAAAAGGCAAGTCACATCAACCAAGTACAATGTAAGAAGCTACATGTGTCAGCAATGTATCATCATTGACACCTAAGCCGCATCAAATTTGCATGCAACTCCATCACACGCAAGGCGCGGGGGGGGGGTGGTGGTTGTACACCAAGTTCAACCAACGGGAGTTAAAATAACCTTTCGGTAAGTGGGTGCAGTTAACAACAGTAGTTAGGGAACAAGCACAATGAATAACTGCACAAGAACTGCCCCAACCGTCTAGACTGGGAGAGGATATAAAAGCAAAGAATGAAATATAGAGGACTTTCTTGCAACCCGAAATCAAAACTCAAGAGTCTATGCTCTTTGAACCTGACGAGTAGATTCTTTATAATTTTACGAGTAGGAGTTAACTTTTGCAGGCTGGACCTGCATCCTTGTACTACTGCCGTCACGACTGCATCCATTGGATCCTCGTGATCATCTGACAGAACCGTCCTTGGTGTCAGTTTAGCAATTACTCTTCTTTGTAAGTTTCTTGTAAGTTGTTAACAGAGCCATCTTTCGTGGTGCCATGTTAGCAATTAATAAAATTATTCTTTCGACGGTGCCGCTTACTGGTGCCGTGATGAGTTACTAAATGTTCATGATTAAACCCCTTAACTTAGCTTTGTTAGGCCTAGAGTGTTTGTATTTGATAGCTTGTTAGTTGATTTCAGGTTTGATCATGCTTTGAGGAGAAATGCAAGAAATTCGATTAATATGCTGAAATATACTGCTCTGTCGACTGTTAGCACAATATTCACCAGATATTATCCTTAAGTCCAAATATTCTGAAATTTTGGTGACATATATAAGACATCAAGATGTACAACTTTCATGTTTAACACTTTCAGAGATTCCAGATGAATTGATAGCAGTTTTGAAGAAGATGGAGATATTTAGCTGCTGGAAGACTGGTCCGTCAACGCGTGGGAGAATATTCGCCAAATATTCTAGTTAAGTCAAAATATTATAAACTCTTCGGGAGAGGACAGAGGACTTCCAAATCTATATCTTTTTTGTTGGACTCATTCTCCAATTCCGAACCGGTTGAGCCCAGTCGCGATTAGAAGAAGCTGTCAGGGTTGGACCAGGAATTCCGAGTTGCACTTGAGGTCTAACTTAACCTTGAAACCCTAATCCGGGAATTAAGATATAAAAAGGGCTTTGTGGCTGGAAAACCAGAGGCCTCCATAGAGGAAAACAGAGAAATTCAGATTGGAGAAGAAGACGGAGATGTGGTGTAGATCTCAAGCTTTCTTCATCGAATACATGGATCTCATCCAAAAGATGAGTGGCTAATCTTCTAGATCTAGGGATTTCATGAAACTCTAGTGTAACTTTCTGTATTTTCTAGTTGATTCTTGTATTTCTTTCTCATAGACATGATCTTATGGATTTGAATTTATTGATAATAGAGTTGATGGAAGTATTTCCCTTGACGTATTTTGTGTCCTACTTGATTGCTGTGCTTGATGGTAGAGTTCCATAAGATGGTTTTCATGTGGTTTTTGACATGCTTTTGAGATAATCTATGCTAAGTAAAGATAGATTGTACTCAGGTTAAGTCCGAAGACAATCTATGCTACACGAAGATAGGTTATGCCTTAGGTAGTCACCAACTTTCTTTTAGGGTTTCATGTGAGCTTAAGAAGCCATGATTCCATAATGTCTAGAGAAGAAGCAAGATGATAGCTAGAGGATACAGGAAGTGAAGCTAGAGTGGATTGAGGGATCCCTAGGTTGTTTCTCTCATTGATCTACTTCAACCTTTTCATTGCTTTTTCAGTAGTTTAATTCCTTAGATAACAAAACCATTGAAACTCCTTTTCTTCGCCTTAGGACTTGAGTTTAGAGATTTAATTTGATTTCTTCTTTTGTTAAACAATCTTTCCTTGTGGTTCGACTCCGGATCTCACCACTGTTCTACGTTTGTAGAGTAGTATTGATTGAAGGATTATAAATTCTAAATTGCGTTTTGCATCTGATTTAACGACGCATTTGCGAGCGATCAATTTTTGGCGCCGTTGCCGGGGAAACATTTTGATTTTTCAAAGAAGTTTCTGATTTTTCTTTGTGCTCTTTTTCTAGGCATAGTTAGGTTTTTATTTTCAGTTATTTTTCATTTATTTTTAGGAATTTTTCTGACAATTCTAGGGATTTTCGTAGCATTAAAGCAACAGTTTTTTGGAGAAGAAGCTTTCTGCAACTCGGATTACAAACCGATCGGGCTACCAGGCGAGCGATCGGAAGGCCTACCGATCGATCGGCCATCTTCCCGATTGATCGGACGCGCGTCACTCAGGTACGTTTTCTTCACCTAAACTTGTGCTTTTTGCTGTGGCATTCCGTGGTTTTATCCTCTCCTCCGAATAGTCTGTTTTCTTTTTCTCTTTTTGGTGTGATCTTGTATGCAAGGCAGACGATCCCTACATAATCCGTTGGAAACTTTGGATCTAGAAATAGAGACCACACTTCGAGCTGTTAGAACCTTAGCACAAAAATCTCTAAGTAACTATCAGGAAGCCATAAGCAACTTGCAATTCTTAATGGCTGAACACGAGGAACATGTCATTGACCCTAATGATAATATGAGTAGGGGTGAAAATGATCACAATAATAGAGAAGTCCCAATTAGGAATCACTTCTTACCTGGACCTTATACCTATGCTTCTTGTATCAACCCACCTACCATCAAAGCTACCCATTATGAGATTAAGCCTAACTGGATTACAGCCTTACCTTCTTTTTATGGGCGTGAGAATGAGGATCCCTATGGACACATTGCTAGCTTTCTTGAAATCCTTTCTATGTTCAAACTTTAGCATTTTAATGATGATGCCTTTAGACTCAAACTCTTCCCTTTTTCTTTGAAAGATAAGGCTAAACATTGGCTCCAAACTTTAGCGCCAAATTCGATTTCAACATGGGACCAACTTCAGGATGCTTTCCTTAAGAAATATTTCCCGATCATTAAAACTCAAAATTATCGAACCATGATTATCTCTTTTAAGCAAAATGAAGATGAGATGTTTCATGAAGCTTGGGAAAGGTTTAAGGATCTTCTTAGAGAGTGCCCCCATCATGAGGTACCTGAGTGGCAGTTAGCCCATTCATTTTATAATGGTCTTAATGATCGTTATAGGACAATGGTCGAAGCTTGCTGCGAGGGTGTTGTTCTTAGTAAGCCATGGACTGCCCTTTGGGAAATGTATGACAATCTTGCTGAAAATTCACAACACAATGCCTCAGTCTCTAGGAGTCTGTCTACCACTGTTCGTAATTCTCGGAGAATTCATGAAATTTCTGAAGTCCAAAGTCTCTCCGCACAAGTAGCCCTCCTAACTAAAGACTTAAACCAGTTGAAAACAAGCCAATCTCTTGCTCAACAATTGCCTAATACTTCTCTTGAAATCTGTGCCCTTTGCCTTAATTCTGGTCATCATATCACTAATTGTCATCTGGCCCCCAATTTCCCTGACTTTGTTCAGGAACAAGTTAATGCAACTTATGATTTTTCCAAACCTCAGAACAACCCTTATTCGAATACCTATAATCCAGGTTGGAGAAATCATCCTAATTTTAGTTGGAAGCCACAACCGTCAAGTAACTTTCAAGGGCAAAACAATCCAGCTAATACTTCTACTCTCAAGTACCCACCTAAATCTTTTGCATATCCAAACCCTGGGTACTCTTCACATTATCCACAAAATACCTCTCAACCTCCTCTTCCTGAATCATCACATGAGCCCACTTTAAATTCAATCATGAGTACACTTTTAGAGATGAGAGGTGATTTCAATAGGGACATGTCATCCATGAAGGTCGAAATTTCAACTGTCAAAAGTGATGTCTCCTTGTTGACAAACAATTTATCTTCAATGATTCAATCCGTATCAAATTTAGAAAAACAAGTTGGGCAGCTATCTAACAACATGGCTAGAAGAGAGGAAGGGCACCTACCGAGTCAACCTTTACCCAATCCAAGAGGCCTATACCATGTAGAAAGCCAAAATTTTGAAAGTGCCAAGGCCGTATTGACCCTTAGAAGTGGAAAAACCGTTGACAATCATGTAGGGGAACGAACATGTACCGATCGATCGGACACAGTTCCGATCGATCGGCCGTCAGACGACCGATCGGTATTCCAACCGATTGATCGGACGGACGGTGGTGACCCAGACAACCCACCTGATTCCAACCTCTCTGATTCTAGGGAATCTAACCCTTTCAAGTATACACCTAGGGTACCCTTTCCTGCGGCCCTTAAGGATCCCTATCCAACTATCAAAGCCCGAAGAGCTGTAGAGGACGCCCTTGAAATCTTCAAACAGGTCAACATCAACATACCATTGCTTCATGCCATTCGTCAAATCCCTTCATATGCCAAATTTCTGAAGGATCTGTGCACTCATAAACGCCAGACAAAACCCAACAGAGACAAGAAAATCCTTTTACCTGAACAAGTTAGTTCGATTTTGAGACATGACACGCCACCCAAATTAAAAAACCCTGGTACCCCTACCATACCCTGTTGCATAGGAGACTACCAGATTGATGGTGCCCTTCTTGACCTAGGAGCCAGTGTTAACATTTTGCCCTACTACCTTTATAAGGAATTTGGGATGGAAGAACTTAAACAGACATCAGTGATTTTGCAATTAGCTGACAGGTCCATTAAGACACCCAGAGGTATAGTAGAAGATGTTTTAGTTAAAGTGGATAATTTTTTCTTTCCGGTTGACTTTGTTGTCTTAGACATGGAACCTGTTGTCCACTGCAAAAAGACTGTACCCATTATTCTAGGACGTCCGTTTTTGGCCACTGCTAATGCCTGCATAAATTGTCGAACTTGTGTGATGGATGTTTCGTTTGGTAATATGCATATTAAATTGAATATCTTTAAGACTGCATGTTTGCCTGAACATGAGAATGAATGCTTTCATGTTGATAGTTTGACGGACTGCTATGATGATAAGTCTCATGTCATAATGAATGATAGATTGCCTACAATTTGGGATGAATACGATTTTGGTTATAATGATTATGATCTTAAACTGTATGATGATAAATTGCCTATAATCTGGGATGAGTATGATTCTGAGGATGATGATGTTGAATTAAAGAATGAAATTTTGCTTGATATTTTGAATGAATATGCTTCTGACTCTGATGAGGATGTTAATCGGGACACTGCACAATCGAAATATGATATCAAAACACACATCTTGCCCGACCAATCACTCGATCGGCATACTGTGGAGACAAAAACTATTTCTGGGATGGTTGAACCCCTTTCACCGCTATCTTTTACTCCCGCACCTGTGATAGATACGGGCCAATTGTGTGCTTATTATGCCGATACTCACCTTTGCACAGATACCGCAATATATCCTAAGGTTGAGCCACCTCCTCTTTTCTCTATCTCTGCACCATCATCACTGCTTTCACCGCGTCTTTTATCTATATTTGAACTTTCACTTCCGGTTCACCCGATTGATAGTTTCACTATTCTGGAGGACACATACTGTAGACTGAGGTGCAAGATGAAACATGACGATAGGTTGCCTTTTATAGAGGGTGGGGTCTCTAGTTCTCTTGTTGGAAGGAAAAACTTTGTTAGCCTACATCATCAACTACTTGATTTACTGTGGGGTTGGGTTTGGTTTCAAGCATTATATGGAGGAAATTATTTTAAGTGGGGTGATCGATTCCGTCATTTAGACGGATCTATGCTATAATGTCACCTTTTTCGGGAAGTCGAGCGAAAGATTTAAAATTGCGCGCTTGTTGGGAGGCAACCCAAGTTTTATATTTTTTTCCCGTATTTTCCTTAATTTTTAGGATTTTCCATGATTTTTTTCATTTTTTTTCCCGTCTTTTTCCTATTTTTCCGAATTTTCTTTATTTTCTTTGAGTTTTCTCTCTCCTCCCGCTCTCTCCTTCACCCGCGGCTCATCGTCCCGGCTCGTCGGCTCGTCCCCGAGCCGACGACCACCGCCGCCCGTCGCTAACTCTCCGGCCGCCCTCAGCCCCTAAAAATACCACCGATACCTCCGCCAACCTTCCACCTATTCATCCCCGTCCTTCATGTCCCTTGCCACCTTCTTTTCCGACGCCGGTGAGCCCCCCCCGCCGTCGTCTTCACCGCCATTCACGGCCGCTCACCGCCCTAAACCACCTCCATAACCTTCCTCAGGCCACCACGAAGCTTCCTCCACAATCAAAACACCTCCTTGCCGCCGGGATCATCGATTTCTACCGCCGTCGGTTTCCACCTTTCCGACCACCCTCAATCCGTCGCCTGGAAGCCCCATACTTTAATCAAACCCCATAGGAAGCTTCCTAACCCTTCTGCGATGCTTCCTCAACCCTTTCCGTCCTTGATTGGAGCTCCGACCATCGGCTTCCAATTCCGGCAATCATCCTCCTCTGCGCCGATCACCTCCGATCAGCCACTTAGAAGCCACTATTCTTAGATCATAGGTCACTGGAGGACTCCTTAGACATCCACGATTCTTCCTGTCATGGTCCTATCCTCCGGCGATGAGCTTTCACCGTCGATCCGTCGCCGGCGAGCTCTCAGCCGTCTGATTCTTCTTGGACGTGATCCAGGTGCTCCAAAGCTCATATTTTCGATCGGACGGTACAGAACTTCAATCAGGACCATAATCTGTATAGTCAAGTCATCCAGACATCCCAGAGCATTCACAGGTGTTCACTTTTCCCTATCTCCGCTAATTTCGAATTTGATCTCGCCGCGGGCTGCAGACCATGGATGAGAACGACCATACTGCGGATTACGAATAATTTGATGCTCTGCTTGGATATTTTGGTTCTTTATTTCCTTATCTGTGATGTCTAGAAGATTAATTTTGATGTATTCTCTCCGTTACTATTTATCTGTACATGTTATATTTTTATGTGATGAATGTTTGTATGGATTAATATATCATGAAAATACAAAGGAGACTCTGTCGAAATTTTCTATGATTCTAATACCTTTTTGGACTTTTATTTGTTATATTTGATCTTTTTGGAAAGGTATATAATTGTGGGACAGGTTATGGTGGGGAAGGAAGTATTTATTCTATGATGGTGGTGCCTAAACTAAAATTGGAAGAGCGAGAAATCTATTTCTAAGGCGTTCATGATGGTTATCTCTACCCTTTACTTCTTGATTTATTTTTGTGACTTAGTGTAATTGGGGACAATTACATTTAAGTTGGGGGTAGCATTCATAAATTTCATGCTCATATATTTCTATTTTTATTTTCTGGTAACCAAATATTATACATCCCTTGAAATATGTCAAAAGGATGAAATTATGATATGATTTGACAAAGGTGCATGTTTTAGAAATTTATTTTATGAATTATTCTGAGACGTGTATGTCATATAGGAAATAGTAAATTTTGCTATGCATAACATTATTTCTATACTTTAACACTTTTACCATGATCTAAGGATAACTCGACATATCCTAATGCACATGTTCACTTCCACATGTTAAGGGGTTGATATTAGATTCGAAACATGATACTAGGATAGATTTACAATTCTTTATCATGACACAGAAAATACATGAACACATGCAATTATCTGAGTATGCGAAAAAAAAAAGGAATTTTCAACTTAGTAACCGGGCAGTGTGCCTAGCCAGCGTGGTGTTCGCGTAAAACGGTTGAATTTCCTTACAAAAAAAAATGACTAGTTATGATTTGTAGCCTTCATGGTTTGAGCATTAGAGTCTGAAGAGTGTTCTACACTTAGTGCCCTAAAACCGTCTGGTTTGGGACTCACTGGCTTGAAACTCGTTACATGGACCATGAAGAAAGCTTAAGAAATCATAACATTGCACATGTCATATATATAAAAAAAAAGAAAAGAAAAGAAAAGAAAAAAAAAAACAGATATTGCTATGTGATAAGTGGAAGATATGTGCTTGGATAGGATTGTGATCTTGAATAGTTGAAGTGTTTAGATATAATTGATGCTCTGAAGCATGTGGAACCCCAATCACACACAGGAGTGTTAAAGTTAGTCTTAATCATGATTAAATATGTTGAAGTGTTGGAAATATGTTATGACATGTTTTGATTTACCATATTTTTATGTGACTGTGAGTTGAAGGATGAATTCATGGATATGCTTTCTATTTCATGCATTAGAGTTAATGAATATTATGATGGATTTCTAATGATATATTCAAGGGGATGTATAGATGTTTGTGGGTGTCATCACTGGAAACCCTCAGGAGACTATAACTCCTCCACTGGGGTAACCAAGGGATTAAAGGCTTGTTGCACATGCTAAATGCAATCGTGAGACCTACGAAAGTGGCTAGTTAGATTTATTGCTTTCTTTTTATATTTTCTTTGCTCGAGAACTAGCAAAGTGTAAGCTGGGGGGTGTGATGAGTTACTAAATGTTCATAATTAAACCCCTTAACTTAGCTTTGTTAGGCCTAGAGTGTTTGTATTTGATAGCTTGTTACTTGATTTCAGGTTTGATCATGCTTTGAGGAGAAATGCAAGAAATTCGATTAATATGCTGAAATACACTGCTCTGTCGACTGTTAGCACAATATTCACCAGATATTATCCTTAAGTCCAAATATTCTGAAATTTTGGTGACATATATAAGACATCAAGATGTACAACTTTCATGTTTAACACTTTCAGAGATTCCAGATGAATTGATAGCAGTTTTGAAGAAGATGGAGATATTTAGCTGCTGGAAGACTGGTCCGTCAACGCGTGGGAGAATATTCGCCAAATATTCTAGTTAAGTCAAACTATTGTAAACTCTTCGGGAGAGGACAGAGGACTTCCAAATCTATATCTTTTTTGTTGGACTCATTCTCCAATTCCGAACCGGTTGAGCCCAGTCGCGATTAGAAGAAGCTGTCAGGGTTGGACCAGGAATTCCGAGTTGCACTTGAGGTCTAACTTAACCTTGAAACCCTAATCCGGGAATTAAGATATAAAAAGGGCTTTGTGGCTGGAAAACCAGAGGCCTCCATAGAGGAAAACAGAGGAATTCAGATTGGAGAAGAAGACGGAGATGTGGTGTAGATCTCAAGCTTTCTTCATCGAATACATGGATCTCATCCAAAAGATGAGTGGCTAATCTTCTAGATCTAGGGATTTCATGAAACTCTAGTGTAACTTTCTGTATTTTCTAGTTGATTCTTGTATTTCTTTCTCATAGACATGATCTTATGGATTTGAATTTATTGATAATAGAGTTGATGGAAGTATTTCCCTTGACGTATTTTGTGTCCTACTTGATTGCTGTGCTTGATGGTAGAGTTCCATAAGATGGTTTTCATGTGGTTTTTGACATGCTTTTGAGATAATCTATGCTAAGTAAAGATAGATTGTACTCAGGTTAAGTCCGAAGACAATCTATGCTACACGAAGATAGGTTATGCCTTAGGTAGTCACCAACTTTCTTTTAGGGTTTCATGTGAGCTTAAGAAGCCATGATTCCATAATGTCTAGAGAAGAAGCAAGATGATAGCTAGAGGATACAGGAAGTGAAGCTAGAGTGGATTGAGGGATCCCTAGGTTGTTTCTCTCATTGATCTACTTCAACCTTTTCATTGCTTTTTCAGTAGTTTAATTCCTTAGATAACAAAACCATTGAAACTCCTTTTCTTCGCCTTAGGACTTGAGTTTAGATATTTAATTTGATTTCTTCTTTTGTTAAACAATCTTTCCCTGTGGTTCGACTCCGGATCTCACCACTGTTCTACGTTTGTAGAGTAGTATTGATTGAAGGATTATAAATTCTAAATTGCGTTTTGCATCTAATTTAACGACGCATTTGCGAGCGATCAACCGTCAGAGCTAAATCACATGTTTGTTTTTGTGATTGATTAGCTTTCCATCGCATACTTTCTCTCTTCACCGCACCCTCTCTCATATATCAGGGAGGTTGAAGAGGTCGCGTCCCTGTTAATCAAGCTTTCGCCTTGTTCATCAAGATTTAAAGTGTTTTCACTGATCTAGATGAAAACCAGCGTGAACAATAGGACCACAAATCTCTCACCCAGAATTGGAATACAAGAGTACCTCACACATGCATGAGGTTATAAGTCATAACCGTGACACCTCCATGCTGATGGTAGTGCATTGCTTGAGATGCTATGCATGGACAAGGTCTGTTATTATTCCTATGCACTTTTGGTGTTTAGTTGGAAAATATAGATAGGCTTATAATGATACATTAGATAAGAAAATGATGTCGGATTGTAAAATATGAAGGATATGAATAAGTGATTTTGGCCCCAAACACCAATTTTTTTCTTTACATGATGATGATGCATAATGTTATATTTTTATCCCTTAATACTTAGTCTTCTGTGCTTATTTGGTACCTAAATACACTCATTATTCTTATATTTTAATTTAGGATGCAATTGAAGTCCTTAAGTTCGAAAAAAAGCTGAAAAGAGTATATGGATCAACTTTAAAGATTAAACTGTACCTGCTAATAAAGAACCAAATTATGTACCATATATGGTTGAAAAGCTCTTGATGTCTAGTTTCTGGAGAATTTTATGGTTCGTGATTCTGAGTTTTCTAGAGGAAGTTACGACAATTTTAGTACCGATGGCGCAGTCTGAATGGCAAAACAGTAAAGCTCTTGATAGATCGTTTGTTTTTAATTAACTATGATTGATGAGAGATTCGAATTTAATTCGAAAGGTGAATATTCGAGGTATGAATTGATACATTCTTGCATCAATGATCAGTTGTTGGATTCCGATGGTGGATGTTGACTTAGACCAAGGTTTGTTCTCTTGATTCAATTCGATTCTTCGCTTTAGATTGTTTCTTTACTGTTTTCCTCACGTTTAAAACCCCCCATCTTTGTTCACTAAGCACAAAAACTAGGCTAAATACTCTTCGTGGGATCGACTCGTACTCACACTACTACATTTATCTTAAAGAGTATTGGTTTTATTTTTGAGTGCCTGCGACAGCAGATCATTACACCTTCTAAATTGGGATGTTTTCAAGTGTTGAAAAGGGATGAAAAAGACAAGGGGAGACTTTAATAAGATGGTGTTAGGAAGAATAGCACGATTAAACAGATGTGTTTGTGGTTGTTGCTCAAAAATACTACCCGAGATGGATACGTGGTCGCCAGGCACGTGAGGTGTGCCAACTGTCACGCGGAGATGATCAAAAGGGTTTGTGAGTTCAGCCTTGCCTCAATTAAGAGGACTTTGAGTAAAACTTAAGTCTATGGAATGTGATTTTTTATAGGTTTTCAAGTAATGGGAGCTGGAGAAGAGGTAGATGACTATGGGAACAATTACTGTACTCCTAGATCGGAAAGTACTCTACTCCTAAGTAAGGCTGCGCTACTCCTAGATTTGATTGAGCTACTCCTAAGAGGTAATCGAGCTGCTCCTAAAGTAGAGATACTACTCCTAGGTAGAAGACAAAGCAAATAAATAAAAACAGATAGAACTAGTTACTTACTTCCATTGAACAGCAACTGACGGTTACAACTCCGCGTGTCTTTCGAAGATAACTATTCCTTCATTTTCTTGCTCCACTTTCCACGCCTTTGCTTTAGGAGATCAATTTCATAGATCGTGGGACTGTGGGTTCAACCCTGTGTTTACAAGAAACCTCGGCCTCAAGGTTACTCCATCCCTTGATCCTCGAAGGCCTCGACTCCTTAGACTGTTCCATGCCTCGCCTCCAACTGTTTTGAGACCTCCTGTGTTACTTTACCCTCGAGATCTCCACCTCGACCTCGATATTCTCCTCGAGGCCGTTTGGGTCTTTCGTGTCTCGAGGCTTCATGTACTACTTTGACCTTGAGATCTCCACCTCGGCCTTGACACCCTCTTTGAGGTCATTCGGGTCCAATACTTCTTCAATATCTGTCGCAGATTGATAAGGCAACTAGGCTCCTCGGCTAATGCCCTGTTGAATCGTATCACCATAAATGTGAAGGCGGCGTGATGATGTAATTTGAACTCGGGTGCCGAGCTACATTAAATGCATGTCTCTCCCTATTAGTCGACACCTCTGTTCCCGATCAGTCTCGTATGCGACGGTTCTACTAACCTCGACCCCGATTTGTCCGCCTGTCATATTCGTACGGTGTTGTGCGTACGATGATTGTGGCTTGCTGGATAGGTGCCACGTGTTCGCCTCGACGATGGATGTCCGTCGGCTGATACTCGAATATTTTCCTCGATAACAGTGATGGAGGTGCTATTAGGCTAAAAATTGTCCACTAGGATTTTTCTAGATATACTATACTACTGTGCAGTACATAATTACCGAACTACCTGAACCGTATTGTGAGGAGGCTTCATCCCTCGCACCCCTGGCCTTATATTTCAAGCCCTCCACTTGGCAAGGTGTGGCCAATGCCCATCACTCCGCTTCGCCCCTCTAACTGCGTTGCACTTTCCTCGCTATGTTATATTCCGCTTCAGGGCCTGTTTGGTGTGGGAATAAGGGGGGAACTTACTTATCCCCAAACACATTTTCTTAATCCAAGTAACCATTACCCATTTATTAACATTCCACGTACCACTTCCACTCTATTTTTTCTTATTTCAAATAATCATTACTACTTTATTCCCACTTTTCCTAACCCTAAAATCCCTTATTCCCACTTTTCCTAACCCCCTACCAAACGAGGCCTCAAACGCTGACTCTATTACTGGTACTCCAGCCTCTAGGCGTGTCTCTCATACTCAAAAAAGTACAAGCCAATACCAACAGATTGTTTCACAAAAATATATTTAGATATCCGATTTTATGTCTATTTTTATTTTATATTTTAAGAGTTATGCTCCAAGGCTAAGAGCAGTGATGAGTGCATGAAAGTGTACTCTGAACAACCTTATAACCATCTCAATTGCTATATCTTCACCCTTAATCAACTTCTTTAGCACTATTTTTATACTTTTATATGCTTCACATAGTTGTTTGGAAAATGCAGGAAATTGGAGCTAAAAGAAGCTGAAAAGAGTATATGGATCAACTTCAAAAATTAAACTATACCTATTGATGAAGAATCAGATGATGTGCCATCTATGGTTGGAAAGCTCTTGAAGTCTAGTTTCTGGAGAATTTTACGGTTCATGATTCCGAGTTTTCTAGAGGAAGTTACAGCAATTTTAGTACCGATGGCGCAGTCTGGATGGCAAAACAGTAAATACTCTGGAAAGAAGGATCGATCCGACACCCATAGAAGGATCGATCCGTCTATGCAGGAACCTGACAGAACACATATTTTTCAGCTGTTCACAGTCCGATCGATCCCTCTATCCATCCTACTGAGTAGGATCGATCCCACACCTATAGTGGGATCGATCCGAGTCGGGCGTAGTCAGAAATTGAAGATTTTGATGCACAGGATCGATCCTACACCTATGGAAGGATCGATCCTACTTTCCTAGTGAAGAAAATCAATGGTTTAGATCTAATCCGAGGATAGAGAGACTTTGGGGCTATAAATAGGAAACTTAGGGTTAATCAAAGGCGAGTTCTTGGACGTTTTTGGAGGCTTTTTTCTGGACGTTTTCCAAAGGAAGAAGATGAAGGAATCTCCATCCATGGCCGAGTAATCCGCGGGCATGGCGGACGGATGATCTAGCGAGGACTAGGGCTTCTTCTCCAACAATGATTCATAGTGTTAATCTTTATTGTTAAA
The DNA here is from genome assembly GCA_963920575.1 of Narthecium ossifragum. Taxonomy (NCBI): domain Eukaryota; kingdom Viridiplantae; phylum Streptophyta; class Magnoliopsida; order Dioscoreales; family Nartheciaceae; genus Narthecium; species Narthecium ossifragum. The sequence continues at coordinate 10,439,846 of OY986966.1, forward strand.
CTCTTTTCTATGTATTGGATCTTCAAAGATTATTTTCAGATTATAGATATCTATGTGGATGATTAATATTATAAACCCAGTCATGCTTCTTTTATGATATTGTGATCCCATAGTTATCTCTTTTGATTCTCCTACCGAGTCTCGTGAGATCTTTGCTATGCATTGCCCGTAGTGACAGCTGGTATTGTGTATTCTTAGGGATTTGGTAAGACAAGGTTGGGGCTCTATCCCGAGGAATCTTTGTTATGCATTGCCGATTGTGAGAGTTGGTATTGTGTATTCTTAGATATCCGGTTAGATAGAGTTAGAGCTTTGTCCCGATGAACTTTTGCTGCACGTTGCCTGTAGTGACAGCCGGTATCGTGTATTCTTAGGTTTGGGTTGGATGAAGTTAGAACTATAATAAGGAATAATCAATCGTAGGAAGAGACATTTTTATATTTTGTTAGGTTTTTAGCTCCATATCTTCCGGTTAAGGTGATTAGGATGTGAATCCCTTAACTGAGTATTATATGAACCATTGAGAAGAGAAGAACCTAAATCCAAGTGAAGTGATTCCTGAAGCCTAGCCTCATTCAAATCTTGATTTCTTTAGTTAACTTTATCTTATTATTACATCTTCGATCTACTTTCTTAACTTTAACGTTCTTGATTGTTTTCGATACATTGTTATCTGTATTTCTGGCTCTTTCCTGCTTGTCTCTTTGTGGGTTCGACCTCTCTTATGTTGTACTGCACCGCGACCGCTGTGCGTGACACATTTGAGCGATATCAAGCAGCAACAAACTATGAGCCCCATAACCAAGGTCACCAATAACATCAACAAAGTGCACAGCTTGGAAAATCCCCCGCAATAGCACCATCAATCTCTTATGCCTGGCATTCTGTCACACCCCGACCCAGAAAACTCATCCAGGACGGGCTGTGAGGGTCCTAACACTATTCACCATCAACCGGCGCGGTACAAAGTGGAAAAGACGGATAATTTAAACAATTACATTCTAGAGGCTAAACAGATTTAATCATCATATAACATCAAGTTGTACAATTCAGACTAGATACAATAGCTTCCAAGAGATCAATTTAATACAATACTCCAAAATCCTCAGAAGCTTACATCATATACATATACAAATATCAAAAGGGTACAATTGGTAATCCTCCAAGCAACCTCAAGTGCCCCTGGATGTACTCGCGCCGCCAAAAGCCGATCCCGCCGGCACCACCGAAGAAGAACTGCCACCTGCACCTGCAAACGCAGCCCGGGTAGGAGTGAGCGATAAGCTCAGTAGGGTTCTACTCTACGGCACACTGAAAAGAGGAAAACAACAACAGAGTTGTCTTCCAGCTCAAGTCTAACGGATGCCACGGGTCCCACAACCCTGTCGACTCCCCAAGGTATCCTACTCTTCTCAACCGACCACGCTGGGAAACTCAACCAACACGCTGGGAGGAAAGAACCGGAACCAGTAGGATCACCATTACCCAGCAGGAAACCACTGCCTGGGGACCATGTCAGGGACGTCGACACCCATCCTTAGAACTTAGCTTCGGAAGACAACCCGACCTCTAAACCTCAAACACTGATCAGAGTCAACTAGCGTGAATCCTCAAAGACATGAGACTTGATCATACAATCATACCCTACTCCTGACTACCCAGCCACGGCCCTAAGGCTAGATCCGAGCTACCCGAGAGCCTCGGATCGGCGACCCAAACCATCGCCCGCCTAACCTCAAATGCCTCTAATGCATGCAATGCATGAGCCTAGGCAAACATCTATTCTAGATGTCTCTACATGCCACATCAACAGTTACACGTTCAACAGATATACAATAGCCCTCGGCACTCGCCGGCAAGAGGCTAAGGTTCCACAATTCCTCATTAACTAGCACTCATAGCTAGTTAATGGCTAAACAATCAATTAAGCATTTAACTACAACAAATATGTATTAAATGCAAGTGAAACCTTAGATTTACCCAAAAAGAGAGTTATTCGAATCGATTCTCAAACCCGATGAAAATCCTTTGAAAACCTCATCAAATCCCCCTACATGCTTCCCAACATGTTTAGATACTAATCCCAAATCAAATCCACCAAAGAAAAACCAGAAAACCAAGTCCCAGTGGTCACGGACGATGCCACGGTCGATCCGGGGATCGACCGTGAGACCACGGACGATGTCACGGTCGATCCACCGATCGACCGTGAGGCCAAAACGAAGAAATCCTCATGGGCGACGGTCGATCGGCCCATCGACCGTCGAGAGCCCAAAACGGGACAGAGCCTCATGATGAGTGCATGAAAGTACACTCTAAATAGCCTTACAACCATCTCAATTGCTAGATTATTATCCTTAATCAACATCTTTATTACTATTTTTATATTTATATGTTGCGTCACAAAGTTGTCTGAAAAATGCAGGAAAAATGAGAAAAGAAGCTGAAAAGATTACATGGATCAACTTGAAAGATTAATCTGTACCTTCTCATGAAGAACCAGATGATGTGCCATATATGGTTGGAAAGATCTTGAAGTCTAGTTTTGGGAGAATTTTACAGTTCGTGATTTGGAGTTTCAGAGAGAAAGATACAACACTTTTCGTACAAGTGCGCAAGCTGAATGAATAGTGACGGTCGACCGTCGCGCTCAGAAATTCCCCCGAACGACCGTTGCATCGACCGTCACATGCAAAACTTCCCACGGTCGACCGGGGCATCATCCGTCGCATCGACCGTCAGCCTCTGTTAAAGAAAATACTTCTCAGGGTCGATGCGAGGATCGACCGTCGCTCTTCTGAAATATTTTGAACAGTTGCCGGTCGACCGTGAGATCTCACGGTCGACCGCCACGTCAGCAAGGAGTGTTTAATGAGCCGGATCTCACCCGAGTTTAGGCCTATAAATACAATACTTAGGGTTATCAAAGGGGGACTTTTGGAGGACTTTTTGGCAGCGTTTGGAGGCGAGGAGAAGGGTTCCAGGCTTGGTTTTCTTTTCTTATTTCTTCTTTATTTCTCCATTAGTTTTGTTGCCCTCATGGTGAACATGAGTGGCTAGTTTCTTTTCTAAGGTACCGATGTAGCCCTAACTGAATCATTCTATGTTATTAGATCATGATTATTTTATCAGTTTATTTTCCTTATTTCATTCATTATTTTAACTGAGATCTTAAATACCTTTATCTGGCCAATAAAAGTATTATAGATTGTTTTATGTAAGATTGGGCGAGGGTTCATTCCCTAATCTTACAGGATCTGTGAATGAATGAGTTTATGTCGAGGCCGGGTTCAAGCTAAGAGTATTCTTGGTTCATGATTGTTCTTCAGAGCTTAATAGATTATTGGTTATTAATTAGTTATGGGTTCATTAACTAGGGTTAATTGGGGGTACTTGGTGAAGACCGCGGCCGAACGGATCATCATACCGGAAGAACGAGCCCTTGAAATTAAACTGAAATCTTTATTGATTCAATGCATAGAATGAGGATGTTATGGTGAAATCGGAACCTTAGTATTCATCCATCATATTTTCATCGTTTTCTTATTTCGTTATTAGATCATCTATTTTCGAGACATCATATTTTCTTTCTTTCCTGTTCTTTAGCGTTTCACTCTAATAATCTTTACAAATCTCTGTGGGTACGATACTCGTCTTGCTGCTATACTGATTGCACCGATTCGTATACTTGCGAGATATAAAATTTATTCATCAAGTTTTTGGCACCGTTGCCGGGGATTTGATTAGAGTTTATTTGTAGTGAATGCAAGGTCGCCGATCACGGAAAGAAAAGTTGTTGCCCTTGAACGATAAAGTAGATCAAATTGGTTGGAAGAAAAGATCTAACAAAGACAGCCTGTCCACATCAGATCTAGGAGTTCAAGAGGAGGAACAAGAGGAGATGGCGCTTAATAACAATATACGTCCTTTGGAGGAGTACGCGAGGCCTACTATTTCTACCTCACCTTCGTGCATTGCGTTACCTGCAGAGGCTAGAAATTATGAACTTAAAAATCTACATTTTTCTATGCTTCCTGAATTTCATGGTTTACCTTCTGAGGATGCACTAACTTTTGTGAAAGATTATTATGCTACTATTCAGACTTTTCCTCTAGGTGGCATTACTGAAGATCACTTGAGGATGCGATGTTTTCCTTATACCCTGAAGGATAAAGCGAAGAGATGGTTGATGTCGTTGCCTCCTGGATCACTCACTACTTGGGATGCAATTTATAACAAGTTTGTTAGTAAATTTTATTCTCATGCCATGACTACTAACTTGAGAAGGCAAATTCCAAATTTTCAGCAAGCTGATGGAGAACCATTCCATGAAGCCTGGGATAGATTTAAGATGCTTTTGATGCAATGTCCACATCATAATTATTCTTTAGAAAATCAGATGCAATATTTTTATGATGGACTAAATCTTTCTTGTCAGACTATGGCAGATAATGCTGCAGGTGGAGCGATGTTCAAAAGGACACCACCAGAGGCGTACGAAATTTATGAGATGGTAGGATCAAACTCGCAGCAGAGAGACACAAGGAATAAGGCGAGAGGCATCTATGAGCTTAACCAGAATGACGACATGGCAAGGCAAATCGCAGCCCTCAACAAGAAGATGGACGCAATGATGTCCACACAAGCAAAACCGGTTGAGGTTTGTTCAATTTGCAATATTATTGGTCATAGGTTTGATTCATGTCCTTCTGGTAATGAATTTCCTGAATATGTGCAAGAACAAGCTAATTTGATGAATGCTTATAACCCGCGACCTAGATTTGATCCTTATGCAAATACTTACAATCCTGGTTGGAGGGAGCATCCAAATTTTTCATGGAAAAATAATGCTAATGCTAGTATGCCTTCTGCTAATCAGTCTAACCCACCGGTTAAGTCGTCTTTGGAAGTGACGATGTTGGCTTTTATGCAGAAAATAGACTCAAGGATGGAACAACAAGATTCGGCCATTGCTCGACATGATGTAGAATTGAAGAATGTTGCAGCATCCGTTGGGAAGTTGGAAGTTCAAGTGGGACAGCTTGCTGATGCTGTACGAGCCCACGTCCCAGGCAAATTCCCAAGCCAACCTGAGCAAGCAAAAGCAGTTACAGTTCTTCGTTCAGGTAAAATTATTGATAATAAGATTAATGCTAAAGTTGTTGATGAGTGTAATGATGATGCAAGTGAGGAAGTTGAAACGGAGGAACGCTCGAAAGGGCCACCACCGGCCACATCTGCTTCTGAGCATGGAAAGAGAGCAAATTCAGTTCCGGAGATTTCTCACAACTCTCCTCCACCATATGTGCCGCCGGTTCCTTTTCCAGGCCGCCTAAAGAAAGCCAAAATGGATAAGTCATATTCTGAAATTTATGATATTTTATCTAAGGTTAATGTGAACTTACCATTACTCGATGTGATCAGGAACATGCCAGCATTCCCAAAGTTCTTCAAGGAACTAAGTACTTCTAAGCGCAAGTATGAACCTCATGAAAAAGTGATGGTTTCAGAGACGGTAAGCGCGGTTTTACAAAGGAAGCTTCCACCCAAGCTTAAGGATCCGGGGAGTTTTAACATTACTATTACTGTTGGTGATACAAAGATAGGAGAGGCAATGCTTGATTTAGGAGCTAGTGTTAATTTGATGCCTTACTCTGTTTTTCTTCAGTTAGGTGTGGGTGAATTAAAACCTACTACAATGTCTCTATAACTTGCAGATCGTTCAATTAAATATCCATTAGGCATTGTAGAAGACATTTTAGTACAAGTTGATAAATTAATTATCCCTGCTGATTTTGTGATATTGGATATGGATGATGCGCCCTTACATGATAGGAATTTATCAATTTTATTGGGACATCCATTTATGGCCACAGCCAAGACTATGATTAATGTGCAGGATGGTAAGCTCAGCATGACAGTTTTAGGTGAAACTGTTGAATTTAAAGTTTTTGAATCTATGTCCTATCCTTCAAACATTTTTGATTGTTTCTCAATAGATGTTTTAGACTCAATGGTGTTTTCTAGTTTCATGCAGGAGCAATTGAAGACAAATTTGGAAGCGGCATTGACAATGGAAAAGGAGGAGTTGCAGAATTACGAGGGAGCAGAGGAGGTTATAGCAGCCCTTGAGGCATTGCAGCCATGCGTCCCTGATGAATCTCGGTTAGACATGCTAAACAAATCTTATTCTAAAATGGTTTCATCAATAGTTTCCCCACCAAAGCTTGAGTTAAAACCTCTGCCTAATAATTTGAAATATGCATATCTTGGTGAGAATGAAACCCTTCCTGTGATTATTGCTTCTGACATTACTCCATTGGAAGAGGAAAAATTGTTGAGAGTTCTTAGGGAGCATAAAACTGCAATAGGATGGACAATTGCAGACATTAAAGGAGTAAGTCCTACTATGTGCATGCACCGCATTATTTTGGAAGAAGATGCCAAACCTATACGGGACGCCCAGCGTCGCCTCAACCCAAACATGAAAGACGTTGTTCGGGAAGAGATCCTTAAGTTGCTCGATGTTGGCGTTATATATCTTATTTCTGACAGCAAATGGGTAAGTCCAGTTCATGTGGTGCCTAAGAAATCAGGAATAACAGTTGTGAAGAATGAGAATAATGAGCTCATACCCACGAGGATGACTACTGGATGGCGGGTTTGCGTCGATTATCGCAAGCTTAATGCGGCTACTAAAAAGGACCACTTTCCTTTACCTTTTATTGATCAAATGCTTGAACGCTTAGCTGGTCACTCATTTTATTGTTTTCTTGATGGATTTTCAGGTTATAATCAAATTACAATCACCCCAGAGGACCAAGAGAAGACAACTTTCACCTGTCCATTTGGAACATTCGCATACAGAAGAATGCCGTTCGGATTGTGCAATGCACCTGCTACCTTTCAAAGATGCATGATATCGATTTTCTCCGACATGATAGAAAGGTTTGTCGAGGTATTCATGGATGATTTTTCTGTATTTGGAAATTCTTTTGATAATTGCCTTGCACACCTAACCTTGGTGCTTAAAAGATGTGAAGAGACAAATTTGACATTGAGCTGGGAGAAGAGTCACTTCATGGTAAGGCAAGGTATTGTTTTGGGACATGCTATTTCTAGTAAAGGTATTGGAGTAGATAAAGCAAAAATAGAATTGATTGAGAAATTACCGCCCCCTACTTCTGTGAAAGGTGTGCGGAGTTTTTTGGGCCATGCAGGATTTTATCGCAGATTCATTAGAGATTTTTCTAAAATTGCACGACCTTTGTGTGATTTATTGGCCAAAGATAGTGAGTTTAAGTTTAGTAAAGCTTGTCTTGATGCTTTCAATACTTTGAAAGAGAAATTGATTACTGCACCAATTATTATGCCTCCTAATTGGTCGTTGCCCTTTGAAATAATGTGCGATGCTTCTGATTATGCTATAGGGGCTGTTTTAGGACAAAGGGTAAATAAGGTCTCTCATGCTATTTATTATGCAAGTCGTACACTCAATGATGCTCAAATAAATTACTCCACTACTGAAAAAGAATTACTTGCTGTTGTTTTTGCATTGGAGAAATTTCGCTCTTATTTGATTGGATCTAAAGTTATTATTTATTCAGATCATGCAGCATTGAAATATCTACTAACCAAAAAGGATACCAAGCCAAGGTTAATCAGGTGGGTCCTACTGCTGCAAGAGTTCGATTTGGAAATAAGGGACAAGAAAGGGAGCGACAATGTAGTGGCAGATCACTTGTCACGATTGGAGCACATGGACAGCCCTAAGGATGTACAACCCATCCAAGAATGCTTTCCCGATGAACAACTATTTTCTGTGAATGGTAAAGAGCCCTGGTATGCGGATATTGTTAACTATTTAGCTAGTAATGTTCTGCGTACTGAATTGAGTTCACAGGAAAAGAAAAGATTTTTATCTGCTATTCGATATTATTTTTGGGATGATCCTTATTTATTTAAGCATTGCCCTGATCAAATAATAAGGCGTTGTGTTCCAGAATATGAGCATGATGATATATTGAAATTTAGTCATGAATTAACTTGTGGAGGACACTTTGGAGGTAAGAAAACTGCTTTTAAAGTTCTTCAATCTGGTTTCTTTTGGCCTACATTATTCAAAGATGCATTTAATTTTGTTGCTAAGTGTGACAGATGTCAACGGTCAGGGAATATAAGCAAAAGGAATGAGATGCCTCTTACAAATAATTTAGTGGTTGAATTGTTCGATGTTTGGGGCATAGACTTTATGGGACCGTTTCCTCCATCATACGGGTACACGTATATTCTTGTTGCTGTAGATTATGTGTCTAAGTGGATTGAAGCAATTGCAACCAGGAACAATGACAGCAAGACCGTGGTGGGATTCTTGAAAGATATGATTTTTACAAGATTTGGTACACCTCGGGCGATTATAAGTGATGGGGGATCACACTTTTGCAATAGAGCATTTGATGCATTGTTGAAGAAGTACAACATCACTCATCGGGTCGCAACCCCATATCACCCTCAAACATCGGGCCAAGTGGAGGTGAGCAATAGGCAAATAAAGACGATCCTGGAACGGGTTGTTGGCACTACAAGGAAGGATTGGGCAGTAAAATTGAATGATGTTCTTTGGGCGTATCGCACCGCATATAAAACTCCAATTGGTATGAGCCCTTATCGCATTGTGTTTGGAAAAGCATGTCATCTACCGGTGGAATTGGAGTATAGGGCCTATTGGGCAATAAAACAGCTGAATTTTGACATGAGAGAAGCGGGGGATATGAGAAAGATGCAATTGAACGAATTGGATGAGCTGCGGAATGAAGCATACGAGAATGCTAAAATCTACAAAGAAAGGACAAAACTCTATCATGACAAAGCCATACAACGGAAGGAGTTCACACCAGGTATGAAAGTTTTACTTTATAACTCACGAATGAAATTCTTTCCAGGTAAATTAAGGTCAAGATGGACGGGCCCTTTTAGAGTGACACAAGTATCTCCTCATGGTGCTGTTGAAATTGAGAATGAAAGGAATGGGAGCAAATTCAAAGTCAATGGGCACCGCTTGAAATTGTATTTGGAAGGACATTCAGAAATAGTGGACGCAGTTGATTTTGTTGAACCATAAACTTGGCAGTACGTCTTGCCTAGACGTTAAATAAAGCGCTGGGTGGGAGGCAATGATGAGAATGCATAATGTTATATTTTTATCCCTTAATACTTAGTCTCCTGTGCTTATTTAGTTCCTAAATACACTCATTATTCTTATATTTTGATTTAGGATGCAATTGAAGTCCATAAGTCGAAAAGAAGCTGAAAAGAGTGCATGAATCAACTTTAAAGATTTATCTGTACATGTTCATGAAGAACCAGAGGATGTGCCATACATGGTTGGAAAGCTCTTGAAGTCTAGATTCTGGAGAATTTTACGGTTCGTGATTCCGAGTTTCCTAGAGGAAGTTACGGCAATTTCAGTACCGATGCGCAGTCTGAATGGCAGAAAGGAAAATAAGCTGGAAGTCCGAGCGAAGGTCCGATCGATCGGACCTGGCAAAACCGTGACAGAACATGTAGTTTTTGGCTGAATATGGTTCGATCGATCGAACCATCCCTCCTATTGAGCTAGATCGATCCGACTCCTAGAGTTGAATCTATCGGACTCAAAAATACCCAGAGAATGTGGATTTTTATGCATCCGATCGATCCAGCACTTAAAGTTCGATCGATCGGACTTGGGAATTAAAGTTGACAGAACGTATGCTTTCTAAAGGAGCAAAGTTCGATCGATCCATTCATCGATCGGGCTCGGGCGTGACTACAAGTTGAAGAGTTTAATGAGGCCAATCGATCCAGCATCCAAGGTCCGATCGATTGGACTTTTCCCAGTAAAGAAAATCAACGATTGTGATCTAATCCGAGGGTGGATACACTTGAGGCTATAAATAGGACTCTTTCTAGGGTTTGAGGGGGGATTCTTGGACACTTTTGGCTGCTCTTTCTCCTCCTTTATATTTTTTCTAGGTTTTATTTTCTTTATTAGAATCTTTTGAGGATTGCTCTCGATGGCCCTGCGTGGCTAAATCTTGATCCTTGGTCGAGGAGACTGAAACCTCGGAATCAATGAGACTGTGAGATCTAATTTATTTTTATTATTCAGTTTATAGATGAGTATTGAATGTTCTTCTGTGTTTATCTTCATGATTGTCTTGTCTAATTGCTAGGAGCGCTACTAGTTTATTATTCATGGCGATCTACTGCTAGGTTGGATATCAAATCCGGAATTATTTGATCCCTCTAATCTGCGAAGCAACTAGGATCTAATAATTTACTGCTGATCAGATCTTGTTAGATCTTAGGAAGAATATTCAACTAGATTAAATGCAACCGCTTGTGCTTGTGTTGTTTAGCTTCATCGATCTCCCTATTCTTAATGATGCTACTAGATTAAATCTACAGCGCTTGTCTTAGGTTGTCTAGTAGTTAGGGTTGATTAGATCGCTTGTTTCTAATTAACTATGATCGAGGAGAGATTCGAATTTAATTCGGACGGTGAATATTCATGGTATGAATTGATTGATACTTGCATCTATGATCAGTTGTTGGATTCCGATGGTGGATGTTGACTCAGACCAAGGTTTGTTCTCTTGATTCAACTTGTTTCTTTTATTTAGATTATTTCTTTATTGTTTTTCCTCACGTTTAAAAACCCCTCTATCTTTGTTCACTAAGCACAAAACTAGACTGAACACTCTTCGTGGGATCGACTCGTACTCGCACTACTACATTTGTTTTGAAGAGTATTGGATTTATTTTTGAGTGCCTGCGACAGCAGGCAACCCACCAAGGTAACCTGTTTTTTTTTTAAGTTTAAGTTTAAGTTTTCAGTCTTATGTTTTTCTTTTGTTTTGTTTTAAGTTTTCAGCCACCCTGAGGATCCTTGAGGAGATGTTCGCTATTCTATCAGGTAGCCTCTTTCTTATTTACAGTACTTGTCTCTTCTTTCTCTGGAATTTTTGGATAGCCACCTCCTACATGTTTTAGTGGATAAATGCACACATTGAGGACAATGTTGATTTCAGGTTGGGGGGTGTAGACATTCATGACCTTATTCATACTACCTTCTGGGTATAATAGTGTTAAATTGTACATGAGTTGAAATTTTTTTATGCGTATTATACATGCTGTATTCATATGGATTGACCTATACATTGATTGCATGTGTGATAACCTGAAGGTAGAACATTATGTGAGTCACACACGAACACGTTCTGTGCAGTGGTAATTATACCCACCAAAGGAATGAGCATGCTATTGTCAATCTAGACCATGATTTCAGCATTAGCTAGTGTTGAGTATTGCATGCAGAAAAAAAAGAAAGAAAAAGTTCTGGAGCTTGATTAAGCTGTGCCTTAACACGTATTTGGTGATCTACTGAGTAACCGGGTGTTCTTGCCTCAGGAAGCGGGGAGCTCGCGTAAAAAGGTAGAACCACTAATATCTAAAAAAAAAAAAAAACTACTCAGTGTTTTGTTAAGTAACTGGGTCTCTGCGCCTCAAGAAGCGGAGAGTGCTCGCGTAAAAAGTCGAAATGTCTGATAGTTGAAAAAAAAAAAAAAAAAAAAAGCATGTTGTACTTAAAGTGCGAGGGTTGGATGATTGGTCATGAAGATAGTAGCGTGTTTGGACTAATGGTGGGTAGAAGTTGCTTCTGTACGTAACATTTATTTATCACGTCACATGTGTTCTTCTGAATGGTGATTAGCATGTTTGAAGTGTAGAAGTTGATTTCATATGTTGGTAGTATGTGTATGAGCATAAGAAGTTTTCGTGCTCTGTACGGTGTACAACATTATTGACTTGATAAGGCAGAACTTTTATCATGCTTGTCTACATCCTTGAACCGTTGGTGTGCTTAATATATTTTATGCGCTTAAAATTGCTAGAGACTAGCAATAAGCTGGTTGGGGGGTGTGATGAGTGCATGAAAGTACACTCTAAATAGCCTTACAACCATCTCAATTGCTAGATTATGATCCTTAATCAACATCTTTATTACTATTTTTATATTTATATGTTGCGTCACAAAGTTGTCTGAAAAATGCAGGAAAAATGAGAAAAAAAGCTGAAAAGATTACATGGATCAACTTGAAAGATTAATCTGTACCTTCTCATGAAGAACCAGATGATGTGCCATATATGGTTGGAAAGATCTTGAAGTCTAGTTTTGGGAGAATTTTACGGTTCGTGATTTGGAGTTTCAGAGAGAAAGATACAACACTTTTCGTACAAGTGCGCAAGCTGAATGAATAGTGACGGTCGACCGTGAGGATGTGACGGTCGACCGTCGCGCTCAGAAATTCCCCCGAACGACCGTTGCATCGACCGTCACATGCAAAACTTCCCACGGTCGACCGTGGCATCATCCGTCGCATCGACCGTCAGCCTCTGTTAAAGAAAATACTTCTCAGGGTCGATGCGAGGATCGACCGTCGCTCTTCCGAAATATTTTGAACAGTTGCCGGTCGACCGTGAGATCTCACGGTCGACCGCCACGTCAGCAAGGAGCGTTTAATGAGCCGGATCTCACCCGAGTTTAGGCCTATAAATACAATACTTAGGGTTATCAAAGGGGGACTTTTGGAGGACTTTTTGGCAGCGTTTGGAGGCGAGGAGAAGGGTTCCAGGCTTGGTTTTCTTTTCTTATTTCTTCTTTATTTCTCCTTTAGTTTTGTTGCCCTCATGGTGAACATGAGTGGCTAGTTTCTTTTCTAAGGTACCGATGTAGCCCTAACTGAATCATTCTATGTTATTAGATCATGATTATTTTATCAGTTTATTTTCCTTGTTTCATTCATTATTTTAACTGAGATCTTAAATACCTTTATCTGGCCAATAAAAGTATTATAGATTGTTTTATGTAAGATTGGGCGAGGGTTCATTCCCTAATCTTACAGGATCTGTGAATGAATGAGTTTATGTCGAGGCCGGGTTCAAGCTAAGAGTATTCTTGGTTCATGATTGTTCTTCAGAGCTTAATGGATTCTTGGTTAACAATTAGTTATGGGTTCATTAACTAGGGTTAATTGGGGGTACTTGGTGAAGACCGCGGCCGAACGGATCATCATACCGGAAGAACGAACCCTTGGAATTAAACTAAAATCTTTATTGATTCAATGCATAGAATGAGGATGTTATGGTGAAATCGGAACCTTAGTATTCATCCATCATATTTTCATCGTTTTCTTATTTCGTTATTAGATCATCTATTTTCGAGACATCATATTTTCTTTCTTTCCTGTTCTTTAGCGTTTCACTCTAATAATCTTTACAAATCTCTGTGGGTACGATACTCGTCTTGCTGCTATATTGATTGCACCGATTCGTATACTTGCGAGATATAAAATTTATTCATCACCTCACGGACGATGCGACGGTCGATCCGACGGTCGACCGTGAGGCGGGATGAAAAAGAGAGAGGACCCACGGTCGATCGACCCATCGACCGTGGGAGGCTAAAATCCCGATAGAGCCTGACGGTCGATGCGACGGTCGATCCGACGGTCGATCCGACGGTCGACCGCCAGACCCAGAAGGCGTAAAACAACACGTGACGGTCGATGCACCGATCGACCGTCGAGCTCTTGGCACAGTTCATCAGAACAGTGCCAGAAATCCATTTCTTTGGATTTCAAGTATCAAATCATGTTGGAATTAAATGAGATTTTGCAAGCAAGTGTATTTAGCAATGAGAAAGCTAACGAAATGAAGAACTCCAGATTTTGACGGTTAAATCTCCTATCTAGGTCCAAATGGACAAAAACCGACAAAACGGCGATAATACGGAAACTAACCGTTTAAATACTGAAATTTCAACGTAGGAATACAGGAAAAGAGTTACCCTACACATACAAAGAGTTACAAACCATTCTAACATGTATTCCTACAACGAAAGCACATAAAACCTATCCTAGGAGAACCCGATCCAAGGATCGAGGTAGAAACACCTACTTGAGCAAGTAGGGTAGCTCCTCCACGCGTCCCGCTGGTCAAGCCGACAAGATCCGAGCTCCGAAGACCAAATCTCCAAACCCTACCTCAGCCGAAGGAGAGAGAGAGAAGGGGAGAGAACGACAGGTAAAGGAGGAGAGAGGGAAAGAGAGAAAGGGACTTGGCTTATATAGACATTCCAAACCTATCTCAGCCATCCAAATCGATCTTTCCTGATCGAGCTCCGATCCTCTGATCGGACGCACCCTAGAGATTCTAATCAAACACATACATCAATCAAGGTCAGTGTGTGGAACGCGGGTGTGAAACCGACCACCAGAGGGCATATTTACCAAAATGCCCCTGGGGTCCAAAACCGCCACACGATCGCCCGATCGTGCCCGACGCGGAACTAAACCAACAAGAAACCGGCTCTCGACCCACGTGGTCGAGTCAGGTCTGAGGGACGGGCCCTCACATGGAATATATAGAACTCAGCCCCTGAAAGCCCCAGCTCTCCACAAAATATCTTAGGGGTGGCAATTGGACCCGTAACCCGTAAACCCGACCCGACCCGACCTGAATTTAGTGGGTTTGGGTTTCAGGTATTCGGGTGCGGGTCGAGTTCGAGTTTACCCGTCACCGACCCGTCAATAACTGCGTTGGGTTCGGGTTGAGGATGGTAACCCATTTCCCGTGCACTGACCCATGACCCGACCCGTGACCCGTTAACTGATAAACGATGTTTTTCATAGAAAATTAATATTGGAATAGTGTGTTTGACCCGACCCGATCCGTTGTGAACCCGACCTGACCCGACCTGACCCGTTGTGAACCCGACATAACTCGACCCGTTTATTAAACGGGTCATGCGGGTTGGGTTCGGGTTGACCCATTTATAAACGGGTCGGGTTCGGGTTTAAAAAATCAACCCGTTTAACAAATGAGTCCGGTTTGGGTTGGGCCCTTGGATCGAGATAATCGATCTTGACCCGACCCGAACCCGACTCGCCATCCCATCATGCCACCCTCTAAAATATCCTTCAATATAGGAATAAAATGCATAAGGCCGACATTCGCCTCTCCAAAGCAGTCCATGTCACCGTGTCCATCTGATTTTATGTATCTATTTCTTATAAACAGTGATTTGACTTATAAGAATACAACTAATTTTTCCTCAAAGAATCATATTATTTTCTTTTTAAATTCACTTGTCTGTCGATTTATCAATCGAGAGACACTTTTGTGTTTGTTTACAAAACATGCCAAATCCATAAATTCGGGACCAAAATACCCCTGATCAACTCTCTCTCATCATTTAATCCCACCTAACACAAGTACGAGAGAGTGAGAAAGGAGAGAAATCTCTCTACATTAAAAGATGTGACATCGCCGATCTTCTTCTCTCGTATGAATTCCTTCATAATTTTGGAAGAATAGAATGGAGGTATTCCATTTTTGGGGTTTTAGTGCACTTAAATTTAGTGTTTAAGTCGGTTTGGATATGATTTCTTACTTATGCGAGGAATTCCTTGCATCACCCATCTTATTCTCTCTATCCTCGTTGTTGATATCACTCTGTCTCCCTCCACTCTCTCTCTCTCTCTCTCTCTCTCTCTCTCTCTCTCTCTCTTATAGTGGATGTCGCCGTCTTGTAATATAGAGCCCGATGTTGCCGTCGACTCGGCTTCCGGTGGGAGAGAGGCGGCCCGTCGCCGTCACCTATTAGAGAGAGGGAAGGAGGCTGCGGGCAAAGGGAGGAAGCAAGAAATTGTTAAGGAAGAGAGAGAGCGAGGGAGGAAGAGAGTGGTGGGATTCAATTTTATATATATATAAATTCCTTCATTTTATGATGAAATACTTCCATATTTCGAAGAATCCCTTCATTATTTTCTCTATTGGTCCTCTTTGTGTAATAAAGAGATGGAAGGAGGTTGCGGGAAGATGAAGGAAGGAGGAAATTATTAAGGAAGAGAGAGAGAGCGAGGGAGGAAGAGAGTGGGAGAGAGTGAGGAATCCTTCAAATTTTAAGTGAGAAATCATTCAATTTTTAAGTGAGTAATCCTTTAATTTTTAAGTGAGGAATTCTTTAATTTGTAATGGATACTTCAAGGAAGAGGAGAGAGGGAGGTTGGGTATGTGGAGAGAGGGAGGTTGGAGAGAGAACGAGGAACTGAGAAAGAGAGAGATCGGGTGGAGAGAGGAGGTTGGAGAGAGAACGAGAAAGTGAGAGAGAGATCAAGTAGAGAGAGGGAGGTCGGAGAGAGAGAGAGGTCGGTGGAGAGAGAGGGAGGTTGGAGAGAGAACGAGTAAGTAAGAGAGAGATCGAGTGGAGAGAGGAAGATCGGGTGGAGAGAGAATGAGGAAGTGAGAGAGAGATCAGGTGGATAGAGGGAGGTCGGAGAGAGAAAGTGGATGCAGAGAGAAAAAGCAACTGTCATATATGCATTTAATGCATATGGAATTCTCTCCCTCTCCGTCCACTCTCTCTCTCCACTCTCACAAATAACTATGGAATCCTCATAAATAACTAAGGAATCCTCACAAATAACTAAGCAATGCTTGTAAATAACTAAAGAATCCTCACAAATAACTAACGAATCATTGTAAATTTGAAGTATTTAGTCCCTTTTATTAGCTAAAATTTAAAAGGGTTCGAGCGATACACTGTCGCCACTCTCTCAGCCGCCACTCTCTCTCTCTCTCACCCTCCACCCTCGGCATCTACTCTCTCACTATCTCCACCCGATCTCTCTCTCCATCCACACACTCTCACACACACACTCTCTCTCCCACTGACCTCTCTCTCTCCCCGCTGGCCTCTCTCTCTCCCTCCACTCTCGCCCCCTCCGTCTGTCTCCATCTCTCTCACTCTCTCTCTCCCTCTAGATCCGCGCACAGGATCCCCCTAGCCCCGTCGGCCCCCGTGGCAGGTCGTCATGGCGCTGGTCCAGCCTCACCCTCCTTGCCGACCCAGGCCGATTCCGCTTCCTCTTCGCCGAGCTCGAGCGCCGCTTGAACGAGGACGACGTCGTGGAGGACGACGGTGACGCCAAGCCCTCCGACGCCTGCGCGCGCCCGCTGCTTGCATAGCGAAAGCGAGGTCGGGGGAGAGAGAGAAAGTGAGGTCGACGGGAGAGAGAAAGTGAGGGTGGGGGGAGAGAGAGAGAGTGAGGTCGGGGGAGAGAGAAAGCAAGGCCAGCAGGAGGGAGAGAGAGAGGTCGGGGAGAGAGAAAGCGAGGCCGGCGGGAGAGAGAGAGAGAGGTCGGGGAGAGAGAAAGTGAGGCCTGCGAGAGAGAGAGAGAGAGAGAGAGGTCGGGGAGAGAGAGAGCGAGGCCGGAGGCAGAGAGAAAGCGAGGCCGGAGGGAGAGAGAAAGCGCGGCTGGTGGGGGAGAGAGAGAGAGAGCGAGGTCGGGGGAGAGAGAAAGCGAGGTCGGGGGGTGAGAGAAAGCGAGGGCGAGGGGAGAGAGAAAGCAAGGGCGAGGGGGGAGAGAGAGAGCGAGGTCGGGGGAGAGAGAAAGCGAGGGCGAGGGGAGGAAGAGAGAGCGAGGGAAGAGAGAAAGCGAGGGCGAGGGGAGAGAGAAAGCGAGGGCGAGGGGAGAGAGAGAGAGCGAGGTCGGGGGAGAGAGAAAGCGAGGCCGGCGGGAGAGAGAAAGCGAGGCCGGTGGGGGGGAGAGAGAGAGCGAGGTCGGGGGAGAGAGAAAGCGAGGCCAATGGGAGAGAGAGAGAGAGAGCGAGGTCGGGGGAGAGAGAAAGCGAGGCCGGCGGGAGAGAGAGAGAGTGAGGTCAGGGAGCCGCCCCGAACACCCTCCTGCTCCGCCGTGCAACCCCGACGCCGTTCGATCTCCCTGAGCTTCGTCACCGCCCGCGGGAACGCCGTTGACGCTTCTCTCTCCCGAACACCCTCCTGCGCGGACGTGCAACCCCGACGCCGCTTGATCTCCCTGAGCTTCATTGTCGTCCTCAGGAACGCTGTTGACGCTCTTCTCTCTCTCCGTCAACATCTCCGGGAACCTACTGAAGCTGTTCCTGGATGGGGATGTGATCGAGCATCCGATGAGGTTCATGGAGGTCGCCAACGTTGGCGCCGAGTTCCAGAAGCTCCTCTTCTCTGGCTCCGGCTCTTCTCCCTCTCCACCTCTCCTCCTCCCCTCTTCTCCAGCTCCTCCTCCCCTCCTGCTTTCTCCTCTGTTTCTTTCTCTCTCTTCTCCATTGCCTCCTCCCCTCCGGCTCCCCTCTTCTCCGGCTCTTCTCCCTCTCCTCCTCTCCTCCTCCCCTCTTCTCCAGCTCCTCCTCCCCTTCTGCTTTCTCCTCTGTTTCTCTCTCTCTCTCTTCTCCATCCCTCCTCCCCTCCGGCTCCCCTCTTCTCCGGCTCCTCCTCCCCTCCTGCTCTCTCCTCTGTTTCTCTCTCTCTCTCTTCTCCGTCGCCTCCTCTCCTCCTGCTTTCTCCTCTGTTTCTCTCTCTCTCTTCTCTGTCGCCTCCTCCCCTCCGACGCCCACGTGCGCCCACTGCTTGCATCGTGACTCGCGCCCCGCTGCTTACAACAAGAACATTTTGCCGTTGTCTCCCGCCGTTCGGCGTCGCG
Organism: Narthecium ossifragum; assembly: GCA_963920575.1. Lineage (NCBI taxonomy): Eukaryota > Viridiplantae > Streptophyta > Magnoliopsida > Dioscoreales > Nartheciaceae > Narthecium > Narthecium ossifragum. The sequence continues at coordinate 10,458,412 of OY986966.1, forward strand.
CCAACATCGTCGCCGCCAGAGACCGAGCATCACCGTAAGCCGACGTTCGAGCTCGAGCAGGCTCGACGTTCCCTCGACGCTCGAGCTCGAGTTGCTCGACGCCCGCACGAGCGGTTCGCTAATGTTGGGAGCGGGTCCCACTTATATTGAATAGGCAGTGCAGCAATTCTCTTGTGATGTTTTGTTAATATTTAAAGAATATCTTGTAATATTTAAAGGAATACATGGTAATATTTAAGTATTCATTAGTTATTTGTAAATTTGAAGCATCTTTCCCTCTCCTTGTGAAGAATGATTGTAAATTTGAAGTATTCAAAGCCAAGTGATGTAAGGGCTATTAATTGGTGCGGGCCCCAAGCTCCACTAGAGTTAGCCTAGGTGAGCACGAGACCAACTCATATGTGCATACTTTTGTCATGCTCTCAGCAGTACATTAACTGAAGAAAGAAAAAGAAGAGTTATTTTAAAGGAATATATGGTAATATTTAAAGGAATACATGGTAATATTTAAGTAATACATTGTAATATTCGACCTCGAGCTGTTGCATTGATCGCGAACGTCGGGCACTTCCAGACCTTTATCCTGAGGAGGTGGTGCACAAAGGGATTCGAGCACGCTTCGTACATGCATGGATGTAGCATGCAACATCTATAAAAAGAAAAAAGAAAAAAATTGGCTCAAACCCATCGGGTGGGTTTGGTTATCGTTCTGCGCTGAGTTGCATGGGATAGGCCATTTCGAAACTTCGAGCGGAGGTCACGATCGCCTTTGACTAAGGCGGGGGACGTCAGCGCTGAATCGCATGGAGAGAGACGGAGGGAGAGAGAGGGGCCAGCGGGGAGAGAGAGAGAGAGGTCGGGGAGATAGAGAGTGTGTGTGTGGGAGTGTGTGGATGGAGAGAGAGATTGGGTGGAGATAGTGAGAGAGTAGATGGCGAGAGTGGAGGGTGAGAGAGAGAAGAGAAAGGCGGCTGAGAGAGTGGCGGCAGTGTATCACTCGAACCCTTTCAAAATTTAGCTAATAAAAGGGACTAAATACTTCGAATTTACAATAATTCGTTAGTTATTTATGAGGATTCCTTAGTTATTTACAAGGATTGCTTAGTTATTTGTGAGGATTCCTTAGTTATTTATGAGGATTCCTTAGTTATTTGTGAGAGTGGAGAGAGAAAGTGGATGGAGAGGGAGATGGCAGTTGCTTTCTCTCTCTCCATCCACTCTCTCTCTTCATGCATTCCTCACTTCCGCCCCCTCTCTCCATCCACTCTCTCTCTTTCTTCCGCCCCCTCGCTCCCTCGCTCTCTCTCTTTCGACTCTCTCTCTCTCTCTCTCTCTCTCTCTCTCTCTCTCTCTCTCTCTTCCCCCCCCCTCTCTTTCTCTCTTCCGCCCCCTCTCTCCATCCACACTCTCTCTTCCGCCAACTAATGGCCAACAGCTCTTCATGCATGCCACCTGCAAGAATGCCATGTATGCGCCGCCCGCACTCCCATGCACGCCGCATGCATGTTCTTCCATGCGCGCCCCGCGTACACCCATGCATGTTGTGCATGCTGCCCGCATGAGCCGCCAAATGTTCTCCTATGCATGCAGCCCTACTCCCCAATGCATGCCACCATGCATGCAGCTCTTCTCCATGCCAACCGCTCTCTCCCATGCGCCGCCACCCGCGGGTTCCCATGCGCGCTGCCCGCGCGCTCAGCGATCCATGCGCCGCCAGCCCAGCGGGTTCTCGGGTACTCGGATCCTAGTTCGGATGGCACCTGGAAGGTGGAAAACGGCAGAGTTGAGAGGGTCGGCACCGAATTCCGATGGGGGCTAGAACTCGGGGTCGCGGTCCGGCGTGGACGCAGTCGTCAGGCGGAGTGGAGTCGCCGAGGATGCTTCTGGCGGCGAGCATCCTCAGTTCCTCGTTCTCTCTCCAACCTCCCTCTCTCCTCTTCCTTGAAGTATCCATTACAAATTAAAGGATTCCTCACTTAAAAATTGAAGGATTCCTCACTCTCCTCTCCCACTCTCTTCCTCCCTCGCTCTCTCTCTCTTCCTTAATAATTTCCTCCTTCCTTCATCTTCCCACGCGGGAGAGTGCGGTTGGCATGGAGAATAGCTGCATGCATGGCGGCATGCATTAGGGAGCAGGGCTGCATGCATAGGAGAACATTTGGCGGCTCATACGGGCAGCATGTGCAGCATGCATGGGTGCGCGCGGGCGGCGTACATGGAAGAACACGCAGGCGGCGTACATGGGAGCGCGGGCGGCGCATACATGGCATGTATGCGGGTGGCATGCATGAAGAGTTGTTGCCCATTAATTGGCGGAAGAGAGAGTGTGGAAGGAGAGAGGGGGCGGAAGAGAGAGAGAGTCGGAAGAGAGAGAGAGAGATCGGAAGAGAGAGCGATAGAGGTGGGAGAGAGAGAAAGAGGTGGGAGAGAGAGAGTGAGATAGAGATGGAGACATGGTAATATTTAAGTAATACATGGTAACTCTAGTGAAGCTTTGGGCCCGCACCAATTAATGTGCTGCTGAGAGCCTACTATAGTGGAGCTTGGGCCCATACCATGTATTACTTAAATATTACCATGTATTCCTTTAAATATTATCATATATTCCTTTAAAATAACTCTTATTTATTTTTCTTCAGTTAATGTACCGCTGGCTCAACCTGACAAAATTATGCATATGAGTTGGTCTCGTACTCACCTAGGCTAACTCTAGTAGAGCTTGGGGCCCGCACCAATTACATTACTTGGCTTTCAATACTTCAAGTTTACAAGGATTCCTCACAAAAAAAGGGAATGAGGTTTCAAATTTACAAATAACTAACAAATACTTTAAATTTACAAGGATTCCTTACAAATAAATAAGGAATACTTCAAATTGACTTATGATTCCTTACAATCATAAGCAAGGAATTCCTCACTTCCGCCCCCTCTCTCCATCCACCATCCACTCTCTCTCTTCCCCCCCCCCCCTCTCTCTCTCTTCTGCCCCCTCTCTCCATCCACACTCTCTCTTCCGCCAATTAATGGCCAACAACTCTTCATGCATTCTACCCGCATGCATGCCATGTATGCGCCGCCCGCGCTCCCATGCACGCCGCCTGCCCTGCTCCCCAATGCATGCCACCATGCATGCAGCTCTTCTCCATGCCAACCGCGCTATCCCATGCGCCGCCACCCGTGGGTTCCCATGCGCGCCGCCCGCGCGCTCAGCGATCCATGCGCCGCTGGCTCAGCAGGGCCTCGGGTACTCGGATCCGAGTTTGGATGGGACCTGGAAGGTGGAAGATGGCGGAGTTGAGAGGGTTGACGCCGGATTCCGATGGGGGCTGGAACTCGGGGTCGCTATCCGCGCGTGGACGCAGTCGTCAAGCGGAGTGGAGTCACCGGGGACGCTCCTGGCTGCAAGCACGTACTCGTGCGAGGTATTCTGCCGAGAGTTACGCCGCGACCAGAACCTTCAGATCCACCGCCAGGAGGAGAGGAGGAGCCGGAGAAGAGGGGAGCCGGAGCCGGAGGGGAGGAGGCAACGGAGAAGAGAGAGAGAGAAACAGAGGAGAAAGCAGGAGGAGAGGAGGCGACGAAGTGAGAGGTCGGGGGGAGAGAGAGAGCGAGGGGGGGAGAGAGAGAGAGCGAGGGGGCGGGAGAGAGAGAGAGAGAGAGAGAGAGAGAGATGAAGGCAGGACGAAGTCACACCCTCATAGGCGATCGCCTTTAGGTGTCGCCGAGATGAAGCTGACGCTGAGTCGCCAATGAAGTCGAGGGAGATTGGGAGGAGAGAAGGAGGTCGGAGAGAGAGAGAGATCCATTGGAGGCCAGGCGAGGTCGGAGAGAGAGATCCATTGGAGACTGAGCAAGGTCGAGGGTGGACGGGGCGAGGGAGGGGGTGACGTCGAGGGTAGCCGGGGCGAGGGAGCGGGTGGACGGGGTGATGTCGAGGGAGGACGGGGCGAGGGAGGCCGGGGCGAGGGAGGCCTCGCGACTCTTCGACGCTGGCCATCTGTGCTTCCTCGCACCGCCGTCAATCCTCATGCGGGTGCGAAGCCCAGGGCCTGCAACGCCACCGCGTTGAGCTCCTCGCTCACCCCCTCCAATGCCTTCTTCCTTGCCGCCACTAGCTCCATACCCACAACTAGATCGATGTCGAGCTCCAACACGAGGCGGTGGTACAGGCGGCGCTCCGGCTGATGGAAGGCGTGGAGTCTATCTGTAGGGATCCGATCCAGCGCAGCACCAGCTCCAGGACCTCAACATCCCCCCGTCGCCGTCGAGGAGTCTCCTGAAGGATTCCTTGGCCCCGGACCTCAGCCTCGTCGCCCCCGTCCGTCGTGGCCGCCGCCTCCGACTACCAGAACGTGTAGGGCTCGAGAAAGTGAAGTCGACGCTGGAGCGTGTGGGGTGCGAGTCGCGATGCAAGCAGCGGGCGCGCGCGAGCGTCGGAGGGCTCGGCGTCACCGTCGTCCTCCACGACGTTGTCCTCGTTCAAGCGGTGCTCGAGCTCGGTGAAGAGGAAGCGGAATCGGCCTGGGTCGGCGAGGAGGGTGAGGCCGGACCGGCGCCATGAAGACCTGCCACGGGGGCCGACGGGGCTCGGGGGATCTTGCGTACGGATCTGAAGGGAGAGAGAGAGTGAGAGAGATGGAGAGAGAGGGAGGGGGAGAGAGTGGGGGTGAGAGTGGAGGGAGAGAGAGAGCGGATAGAGGAGAGAAATCGGCTGGATGGAGAGAGGGGGGGGGCGGGGGGGGGGGGGGGGGGAGTGGGGAGAGAGAGAGAGAGAGGCGGTCGTGTATCGTTCAAATCCTTTGAAAATTTAGCTAACAGAAGGGACTAAATACTTCAAATTTACAATAATTCGTTGGTTATTTCTGAGGATTCCTTAATTATTTATAAAATTTCCTTAGTTATTTATGACGATTCCTTAGTTATTTACGATAGTGGAGAAATAGAGAGTGGATGGAGAGAAAGAGAAAGCAACTGACATATGCATTAAATGGACATGACAGTTGGTTTCTCTCTCTCTCCATCCACTCTCTCTCTGACCTCCCTCCCTCCACCTGATCTCTTTCTCACTTCCTCATCCTCTCTCCACCCGATCTCTCTCTTACTTCCTCGTTCTCTATCCACTCGACCTCTCTCTCTCCAACCTCATCTCTCTCTCACTTCCTCTTTCTCTCTCCAACCTCCTAAGCCACCCGATCTCTCTCTCAGTTCCTCGTTCTCTCTCCAACCTCTCTCTCTCCACCCAACCTCCCTCTCTCCTTTTACTTAAAGTATCCATTACAATTGAAGAATTCCTCACTTAAAAATTGAAGAATTCCTCGCTTAAAAATTAAAGGATTCCTCGTTTAAAAATTGAAGGATTCCTCACTTAAAAATTGAAGGATTCCTCATTCTCTCCCACTCTCTTCCTCCCTCGCTCTCTCTTTTCCTTAACAATTTCATCCTTCCTTCATCTTCCCGCAACCTCCTTCCCTCTCTTTATTACACAAAGAGGAACAATAAAAATAATAATGAAAGAATTCTTCGAAATATGAAAGTATTTCGTCAAAAAATGAAGGAATTTATATAAAAATAAATGGAATCCCACTACTCTCTCTCCCTCCGCTCTCTCCCACTCTCTTCATGTAGAGAGATATCTCTCTCATTTCTCTCTCTCGTGCTTGTGTCAGGTGACATTGAATGATGAGAGAGAGTTGACGAGGGGTATTTTGGTCCCAAATTTATGAATTTGGCCTACTTTGTAAACAAACACGAAAGTATCCTTTGATTAACAAATTAAAAGATAAGTGGATTTTAAAAAAAAATAATTTCAAAGAACCTAGTCCCAAAAACATTAAATTTGAAATAAATTTGTTTCTCCAAGAATCTACTCCCAAAAATATTAAATGCATGAATGTTAGCCTCTGACCTGAATTAATTTCACGAGCACATTGCAAGTTAATTATATCTAATCATGTCATGATAGATGATAGGAGATGCATGACCACCTAAACTATAAATAAAGCTTAAAACGTCAATTGTTTTTTACCCAATATTCGAATTATTTTAAGCAACTACCTACTAATTCGGACTCCCGTGTTCCGCCCGGTGATTTTACAGTATCGCGCTGATAAGCGTGAAGCCGGCGAGACTCGAGAGGCTTGAATATTTTAGTGGAAGGTAAGTACACTGGTGTACCTGTATCGCTGATTCAATGATGATTCAGGGAACCCCACTGGAATCTAGTGCAAACGATTCAAGGAGATCCCACGTGGCACATTATAAATCCCCTTGGCTGACGAGATTCTCGAGGTAGTGGGAAGATTCGTTGGCCAAAGCGGACGGCAGGATCACCGCCAATCAGAAGCTTACACGTGTCAAGGAAAGAGATAGCTCCCTCTCATGTACTGACTCAAATTTTCTCTCTTTTTGGATCAAAGGGTCATGTTTCTGATTCTCCACGAAAAAACAATATGATTTAGTTATTCTCCGCAAAAAACAATAGGATTTAGTTATTCTCCACAAAAAAAACAATAGGATTTAGTTATTCTCCACACATAAAAAAAAAAAAAAAAAAACATTATTCGACCCTGCAAAATCTGTTGAAATAAAATAAAAGAATTGGAACAATATGAGCAAAATTGCAGATACTTGAAGCTAGAAGCCTGAATCATTCAAAACTGTCCACTTTAAAATTACAAGCTCCGGCCACAAACCGTAAGCTTTGATTCAAACCGATGTTGTCTTCAAAGGCGAAACTATTCCCTGTGGAAAATTGTGGCAGCTTAGATCAGCTCCTGAATTATTTCTAAACAAAAGGAATGAAAGCTACAAGGCATTCGTCAGCATAAGAAAAAAGAAAAAGAATGAAAGATGAGTTGTTAAGTGGAAGGTGACTTCAGGGGCAGGTGCCCCCCAATCTTTGGTTAATTAGTACTATATTTTCTGGTCAAGTGCTTTTGAAGTAAGAAAACGAGGTGAAAACGAAATGACGGCGTCGGAGAAAAACCCTAGAGTGAAGAAGGAAGAAGTAAAAGTTTATCTCAATAGAGCACTTAAAATAACTTTTCGGTAAGTGGGTGCAGTTAACAACAGCAATTAGGGAACAAGCACAATGAATAACTGCACAAGAACTACCCCAACCGTCTAGACCGAGAGAGGATATAAAAGCAAAGAATGAAATGTAGAGGACTTTCTTACAACCTGAAATCAAAACTCAAGAGGCTAAGCTCTTTGAACCTTATGAGTAGATTCTTTATAATCTTATGAGTAGGAGTTAACTTTCGCAGGCTGGACCTGTATCCTTGTACTATTGCCGTCATGACTGCATCCATTGGATCCTCGTGATCATCTGACAGAACCGTCCTTGGTGTCATTTTAGCAATTACTCTTCTTCATTAGTTTCTTGTAAGTTGTTAACGGAGCCATCTTTCGTGGTGCCATGTTAGCAATTAATAAAATTATTCTTTCAACGGTGCCGCTTACTGGTGTCGTCAGAGCTAAATCACATGTTTGTTTTCGTGATTGATTAGCTTTCCGTCGCATACTGTCTCTCTTCACCGCACCCTCTCTCATACATCAGGGAGGTTGAAGAGCTCACGTCCATGTTCATCAAGATTTCGAGTGTTTTCGCCCTGTTCATCAAGATTTAAAGTGTTTTCGTTGATCTAGATGAAAACCAGCGTGAACAATAGGACCACAAATCTCTCACCCATAATTGGAATACAAGAGTACCTCACATGCGTGAGGTTATAAGTCATAACTGTGACACCTCCATTCTGATGGTAGTGCATTACTTGAGATGCTATGCATGGACAAGGTCTGTTATTATTCCTATGCACTTTTGGTGTTTAGTTGGAAAATATAGATAAGCTTCTAATGATACATTAGATAAGAAAATGATGTCGGATTGTAAAATATAAAGGATATGAATAAGTGATTTTAGCCCCAAACACCAATTTTTTTCTTTACACCTAAATTGGGATGTTTTCAAGTGTTGAAAAGGGCTGAAAAAGATAAGGGGAGACTTTAATAAGATGGTGTTAGCAAGAATAGCATGATTAAAAAGATGCGTTTGTGGTTGTTGCTCAAAAATAGTACCCGAGATGGATACGTGGTCGCCAGGCATGTGAGGTGTGCCAACCGTCGTGTAGGGATGATCAAAAGGGTTTGTGAGTTCAGCCTTGCCTCAATGAGGAAGACTTTGAGTAAAACTTAAGTCTATGGAATGTGATTTTTTATAGGTTTTCAAGTAATGGTAGCTGGAGAAGAGGTAGATGACTATGGGAACAATTACTGTACTCCTAGATCGGAAAGTACTCTACTCTTAAGTAAGGCTGCGCTACTCCTAGATTTGATTGAGCTACTCCTAAGAGGTAATCGAGCTGCTCCTAAAATAGAGATACTACTCCTATGTAGAAGACAAACCAAGTAAACAAAAACAGATAGAACTAGTTACTTACTTCCATTGAACAGCAACTTACGGTTACAGCTCCGCGTGTCTTTCGGAGATAACTGTTCCTCCATTTTCTTGCTCCGCTTTCCACGCCTTTGCTTTAGGAGATCAATTTCATAGATCGTGGGACTGCAAATATGAAAAAACAAGCTGCCCCTATTGACAAACATTATTTTTTTTAGCCCCTATTGATCCTTCTCCCTAACTTATGAACGATGTTTTTCATAGAGAATTAATGTTGGAATAGTGTGTTTGACCCAACCCGATCTGTTGTGAACTCGACCCGTTGTGAACTCGACCTGTTTATTAAACGGGTCATGCAGGTTGGGTTCGGTTTTATTAGGAAATCCGGCGGGGATCAGACCAAGATGGGAGAGCACCAAAATAGAATAAGGAGGAGATACACCAGATTTAACGTGGAAAACCTTCCGGCAAATCACCGCAAAGGAAAAACCACGGGAAGAGAGAAAACTTCAATATATGAGGAGATTTACAAGACTTGATCTCTCAACTCTCACATATACATCTCTCTCAACCCTCCCAAATACATTCACTCTAGAATGCGTAACTTTCTATCAAGCCCCTCTTGCTTTCTCTCAAGCCCTCTTGCTTTCTCTCAAGCCCTAAGACCTCTCTCTAGGCCTCCAAGATGAGAACCCACGTTTTACATTAAGGTTACACCCTAAGCCCTATTTATATCCACTAATTAACCCACACTCGGATTAATCTGGACCCTTAAATCTTTCTCAGATTCCGCAAAGGATCGATCTTCTTGAATGAAAGGATTGATCCTTTCATTCCGTAGAAAAGACCGCCCCGAAGAGGATCGATCCTTTTGAGGGTAAGGATCGATCATCCAAAACACGCTCCCTGTCATGGAAAAAATCGCCTGGGAGGATCGATCCTTATAGAGCAGAGGATCGATCCTTTCCATCCCAGCTCTCTGTCGTACGAAGAGAATTGATCCTTTCCCAGCAAAGGATCGATCCTTTGTTTTCCTGCACCTTTGTTTTTCCAGCATCGCGCGTCATCGTCGCTTCTCGTGGACGTCTCTTGTCAACATCTCTCATGGGGAGGGATTTTCCCAACAAGCTCCCCCTCCCTACTCATGAGAGGCCAAAAACCCCGTCGAGCTCTTACTAGCTCGGACTTTGCAACCCGTCGTGCCACATTCAAGCCACTGTGCCTCGTGACTCGGCCTCCACATCGAGAAACAATCTTCACTGTTGAAACTCGGACTTTGCACCTCCTCTTGTGCTGCGCTTCTTCAAGTCATTGCGCCTCATGACTCTGAAGACTCCATCAACCCCATCGAACTCTTGATGTCGCAATCAAGACTCGGACCTCCATACACTTTGTCGTGCCGCCATTCGAGCCATCATACCGCATGACTCGGCCTTTCCGATCGCTTCGATCGATCGGAACCCCCATCGTACCTCTAGTACAGAAGCTCCCCCGTAATGACACACACGTCGCTGTCGAGTGTCACTGCGTTGTTGCTTTTCTCATCATCCTCCTTGACCTTCCCATTAGCAAGATCATCCTTGTACTTCCTGCATCGCCGCTTGACGTGGCCTTCCTTTCCGCAGTAGTAACAAGTAACTGTCTTTCCTCTGATCTTGCCATCCTTCCCATACGAGCGCTTCCTCTCTACCAGATGTGCCTCCGAGACAGGCTCATCTGTTAATCTCTTTCTCAAGGCATTGGAGAGCAGGGCCACCGTGACTTCTTCTGTCTCTAGGGTCTCCTTCCCATAGAGTAATGTAGTCACCAGGTGCTCGTAGGAAGGTGGAAGAGACGCCAAAAGGAGGAGGGCCTTGTCTTCATCATCCACTGTGATCTCCACGCTCAACAACTGGGTGATGATCCTATTGAAGGTGTTCAGGTACTCTATCAGATCTGAACCTTCCTTCATCCTCAAGGTGTACGGCTGTTGTTTCAAGAACAGTTTATTCGTCAGAGATTTAGTCATGAACAAACTTTCCAACCTTGACCACAACCCTGCAGCCTTGTCCTCATTGATGACGTTGTACATAACCTCATCCGCTAGGCAGAGCCTGATGGTGCTCACCGCCTTCATCTCGATCTCCTCCCAGTCGTCTTCCTTCATAGCCTCGGGCTACTTCCCCTTCAAGGTCTTGTAGAGACCCTGCTGCACCAGGATATCCTTCACCCGCTGCTGTCATAAGCCGAAGTTGCTTTTCCCATCGAATCGCTCAATCCCGAAACGAGAATCTGAGGCCTTCCCCGTCATCACAAACTGTTGGACCAACGAACCTAGCTCCTGATACCACTTGTTAGGAAATCCGGCGGGGATCACACCAAGATGGGAGAGCACCAAAATAGAACAAGGAGGAGAGACACTAGATTTAACGTGGAAAACCTTCCGGCAAATCACCGCAAAGGAAAAACCACGAGAAGAGAGAAAACTTCAATATATGAGGAGATTTACAAGACTTGATCTCTCAACTCTCACATATAAATCTCTCTCAACCCTCCCAAATACATTCACTCTAGAATGCCCAACTTTCTATCAAGCCCCTCTTGCTTTCTCTCAAGCCCTCTTGCTTTCTCTCAAGCCCTAAGACCTCTCTCTAGGCCTCCAAGATGAGAACCCACGCTCTACATTAAGGTTACAACCTAAGCCCTATTTATATCCACTAATTAACCCACACTCGGATTAATCTGGACCCTTAAATTTTTCTCAGATTCCGCAAAGGATCGATCTTCTTGAATGAAAGGATTGATCCTTTCATTCCATAGAAAAGACCGCCCCGAAGAGGATCGATCCTTTTGAGGGTAAGGATCGATCATCCAAAACACGCTCCCTGTCATGGAAAAAATCGCCTGGGAGGATCGATCTTTATAGAGCAGAGGATCGATCCTTTCCATCCCAGCTCTCTGTCGTAGGAAGAGGATCAATCCTTTCCCAGCAAAGGATCGATCCTTTGTCTTCCTGCACCTTTGTTTTTTCAGCATCGCGCGTCCTCGTCGCTTCTCGTCGACGTCTCTTGTCAACATCTCTCATGGGGAGGAATTTTCCCAACATGATTGACCCATTTATAAACGGATCAGGTTCGGATTAAAAAAACCAACCCATTTAACCAATAGATTGGGTTCAGATCGGGGCTTTGATCGAGATAATCGATCTCCACCCGACCTGAACCCCACTCGCCATCCCGTCATGCCACCCTCTAAAATATCCTTCAATATAGGAATAAAATGCCTAGAGGCCGGCACTCGCCTCTCCAAAGCAGTCCATGTTCATCTGATTTTATGTATCTATTTCTTGTAAACAGTGATTTAACTTATGAATACAACTAACTTTTTCTCAAAGAATCTAGTCCCAAAAACATTAAATTTGAAATAAATTTGTTTCTCCAAGAATCTACTCCCAAAAATATTAAATGCATGAATGTTAGCCTTGGCCTGAATTAATTTCACGTGCACATTGCAAGTTAATTATATCTAATCATGTCATGATAGATGATAGGAGATGCATGACCACCTAAACTATAAATAAAGCAACTACCTGCTAATTCGGACTCCCGTGTTTCGCCCGGTGATTTTACAGTATCGCTCTGATAAGCGTGAAGCCGGCGAGACTCGAGAGGCTTGAATATATATTAGTTGAAGGTAAGTACACTGGTGTACCTGTATCGCTGATTCAATGATGATTCAGGGAACCCCACTAGAATCTAGTGAACACGATTCAAGGAGATCCCACGTGGCACATTATAAATTCCCTTGGCTGACGAGATTCTCGAGGTAGTGGGAGGATTCGTTGGCCAAAGCGGACGGCAGGATCACCGCCAATCAGAAGCTTACACGTGTCAAGGAAAGAGATAGCTCCCTCTCATGTACTGACTCAAATTTTCTCTCTCTTCTTGGATCAAAGGGTTATGTTTCTCATTCTCCGCAAAAAAACAATATGATTTAGTTATTCTCCGCAAAAAAAACAATAGGATTTAGTTATTCTCCACAAAAAAAACAATAGGATTTAGTTATTCTCCACACAAAAAAAAATTTATAAAATAAAAGAATTGAAGATACTTGAAGCTAGAAGCCTAGAATCATTCAAAACTGTCCACTTTAAAATTACAAGCTCCGGCCACAAACCGTAAGCTTTTGATTCAAACCGAGGTCGTCTTCAAAGGCGAAACTATTCCCTGTTGAAAGCTACAAGGCGTTCGTCAGCATAAGAAAAAAGAAAAAGAATGAAAGATGAGTTGTTAAGTGGAAGGTGACTTCAGGGGCAGGTGCCCCCCCAATCTTTGGTTAATTAGTACTATATTTTCTGGATCGAAAAAGTAGTGACAAACTGAACATTGTTGGATTGACGATGGAGAACACGGGAGCTTTAGAAAGATCAAGCTACTAACTTTTCAAATCATGAGCCCGCCCGTTAGTTCCTGTTAGCACAGAGAAAATATGTAGAGAAAAATCCTCTGAGGTGGTGGTGTGTGTCAGTGTGTGTGAAGCCAGGTAGTAAACTAAAGACTCTGCAGTCCTTTTTATAATAAAAAAAAATCTAGGACCAGGTGGTTGGTTGACATAAACTTATTAATGACGCAGAAAGCTTGACGGATTCGAGAAAATGATACCAAAATTGACATCTTAGCAGCAATTTGATGTGCCTAATGACATACAACTTTTTGTCATACATTGATTCCCTCACACTAGACAGATGTCAGAAGATTGTTAATTTGTATGCATGAAAGCATTATGGGGAGGAACAGAGTAAGAAAGAAAACTCACCAATACATATAACTTGTATATCCCCCAGTGGTTGGGTTGGGTGAGGAGGGAGTTGACTGAGAACACCAATGAAAGAGAAAGCAAACCGGCACGGTTTCCGTCCAGGTGAGGTGTCAACATAGCTACCGATACTGTTTTTTTCTCAAAAAAGATGCATCTGCCTGAACTTAATGAAGGCTCCTTCTTCTACGCTACCAAAGTAGAGGGGAAAGAAGGCTCCTCCTTCTACGATACTAGAGTGCTAGACCCTTCCTTCCTTTGTGCCTGTTCCACACTTCCACCTGGTATAAAATCCACTCTATCCTAGAAGCTCACCTTTCCATGGATTGATGACAGAAGAGCTCTGGTTTACTGTGTTTTTACAGGTGGTCATGGCTGGGCTACCCTTCAAGTTCTCTTTTTGTGTGATAAATGTGCTTGCTCAGATTTTGCTGAACTCTCTTCTCTCCGGATTGTCCTGGTGTCCTCCTCCGAATAGACGGCAGGATGCGAAATTCGAGCAGAGAACAGATAGATTTTGGCAGTTTGAAAAGGAAACCAACAGTTGGGTCGAGATTACTTTTCCTTTTGATCTCACGGCTTGTGTTAATGATAGCTGCACAAAAGTTGGATCAATCGAGATCCTGCGAAACCAAAAGAGTCAGTTCTCTGTTTCTGATCAAGAAAATAAGAAGACCCATCATGATATGGTAGTGGTACTACCTGTAAGGAAGAGGATTTCTCTTAGGAGGATGTCCGAATCATCGGTCTGGATAACGGGGCAGAGTGGGTCTATCTTTGAGAGGTTCTGGAATGGGGTGCAGTGGGTGATTGCTCCCCATGAATTGCCAACTGCAGCTGGCAAGGCTGTTTCAATTTTTATCGTCAATCAAACTATACTTTCTCTGTCAGAAGCTGGGATGCTTTATCAGGTATGTTGTTGGCTTCTTGACCTGCAAAATACTACTTATTATAAACTTTTTGCAAGTAGGAAGTAGAGAGACTCTAGCATATGTTTCGGCCAGTCCTGCTTCCTTCCTGCAATCTTGAGCTGACATCCATTGACTTTAGAATACAATCTGAAATCTAAACGCATATGATGGAAGGAGGCAGACTTGAAAGCTTAAGCGACGAGTTGAGCCATTTATTTTTGACAAAATATAACAACATCCTCTAAAGCTTGATGGATACATTGAAGTTGTTGGGAATAAAATTCAGAAACACCTACTTCTGCTAGTAATCCAAAGAAATGAGATTCTAAAAAGTTGTGTGATTGATAAATAAATAAGACATCAATACTAATAATTTGTAAATTTCAATACCTAGGAACAAGTTCCACTATGTCTATATTCGGTATTCAGATTGTCAGTATACAAATTGACATCTCACCATGATTGCTTCATCACCAGTTTGATAGGAAAAATAGTTTGGTTTTGGTGGTTTGCTGCCAGGTTCAAGTAAATGATATATGTGTTTCACACTCACTTTCATTACCCCATAAATAGAAAGCACTCTGTAAGCAGCATAAATTCCTACAATGCAAGCATATCACTTGATAGATTGGCCCCACCTTCCCATTCTAATACAACTTAATGGCTCCAAAAGTTTGTTACAAAAAATGCAAATCGTGAATCTGATCGAGCAACAGCAAGTTGAGTAGCAAAACTTCAATCATTTGTAATCAGACTGCAAATATTTGATGGCATTTCAAAGTGGCAACATACTCTCCAGAGTACTGGGCTAATCAGACAGAATCATGAATACCATAACTCACATTTTTTATTTCACTTGTTCACAACACGCTACCAAAACCTATACAAGCAGTACAATTCTATAATAATAAAAAAACACAAACTATGTATAATCATGGTGCTTCATTAGTGAAAATGTTACAGCTGTTGACTAACTATTTGCCATTTAACAGCTACAATTGAATGAAAACTCTCAGCCAATATGGACCGAATTGACACCAAAGACTGAGACAGGTACGACTGCTTCAGAAACAGAATCGAGCATATCTTTACGCATGAAGTCAGGCATAGCAACACATGATGGAGAGTGAGTAATCTGGTACAAGTTCACAAAAGCTTGAACTATTCCCTCTGTCAACCTAATTTTATGTGCAAGAAAACTATGATAGTCTTACTTACTTTCAGTAAAGAAGTTGTCACATGAAAGCTCTTGAATGTTCTGTCTTTGATTTTCAGGAAGCTGTATATCTCTACAGTTAATGGGTCGCTGGTAGAAATCAGAGAAGTTCAGCCCTTGAGGTAGGAGAAGCACATAACAAAAGAATGTCTTTTGACTCTTGATTATGAATAATTCCTCAATCTGCGCGATCAATTAATTCATTCGCATGTTGCAGAATATAGGCAAGGCTTAGATTGATGATATTTGCATGAAACCATTGATCATAATTCACAATGAGACCCTTATTTAAATTGACCTTGAATAGGTGGTTTAACTATGGTCGACCTCCAGGTGGAGATGTTTCAGCTGTAGTTGATGTGGGTACTATAAGACCAGGTGTAGTCTTCATAGTGAGGTATGCAACCATTATCCTCATCATAGAGTCGCTTCTGTAGTCAAGATCGACTGTAATCTATGCACTGCATTGTCCTTTCCAATGGCAAATATCATGAGCATGTGAAGATACAAACACCAATCAGCTTAAAATATGAGCTTATGAAAATAAGAGGAATAAGAAAGATTAACAATTCAGCCCAACTTCTTTAAATGCTGAATTTTCAAAGATCTAAAAGCTGTATGAATAACCAGAAAAATAGCTCGCCTTCTTTGCATCTTTTAAGTCCAAGCATAATTTATAAAACTAGAAGAGGGAAGACACTACTTCTTGTATGACAACTGAATCAGTGGTACTTTTTCTCAGAATCAGTTCCCTGACCATCTCAAAAACTAACAGCATAACTACTCAAACAAACCAGTTCAAGTGCCAAGCTAAACTTGTATGGCTATGAGCAGTTATAGTAAAAAAAACTTTCTATCAAATTTTCCTTAAACAGACAAAAATTTCACTTAAAGTCAATTTGACACTATGGCTTCAGCTTTATAGCCCAAATTTTTATGGTTCAGTTTCTTTGGATCAGAGTTAAAAACAAACTAAAACTTGAGACGGAACTATTCCAGTAAAACATCATGTATTTCACAAATTCTCCCAAGTATCAAGCAATCAATCATGGTAAAAGTTAGTGGCAGAAAATCAGTTTCATGTTAGTTGAGAGAAGGCAAAATATACAGAAATTTTATGGATAATCATGTTTTAGCTGACATGAGATTGAAATACTGGAGTACAGTAACGATATTTAAGATAATAAATGGTGAGAAATAAACAACTCCACGTCCATAGCACAACCAAAGCATACACAGTAAGATTGAAATACTGGAGTAGAGTAACGATATTTAATATAATAAATGGTGAGAAATTCATGGCACTCAGTCTTATTAACTGTTTAAAGCCTCTGCAAAAGCCTGGTGTCTAAAATTTTTGTAATGTGTTATTTCTTCCAACTAAAATAGCTGTTCAACTATTCCTATGAGACCTATGTAGATGGTGGGGACAATTTCAGAAAAAAGAGTATACGTCCTTGTAGAAGTAGTTAAGATGATTAAGTGGTAAGTTAAAGGTTGGATGTAGAAATAGCCAAATCAAAGACATGGCACGAAGCATACAATGTGAAATGAATTTAGGTGCATATCACACGTAGTTGAAAAGTGAAGAAAGTGAAGGATAAAAACGACAACAAGACAAAGTATTCAGCAATGATTACCAAAGACTTTCTGCTTTTGGTCTACCAGGCTCTTTAATTCTTTACGACAGGCAATGTAGTAATGTGAGTTAAGTCTCCTTGACCCGCTTAGCTTCATTTACTGCCTTGGACCTGTAGAAACGGCAAGCTTATACATGTAGGAGACTTTATTTGCTTTATGCTTCTACCATTTGTGATGGAAACAAGCCCCTCCTTGCTATCATTCTTTAATATTACAACTTTCTGGAGGTTATAATTCGTTACAATCAAAGTTCATATAGAGATGAGAAAATAACTAGTGACTTCATGTATATCTATCTACAATATCTAGTATCTGTGTATATGTATTAAATCATGCATAAATGCTGACACAAACCCATACTCCAGTTCCAGTGGAGATCTCTATGAATTTGATAAGAGGTCAAAGCCATCATGGAAGAAACATGTCTCGAGTGAAGCATCAATGGAACATATCTCATTGTTACCATTCACTGGCTGTACTCTAGAAGGCATGGGTGGAGCTCACTCATGGTCACTTTTCCTTTTAAGTAAGGTAACCTCTGACTACATGCTTATCATTCACATACAAATGCTAATTTGTAGCATCAGCTATGAATTACATGAAGAGCTAGAGTTTATAACAGCCGTTAGCTTGAGAGCATAGTACATGACAAGAGTTATGACAGTTATTGCCAAACACTAAAAAAAATGCCAGTAAAGAACAAAATGTAGGTAGCATTCAGTTTGCTTCCAGGTATCATGTAGGAAATAGTCGCTGCTTAGTATCTCCAGATGCATCTTGTCAACGTCCTCTAGTGAAGTAAATCACAAGAATACTAGTGAGGTTCACATACAAAATCCGTGTATGCCCTAGTTTGTAAGAAAGACAAGCATCTTTCATATAGTCACCATTATGAAAGGACCTTCTGTACTTTTAGCAATTAAAATTCTTGATAGACTTACAGGACGGTTTCCTGATTGAACGGCGCTTGGACAAAAGGAAGTGGAAGTGGAAAGTCCACGGAGCACCTGAAGGTCATAACTTGAGTGCAATTACACCAGTTCAACAGCATAATTTAAATGAGGAAATATCATCATTGTTCTTGACTACTACAATCGGAACTGTATATGAATATCAGCCACCTAAGTTCTCAGGTAACCTCAGTTCTTCTCAAAATGAAGCTTCCTATTGCCCAGTCTTAACCTATGCTTCTTCTGAAGAATTCCACGACTATTACATATCGCTTGAAGTAACGTTGTCATCAATAGTAGCAATCTTTGATCGCCCAAATACTCTATATACATATCGTACAGAGCAGACTGAAACTCAATGTCACGATCAAGGCACCATGTGTGCTCTTTAATTGCTCTCCTCTAGCTCATTGACTTTTAGAATTTAAACAGAGAGCCATTAGTGCTGCAGGACATGTACTTCCATTAATGCACATGCTGATTATATGAAACTAAGAGCATTAAGGCACCACACTTAACACTGCATGAGTTTGGTACGAATAGTAAGCTGACTTTTTTTATATGAGAATTATCAGTCTAAAAGAAGTTTCACTTCATGAACTTAGGTTTGAATTCTTCTTAGTGTGGTCCTACCTCAGCCTATTACATGTTCAAGAAAAAATCAACACATTAATTGTCCAAAATAAAAGAACCCATGTTCTGTGTGCATTACCAATTCTTGTGAAGCACATGTATCTTTGGCACTTAAAGCAAGAGTCATCAAACTAATGTGCATAAGGGATAAAAATATCCCCATCATGTGCTTATAATAGGAGTGATCAAGGATCATTTGCATGAAATGAGGTTCAATGAAATAAATATACACATAAAAGTAACCAGGTTGCAATTAGAAAACATTCACCAAACATTTTACTTCAATTGGCCTCATTGGCCTACAATTCACATTATGAAGGTATTTTCTTGTTTCAATGCTTGTCCGTCCTTCCTTCATCTAGTTTCTAGAACACAGTAATTTAAGGAAGCAAAAAAGAACCAGACTGAAGATCCGAAATTGATTGCTATTTACAATGAAATGGTCCTTATAATTATGATACATAGCGGTTGGGCAGAAAGCGTGGCATAAAAAAAACTTGTTCTAAGAAACTGACGATATTCAGTTCATTGATCCTTAAATTCTGTTGCTGAAAAGGTATGATTCAGGAGGGCCAGAAGGATGAAATGTGGATTAATCATATGCACCCACAGGAAGCTAAGGTTGCAAGAGGCTTACCAGGGGTACAACTTCAAGCAGGGAGAATAATATTTCAATTAGACGATGGGAGACTTGGGGAGCTGCATTTGCCTGGACTTGGTGGTGAAGGGCCAGGACCAAATATTCAGATGAGCTTACGAAGAAAATCATTGAACAAATATGAGTGGTCAATCATAGATGTCCCAGAAACAGAAGGATGGAATGCAGAGTATTGCACTGAGGAACATGGCCCATCAAACTGCATAGCAGGAATAAAGGATGTGCTTGCCAGTGATGAGCCAGACGACTCGAGTTCTACAACAACAGCCAGATGGCGGAAGGCCCAGGAGTACCAACATTATCTGTCCTCGAATATTCAAAAAGACAGTGCACCTGAATCTAACAATTTCTTATCAAAAAGCATCCTCACTAACTTCCGGATGCGGGTGATGCATGCAGATAGATCTTTTTTCCTCATTACAGAAAGTGGCCTAATTTTTGAACATCTTTACACCGATGGTGTCTGGCTGTGGTTGAGGCACGAATATTGGACATCCATGCGAGGTGCTGTAGGAGGCTATAATGGTAGTTTATTCTTGGTTGATGTATATGGAAACTTACTTATGAGAGAGCGAAGTGGAACTGAGCTATCATGGATCAACTGCACGGCCATGAGAAAGGGAAGGCAAGTAGCAACAGGGCCCCCATGGGATGGCATACCTGGTAAAGCTCAGAGAGTTACAGCAGATGATGCACTCTTCTTTGTCAACAAAAAGGGACGACTGCTTCAATTTACGGTAAAATACAAAACATCCAAGATATTAAGACTAGCTAAGATCACCTGTACTTAATGCGTATAGCACCGATGCACAGGAAAAAACAAGAAAATGCAATGATGGTTCAATTTGCATTCAATTATTTGTCTGGCTAGAAGACAATGATAGTTATCTAAACAGATGTTGCATTGACAATATAGTAGTTGCTCTAGAGACAGGCATATGCCTTTTGATACGAGTCTAGGAGAATTGCATATAACTATCTATTGTTTAGCTATCTAAATGATCATCTACCTTTTGCTTCTGAACATTTATTGTTGCTACCAAGCATTATTCATTTTGTTCCTTCCTCGTTTAATAATCACGCATCAATTCATGCCCCTTAAGGGACTGTTTTTCATGAGTAAATTTCAGAGTCTTATTCCATATGAGATTGTCTAATTCCATCTGTCTTCATATTTGCAAGCATTTATTCCTTATATGTTGATATTACTATTTTTCTATAGAAAATCGATGACTCACATCCACTAATCTATAAACTTTCCAGGTTGCCTTGCGAAAATTTAAGTGGAAGGACTGCCACAACCCAGCCGATACAAAGATTGCATTCATAGTGGACCAAGAAGTACTCAGGCTGAACATAGTATTTGTTGTCGGGAGAAATGGGCGTCTTTACCAGTATAATAGATTGACCGAATTATGGCACAGACACTATCAATCTCCTCATTTGGTCCTATCTAGATCCCCTGGAACAGCAATGAGGCCATCCCCGGCATCACTAACTGGCTCAATATTCATGATCTCTGAAAATGGAGGTCTAGTTGAATACAACTGGAATGCCATAGCCGGATGGGAATGGGTGGAACATGGAACACCACATAGAGATGTAGAACTTGTCGGAGCACCAGGTCCGTGCTTCGACGGCACTCAACTCTTTGTCATTGGATCAGATGGTCATGTCTACCAAAGGCATTTGGAACAGAGGACATGGAAATGGACAAACCATGCCTTCCCAGGCACCGAGAACACAGCTGTAGCAGGTCAAATGAAATCAACAGCCAAAAAGGAATGCTCCATAGAAGATATGTTGGAATATGAGACAGATGGATGCTATGCGAATAACCACAACAGGAACTGCAATGAGAAGGTTAGTTTGCTTCCCATAAGAGATTCAACAAAACTTTCAAGTCAAGTTTCTGCATTGCCACAAACAATTGGCCTTCATTGCATGTGCAGCTGACACATAATAGCAACTTTTGACTACTAATATAAATCTGGTATACTCTAAATTTTCAGGTGGCGCCTGTTCGACCAATACCATTCTCAGAAGACTCAGTGATTTTCGAGATACAAGATGGAAGGGTAATCTTCTCGAAATATCTTTCACATTATACAAGTCCACCACACAAAATTGATCAGATTGACATCACAAGTACAATAACTCTCACTTACTTTCATGTCTTAGCTAAAAAATGGGAAGCATAAGAGTTTGCATATACATGAGTCATTAGTTCTTTTTCACTTTTTACATGCTTGTTTTCAACAATGTAATCAAATACTTGAATGCAAAAATGAGAGCTGACATGAAAACTTTACCAAACAGTTGGCGGAACTGCGGAGATCGGGCACAGAGGCCGAGTGGGAGTGGGTGCGGATCATCGGCACGCCAACCAGCCCTTGCTTGATGAATTACTGGACGGCGGTGGCGTCATGATACAGCATTAAAGAGTCCAACACATAGTATTATATTGCTACTGTTACTGTTAGATAAAGATGGTAACAACAACAAGGTGAAATCCATACATTAGACAAGAGAGAGGGGGCAGCATAGCGGTTCATAGCAACAAAAGAAGAGTAATCAAATGAGATAAAGAGTGGAATATAGCAATGAATGATTTCTAGAATGATTACCAGTTGTACATAGAGAAGATAAACTATGTCTACCTATGACTCATGCTGATATCTTAATCCTAAGACGGTGGCGGTGGGATTCTAACCACTTTAACTGCAGTTCTGTGCAAGGTTTCTATATTCTGTAGTGTTGGGTTCGGAAGAAGCCTATGTGCGCGCATAGGCAGCACGAGGGCGCGGGAGTGTGGGCCTGGGCGCGTGAAGTTTTGCGCGCGAGGCTACGCGCCTGGGAGCGCGCGGGGCATGATCAGCATCGAATGGCTGGCGAATGGCGTAGAGAGTTAAAATTTAGGGGAATTCGTATTTCAATAACCTGTAGTTTAGGGTAACGGCAGTTTACTGTCCAGTATTTTTTTAAAATGTAATTTACTACCCTATATTTTAGATGTCCGCGTGATTTACTACTCTAATCCCAGACGGCGTTATCATCGATGACGGAAAACCGCTCTTTACTCTATTCGCTCCAAAACCCAGTTAGCGGTTGACAGAGCTGAGGGGTTTAGGGTTTTTCGCGAGGTCCCATGAGTGCGACATGCGACACCAGTGGACCACTTGTCGATGGAGGGTTTACGGCTTCTTAGCGAGGTCTTACGAGTGCGACGTGCGACTCCAGTGGACCACTTGCCGGATTCCACTGGTTTTGTCTGCCATTTCACCATCAGGTAGGCCATCCATGTCGTTATCCGTCTTTACTATTAATCATTGACCAGATTTGGGCTCTTTTCGAATGTCGCTAGCCCCTATCTTGTTAATCATTGATCGGATTTGTTCACATTTTCATAACGTTGTGTTGATAAGACCGATGATGATGTTTATTATTGTTTACAGTAGATGTTAACTTAGGGAAGATGCCTTTTGGTGTGCTGTTGTAGGCAACCAAAAATAAAACCACCAGTGCTCTCAGAATAAATGTAGTAGGGCGAGCAAGGATCGTTCCCACGATGAGTGTCTAGCCTAAGTTTTATGCTTAGTGAACAAAGATGGGGGGTTTGAGTGTAACGGAAACAACTAAGAAATAATTCAAATTAAAGAGTTGAAGTCAATTGATAGAACAAACCTTGGTCTAAGTCAACATCCATCATCGGAATCCAACAACTAATCATTGATGCAGGAATATATCAAATCACACCTCGAATATTCACCGTTAGAATTATATTCGAATTTCTCCTCAATCATAGATAATTAGAAACAAGCGATCCAATTAACCCTAACTACTAAACAACCCCAGACAAGCATCAAAGATTTAAGGGTTATTTACTTTTGAGACCTTGAAAACTTTTTAAATTACAAATGTACCATTACAATATTTGCCTTTACATATGTACTCCTGAAAACATTGTGATAATGTTAACCATGCCCCTCCCTCCAAGTCTGTACATATATCTAACTTAACCAGAGTAGAAACATAACCAGGGTGGGCAAAATTACTTAATTGCCCATCCCCATTAACATCTAACTTAACCAGAGTAGAAACATAATCAGGGGTATAATTGTCTTTTCAAAAGGGTTATTTAACGACGTTAGGCATATTCCGTGAATATTAACCGGCTAGTAACCGGAGGGTATGGTTAACATTATCACAATATTTTTCAGGGGTATATATGTAAAGGCAAAGATTGTAACGGTACATTTGTAATTTAAGAAGTTTTCAAGATCTCAAAAGTAAATAACCCAAGATTTAATCTAGTAGCAGCCTTAAGAATAGGGAGATCGATGATGCTAAACAACACAAGTACAAGCGGTTACATTTTATTTAGTCGAATATTCTTTCTAAATTTCAATAATCTTTGAAACGCAGTAAATCAATAGATCTTAGTTGTTTCGCAGATTAGAGGGATCAAATAATTACGAATTTGATATCCAACCTAGCAGTAGATTGCAACGAATAATAAACTAATAGGCCTCCTAGCAATTAAACAGAACAATCATGAATATAATCACAGAAGAACATCCAATACTCAAAACATAAATTGAATAATGAAAACAAATTAGATCTCATAGTTTTATTGATTCTGAGGCTTCCGTTTCTTCGACAAGACTCAAAGTTTAGCCACGCGGACCATGAATTACTCAAGAGAAAAATTGATGAGAACAAGACTAATACATCCCGTATGAGAGAGATGAGAGATAGATACATATATATGAGAGAATGGATAAGAGAGAGAGAGAGAGAGAGAGAGAGAGAGAGAGAGAGAGAGGAATACATGAGATTGACATCTATCCCCCCGGCTGTCCCTTCTTCCTTCCTTTTCTATTTCTCTCACCTTGCCTACCAAGTCTCTCAGCCACTTTCCTAAAGTATTCATCTTTTTTCTCCATTAACCACGTGCCAATCTCACTAATATAGGAAAAAATATTATCAAATAAAATCCTAATATAACTAGGAAAGGTGGTGGTAACTGGTCCCAGCTGGAATCTTCATGCATCAAATCTGGACTCCTCCAAAGACAAATTTCATCCAAACCCAAGTGCACTTGCAGCAATTCCGAGTCTGATTGCTTCCTTGATTTTTCTGTCTTTCTGGAGCCGGAATCTCACAAAACTCAAAACATGAAAATTGTAGAGCTCTTTCTTATCTTTTCATAGCATCCTGGATCATCCCAATCAAAGCTCGTATAAAAATGTTATGCTCAGATTACTAACTGCTGTCCAGAATTGCCCAAAATTGCCAAATCAACTTCATTTTGCACTTTAGATCTCCAATTGCATCCTAAATCAAAATATAAGAATAATGAGTACATTTAGGCACAAAATAAGTATAGAAGACTGAACATTAGGGAATAAAAATATGACATTTGGCATTGTCATCAAATTCCCTCACACTCACACTTAACCTTTGCTCGTCCTCAGGCAAACTTCAAATTCACTCTACCACAAAGATCAAGGTTGCAACTTCATTAACAAAGAATAATCAAATTCTTCAAACCTCATAACACATCATGAACAAACATTCCTGAACAGTTTAAATCAATTAGTAAGCATTTTCACTTGAAGATGGAGCAAACTGAATAAGTAGACCCTCACGGAAATAAACACTCGACTCTCATGTGTTTGAAGGGTATGTGTTTCACTCAAATTCTTTTCAATGAAAATGATCTACCATAGGCTTGCATATCTTCTCATTCTCCACCACTGGGATCACATGCATAACACGGATCATAAGGACTTCCAAAGGTCGTAATGGGGTTTAGGATCAAAGTGGAAAATATTTGGGAATATAACTTAAAAGCCAATGGAACTAATGGAGCAAAAATGCATCAATAAGACATGTATAACCAATCACTCAATTCAACAACTTCTTTAATTTGGCTTTAAAGTACTCAAACCATGTAACATTCCTGCATTGACAAAGATATTGTTTAAAGGAATACTTTTTAATTGCAGTATGGAACAATCTTTTTCAAAAACTTCCACCTTTGTAGAAATCATACATAAACATACCCCTTTCTTGTAATATTAGGAGGATTCATAAACATATTTTGTAACATGAGAAACAGTTTCCTCCTTCACTTTTTTTTTTCTTCTTTTCTTTCTTTTTCTGATTTTTTTTCCAAAGACAGTAGAACTCACAAATTGAGAATGAAAACATGTTCCATGTTCCAATTTTCCAATCACAACCATACTACAAATCCAAACACCCCCACACTTGAAACTTGCACACCCATACATATCATTATGATGCACAATGCTTCACTTGTTCTATGGCTTGGATATCGGTATTGTTTTTCATGTTTAAAGCTTGTAATGTGGGTTAACAATGAAGTCAATAAAACTCAAAGGGGTTTAGCAAAATGGAAAAATTAATCGCAAGGTAAGCTATTTGGCTTATGTAGCTTATAGCAAAGAGGGCCTTAATCATGTTCATGCATGCATGTGTCAATGTGACCTCAATTAGAATCAAAACAAGTTCTAGAGAAACAAATCCACGAAAGAATATCTCTCATGAAAGAAAATAGTGAGACTGATATAAATGTGTAAATCTAAAGGCTCAAAATCTCACAAGCTTTTGTCTACTAAATTTAGTCATTACCATCTCAAGGAAAATAACCCAACTAATTAATTCTAAGTTGCAAGATTACTCATTCAATCATGTTATGAATATGTCAAGCTTAATTGACTCTTGCTCATGACAAATGCAACCTAGATCTCCTCCCCCACACTTGAAACCGACATTGTCCGCAATGTAAGGTGAAATGCAAAGAAAATGTAAAACTAACCAAAATATAAATGCGAAAATAAAAAGAGAAATGAACGAACTCCCATTGGGTTGCCTCCCAAGCAACGCCTTTGTTTATTGTCATTAGCTCGACTTCATACTTCCTTCAGCAATCAGTATAATTTGGATCCTCAAGGTCCAATTGTGCCACATTCTCTACTTGGAATCCTTCATAGAAAGGTTTAAGTCGATGGCCATTCATTCACCTTGAACACTTTGGAAGTTGCTAAACTTTGAATTTCAACTGCACCATATGAGGACCCATTCCTCCGACCCGGCACGATCACGTATGTCGCGCCCCGACCCGCAGAGCGCACCCGGGCCGGGACACGAGGGGGAAAAAACGAACACCTCAACCACTAGCCTCAACTGGCGGAAACAGTTGAGACTAAGGCCCAGCTGGCGAAAACAGCTGGACAGCACAGAGAAAGAGCAGAAGCAAGCTACTAAACCACAGCTATTAACATTTATTACAAAAACGGTAATAAAAGAGTTAACAGAGTTTAGTACAAAAGCCACAAGGGATCAACAGTCCCCAAAAAGAAACTGCAACACCCACCGGGGTCTCCGCGAAGGCGCACACGAACCCATCCTGACCCTCAGACATGGTCAGGATCCGGCCCGCTGCCACGAGACGACCGAGGGGGTAGCACTGGGACAGAGCGGCCACCTGCACCTGCAACAAACACAGTCCAGGTAGGCATGAGCAACAGCTCAGCAGGGTCCTACTCTACAACTCCCACACACACAAGGGTAAAGCAACCGGGCACACTCTGATGCCAAATACCGAGGCTTGCCAAGGATCCCACAATCCCATCAATAACCCGAAGGGTTCTTGTCCTAGGTGCGTATCTCCGATAACGCCACTGCTCAGGGGTGGGCAACTCCGACATTCCCTGACACAGGGTGGACACGACGCAACCAGTAGGACCCCCTTCTCCAAGCGGGATCTCCGCACTTGGCGGAACACCCGAAGTTAAGACTACCATCACTCGGTACTCTAAGCAGCAGAGTCAACACCCACCCAACCTATCCTAGCATGTCTAATGCACAGGAAAAAGGGCAGGATAAGTATGATAAAGCCGTAAACAAACAACACAGCAAGGGCACACCTTCGGCCCATTTATACTAAACACTCCCGAGGGTCATGACTCCCTCGGTTCACCACAAAGCGGTAAGGGCATACCGTCAGCCCATTTATTCTACACACCTGGGAGGCATCACCCTCCCAATTCAACCACAAAGCGATGAGCATTCATACATAATTCATTACAGGATAAACCCCGAGGGTAAAACCGTAAAAAGTCACTTGCATGCGAAGCCCCGCGGGCAAAACTCTTGAAAACCCTCTCTGCTACTGAAGGATCGATCCTCACCAAGGGAAGGATCGATCATCCAAGCAACAGTGAGCTTCCCTCGCTGTCGAGCCAAAGAAGATCGATCATTCCTCCCAGGGAGATCGATCTCTTTGGTGACAAAGGGCACCCTTCCAGTCGCACCAGGGAAGATCGATCCTTCCTCCCAGGAAGATCGATCATTCTCGGGACGAAGGGTAACCATGCTTACCCAGGCCCCATGATCGATCTCCTCCCATAAGAAGATCGATCATGTACTGGGCGCAGCAAGCCCACACCAGAGGACCGATCCTTCCTCCCAGAAGGATCGATCACCCAAAGATGGGTTCCGGCGTGCTTCCGGCCGGAGAACCGCAGGAAAACACAACCAAACCCCACCAAACTTGGTGGGTTGGTAGATCTGAGTACAATGAGGCTACTCAAGGCCTCAAAACCGGGAAAGAACAACTCCACAAGGAGATCTAAGCAAAACAAAACCCGGATACAAAACCCTCAAACAGCCGGAGTTTAGAAGAAGACCCTACCTCCTCAGAGCAGCTTCGATCCACGAAGACTAGCCACGGATCTTCCTCGCCTCGCCACGAACCCAACGAGCCTTCAAGCTCCAGGAGAGGTGGCCGGAGGAGGAAGAACGGAGGAGAGAAAGGAGCGGTCGGAACAGGGGAAGAAGCAGAGCATTCGCGGGAAAGAAGAAGAAGAGGGGAAGGAAGGAGGGGGAGGGGAAGGGGGTAAGGCCGGGGAAAGCCGGAGAAACCGCGGGAAAGGCAAAGGAGGGGAGCAAAAGTCTCCCCTCCCCTGACAGGGGAAGCGACGGCCACCGCGGTGGCCGTCCTTCGAAAGCCACCGACAAAGACTTCCAGGCACATGTAGGATCGATCATCCTTGCATGCATGATCGATCCTGCTAGCAACAGGATCGATCTTCACCCCAAGGTGATCGATCTTCTGTGCACTGAAAGGCAAACTTGGGCTGGGACTCGGGCCCAAGCCCAGAACCCCCAACCTCGGGTCCACCTAACCTTTCTAACAAACACAACCATCAAGCAAGGCCTGTGTGTGCACAGCCAGTGTGAAAACGACCGCCAAGGCGCAATTTCCCAAATTGCCCTTGGGGTAAACAACAAGCCGAAGGGATGGAGGGACGGGTCCTCACAACGTAAGTCGAGGGTCGATCCCTTCTTGGCATATTTTTGCGTCGAGCGCGATCAGCTAATCGCATGGCCTCTTTGTGACCCCATGGACAATTTGGTCAAATTACGCCCTATCGGTTGGTTTCTGATACGCCAAGCTTTCTCGTAAGCGTGGGTACTGGGTGTCACCAGGAAAGTGCAACGGAAATTTTTCTTCGAGTTCTCCCCAATGATGGCGTCAAGACCTTTCTTGACAAGCCCTCCTTTGTCTTCTTCACATGCAAACACACAAGAAGACACGATATAGGCAGAGGATTTTGCCAGCCCCTTTATTGATGTAATTGTACAATAGAAGCTCTCAACTCTCTCTCCCAAGCCCTTGGTTTACAATCACTCAATTACAAAGGAACACAACCCTAAGTCACCGTCCAGATCCCCCTTGATCATGGCCGGTTCCTCCTTATATAGAGGAAGGCCCCAAGCCTTTCCCTTTGAGAAGGACTCTTTGTTCAACACCAATTGTTGGTCCTTGATTGGCTTCAAGTTTATCTGGACTCTTACTTGACCAATCATGAAGTCGCCCGCTCCATCATGACTCCAAGTTGTACTGCAACTTGCCTTGGATAGCATCTGCCAAGATCCATCGCATATTGACTCAAAATATGACACCTTCCTATTTCTGTGAGTCATAATCAACTTCCCCCGTGCCATATTCCATATTGGATGTGTCATCTCACATGAGAGTCCTAGGCCAAGTGGCATTACCTCAATGACACGCGCGGTTTGGTCTCTATGGCTAACCACCTTCTGCCGGGGCGAGTCGCGTCCTAGCCTGACTAGAACTTTCGAGCAAGTAGGACTTTGCCCGCACCAAAGCTTGCCGTTGCCGCGACATATCCTCCTAAGATCCCAGTCCAACTGAAACTAGATCTTTTGTTGGCCGCATCATGGCGTGCCGAGTCCTAGTCCGACTAGGACTCACACGTCATCTTCGACTTCGCCCGAGCCAAACCTCACCATGATCCTTGCCAAAAGTGTCAAGTCCTAGTGGCACTAGGACTTTGAAGTCCTAGTTCAACTCGAACTTTGAGTCCCACTCGGACTTGAATGTCACCATGCCGCGCATGCGTCGTGTTGTGCCGCGTCGCGTCATGTCGTGTGCCAAACTTCTTTGGCGCGCGTATATTTCTTGCCGCCTTGCTGGTTTTGCTCGCCCACATCCCACACTTAGGAATCCGCCCATGACGCGATAGGTTTTGTTCATGGTCCGGACCGTCGCGCGGTCTTCAAACTTGCTCGTGCCATCTTCATGATTCTTTACGTCATTGTCGGGGATGATGCGCGTGGACACTTTGCATGCTATCCTAAGGCCGACTAGCCTCATATGACTCATGGCGCCGACCACAAGTCATGGTTGGGCACTTGGCCATGTCAACTTTCGATGCCGCGCGACAAGGCCCGTGTCAAGGGCTCAAGGCCCTGACACTGGGTCTCTTGCCTAATCTCGACTCCTCCTTAGCCAAATCTATGGGTAGGTTGAGAGATACCTTTAGAGTTTTAGGAGAAACACCCTAGGTATTCGATGAGGAAGGCTTAAATAGGAGGAGAGAGACGGATGAGGATGAGGATTACCTCACAGCTTCCTCTATGGTTGGCCGGCTACCCTTGGGGGATCCAAGCCTTGGAGAATGTGACAGCGGTGATGAGGTGGTGGAGGAGAGCACGGCAACCAAGGGGGACGTTAGGGACTTGGGGTTGGACGGCGGAGGCGTGGATGGCAGCGGATGGCAAAGGCCGGTGGTGGAGAAAGGATTCGACGGTAGGGAAGGGAAGAGAAGGTGGCTGGTGGAGTTAGTGGAATTAGGGTTACAACTACTCCTAAGATTATTCTACTAATAACTCTACTTTATTCATCATAATTCGTCCATGCCCTAATACAAACTATTGAGGTCCTTTTATAGAGGCATTGACAGAGTTCTACTCCAACTAAAAAACTACCTTGCTTTAATCAGCAAGTAATAATACTTTCTACTAAGACTCAATCATAACTCAAACTTCCTAATAACTAGGACTCATAATAGGAACTAATAAAGCAAAGCATAAACTGAACTCAAACTAGGAAATCAACTATGAAAGCAATTAAGAACTAACTAAGGAAGTAACCAGCTAGGAATAGGATTCCTTTTGGCCAGCTTTGGCTTGGGACCTGGTAGAAGGCCGGGTCCTACCAAGGGGTGGGGTCGGACCTGGTTCTACTTGGCGTGTGGGACCCGCCCCTTGGCTGGGCGTGGGCAACTGCTTGAGTTCCAACCGTATCATCCCCTACCCCTTTAGAGAGTGCCTTGTCCTCAAGGCCGAAGTCAGAGTAATGATCCTAGAAGTCTGTGAACACCTCCCATGTCGCTTCTGCTAAACTATGGCCCAACCAATGTACTAGAACTTCTTTCGGTTGTCGAGGAGAGTGATGATGGTCGATGATAGCCTGGGGATACAGCTTGGGCTACTCTTCTGAGGGGTCCGAAATCTCGGTGATGACGTGTACTTCAGTTCCAACGTGCATTTTTAGAAGTGACACATGAAAAACGGGGTGCATCTTGGAATCTGATGGAAGACGGAGGCGATAGGCGACAACTCCTATACGCTCCAGTACCTTGTTCGGCCCATAGAACTTTGTGGCAAGCTTCTGTGACTTGCGCTTGGCCACAGACTTATGTCGATAGGGTTGTAACTTGATGTAGACCATCTCACCAATCTTAAACTGGACGTCTCAATGTCCACGATCATAGGTCTGCTTGATCCTATTCTGGGCAGCGGCTAATCTTGATTTGACATATGCTACCACTTGGTCTCGCTCAACCAAGAAGTGGTCTACAGCTACTTATCTAGCCATTCCAGGTACATAGTACAAGAGGGTAGGTGGGGGTCGGCCATACACAACCTCATAAGGCATCTACTTGATGCTGGAGTACCAACTAGTGTTGTAGGTGTATTCCGCCCAGGTCAGCCACTGGGTCCACTGTGAGGGTCGATCACCTGAAAAACTGCGTAAGTACATCTCAAGGGACCAATTAACTACCTCAATTTGGCCATCTGTCTGTGGGTGGTAGGCTGAGGAGAATTTGAACTTGACTCCCTGAAGTTTGAAGATCTCCTACCAAAAGTTGCTGGTGAAGGTAGGATCTCGATCACAAACAATACCAGTTGGCATGCCATGGTGCTTGAACACGGTGTCGAAGAAGACTCGGGCTACAGAATATGCCGTGTAGGGATGCCGTAGGGGAGCGAAGTGTGCATACTTGGACAATCTGTCGATGACTACTAGAATTGTTGTGTATCCTCTAGAAGAAGGAAGGCCGTCGATGAAGTCCATAGAAACATCAGTCCATACCTCTTGGAGAGTCGGTAGGGGCTGAAGTAGGCCGGCTGGTTTTAGAGTCTCGGCCTTGTGTCGCTGGCAAGTGTCACATTGGCGGATGAAGGCCTTGATCCGCGCCTGAGCTCCCCTCTAGTAGAAGGTGGTTCGCAGCTGGTGCCACATCTTGACGAACCCCTCATGTGTGTTGGAGTGTAGGGTCGTCAAGATCTCCGAGATGACTGGGAAGTTCTTCCTCAAGAAGATGTGGTCCTTGTGGAAGATGACTCCATTGCGAACTGTCCACGGGCCCTTGATGACTCGATGTCCTTGGTGAGTTTCTGCATCTCCGCATTATTTTTGACATCCTCCTGAATTGGTTCCAGCCACTGAGG
Source organism: Narthecium ossifragum (assembly GCA_963920575.1). Lineage (NCBI taxonomy): Eukaryota > Viridiplantae > Streptophyta > Magnoliopsida > Dioscoreales > Nartheciaceae > Narthecium > Narthecium ossifragum. Next base: position 10,490,684 of record OY986966.1, read on the forward strand.
AACTGGACTAGAGATGGCAGCTATCGAGGGTGGTGACGCTGCCATGAGAGCAGGGCTGAACTCGGGTTGGCTGTGGGAGAGGTTGTCCGGATCAGGTGGTAGAGGATCAGAAGTAGGCGATGGCAGTGAGTCCTCTTTGGTGGACTCGATGGCTAGAAGAGCCACAGGCACTTGGACAATCATCATGCCAAGTGATGGTTCTCCATGCTCAGCTTCAGTGTCCTCTTCATGTACCTCATCTTCCTCGCAATCATTGACAGCTTCTATGTTGTAGAGTTGCTTGCAACGGTGCCCCGGGGTATAGAGCTTGTCACATTGGAAGCAAAGTCCGTGTGATCTCCGTTGTTGCAATTCAGCTAGGGATATCTGTCTCCGTTGAGGTCGGACTGCAGTTTGAGTCTGACTATGAGTCCTAGTTTGAGTAGAATTAGGAGTCCTAGTCGCACTCAAACTCCAGTTCGCGGGCGCGGTAAGTGCAACGGGGGCTAGACGGGTAGGTGTGGGCATCGTCCTTGCCATAGCATGCCGAGGTATAGGGCTCGTCACATTGGAAGCAAAGTCATTGTGATCTCTGTTGTTGCAGTTCAACTAGGGATAGTTGTCTCCGTTGAGGTCGGACTACAGTTTGAGTAGGATTAGGAGTCCTAGTCGCACTCGAACTCCAGTTCGTGGGCGCGGTACGGGCAGCAGGGGCTGGACGGGTAGGTGCAGGCATCGTCCTTGTCGTAGCGTGCCGGATCGTGTGCTGCTTCGCCTCATGAGTCTTGGCGTAGCTGATGGCCTCGGCTATGGTGGCTGGTCTAGCGAGCTGAACATCGTACCTAATAGCCGACTTCAGTCCGCTGATAAAGAGACTCAGTACAACATCCCAAGCCAAGTGTGGGACACGACGTATACCTCGATCGAACCAGATATGGTAGTCTCGGACTGAGCCATCTTGCTGAATCCGAGTGAGTTCGCCAATGGGGTCCTCGTAGGTCGTCGGCCCATAGCGCAAGTGCAGGGCATGCTGAAAGGTATGCCAAGTCGTGCACTCATCCGTATCCTTCGATAGCTGATACCATGCCTGGGCATCTCCATCGAAGTGATAAGTGGCGTAACGAACCTTCTCTCGTTCATGGATACGATGATAAGAGAAGAACTACTCCTCCTTGAGAATCCAATGAGTAGGATCCGTAGAACCATCATAGCGGGGGAAGTCCATGCGGGGAATCCAGGCAGTAAGGGGTGGCTCACGGATTGGGTCATGGGGTGGTTCATATGCAGGTGGGGTATGAGGAGGGTAGTAATGGGGTTGTAGGGTACATATGGAGGGGGCATAGGCTGCTGGTATGGAGGCGGGTCATAGGCTGGATATAGGGGCTGATGTGGTGGTGGTGGAAGGGTAGTGGGGCCAGGTGGTGGTGGAAAGGTGATGGGACCGGCCAAGGATGTGGTGTGGGCCGGTTGAGCAGGGGGTTGGGTAGGAGGGATAGGACCTAGTCCAACCAAAACGTAATTGGGACTAGGGCTGGTTCCTTCCTGGGTAGGGACAAGTTCATGAGGAGTCCTAGGGGAACTAGGAGTTGTAGTAGGAGGCTGGTTAGGGCTAGGGTTGGGGTTACCTTGCTCTCCCGCAGTTCCTGGACTCGTTCTTTGCATCTGCAAGGCCATGAACGCAATCCTCTCAGAGATTCCGAGGATTAAGGCTTGCGTCTCATGCTGCGATGTCTGAAGGGACAGCAACAATCCCTTGATACCGTCAATCTCTTCTCGGGCTACGGAGAGATCCCACTCCTTGGAAGCACTTGTGGGAGTTGCTCCTGCCATGTGGACTCCTTCGGAAGGATTTCGAGCGGCACAGGTAGGAGGACAGAGCTCTGATACCAAGTTGATACGCCAAGCTTTCTCGTAAGCGTGGGTACTGTGTCTCTAGGTATTCGACGATGAAGGCTTAAACAGGAGGAGAGAGATGGATGAGGATAAGGATTACCTCACAACTTCCTCTATGGTTGGTCGGCTACCCTTGGGGGATCCAAGCCTTGGAGAATGTGACAGCGATGATGAGGTGGTGGAGGGAAGCACGGCAGTCAAGGGGGACACCAGGGACTTGGGGTTGGACGGCGGAGGCGTGGATGGCAGCGGATGGTGGAGGCCGGTGGTGGAGAAAGGATCCGACTGTAGGGAAGGGAAGAGAAGGTGGCTGGTGGAGTTAGTGGAATTAGGGTTACAACTACTCCTAAGATTATTCTACTAATAACTCTACTTTATTCATCATAATTCGTTCAAGCCCTAATACAAACTATTGAGGTCCTTTTATAGAGGCCTTGACAGAGTTCTACTCCAACTAAAGAACTACCTTGCTTTAATCAACAAGTAATAATACTTTCTAGGCTAAATTTTTAATTAGTACCCTGTACTTTGGGTCATATTTTTATTTGGTCCCTATACTTCAAAAAGTTGTAATCAGGTCCCTCAACTTTCATTAGCTCACTTATGTAGTCCTCCACGTCAGCTTCCGTCAAACGCCGTCAACGAGCTAACGACAAACTAGCACGTGTGGCCCATTTTTATCCACGTGGCCATTTTAAAATATATTTTATTAATTTACTTGCCTTGTCAGCATCTCTTCTCCCTCTTCTCTCTCTCTCTCTTCTCCCTTTCTCTCTTCCGACCAGCTCACCGTCGATGCCCAGCCCTGACGGCGACGGCGCCGTCGATGCCCAGATCCCGTCCTCAACAGCGGTGATGCGGCTCTTGAGCCGCTGCTCCGGGCCGAACCGGAACAGGCGCTGGAGCTTCCAGGTGAACATAAATGGGTGCCGAAACCGGCGGACGATCAGCTCGATGGCCTCTTCGAAGGCGGTGGTGAACTGGTCGGCCTCCCTGTAAGGGGCATCATCGCCATGGAGGAGGGCGAGGTCCTCGTCGAAGGCGATCGAGGACTTCCTGGAGATCCACGACCCCGCCGGAGCGGGCGGCGGAGCGGATCAAGGGGAGAAGGCGGGCGGAGGACTCGAGGTGAACAACGGAGAGGATGAAGGAGCGGAGGGAGCGAGCGCTGAACTCTAGGCTGGCAGTCTTGCGCTGGATGAGCCATGACTCGCCGTCGGCGTTGAAGATGCCCCCGCCTAGGAGGTCGGAGAGGATGGAGGTCAAGCGTTGGCCTTTTGGGTACTTGTGGAAGTGGGTCTTCAGGCTGTGCTCGACGTTGGAGGTGTTGGCGGTGACGACGCCCATGAAGGTGGTGATGGTGGCCGTGGGGCTGGCGGCGAGGAGGTCAGTGGTCCATTAGAGCAGGCCGCGGCGGCTGAAGAGGAGGTGGAAGAGGCCGCCACCCTTAAGATGGCGTGGTTGGTCTGAACAGAAACGCCGGAGTAAAAGGAGGAGAAGGACGGCAGAGAGGATGGTGGAGACGGCGGCGGCAGCGGCGGCGGAGAGTTCCATGGGCATTGGCGGCTGGGTTTCAGCGCTGGGTTTCGCTCCCTCACCCCCTTCTGCACCACCCACATCATCCTACGGATCCATCGAGACCCCTTCCGTCGAACGCCGCCGCCGCCGTTGCCGTTGCTAGAGAATCTGGAGAAGGTGGGGGCGCAGTTGCTGGGTTTCAGCGCTGGGTTTCGCTCCCTCACCCCCTTCTGCACCACCCACATCATCCTACAGATCCATCGAGACCCCTTCCGCCGAACGCCGCCGTTGCCGTTGCCGTTGCCAGAGAAGCTGGAGAAGGTGGGGGCGCAGTTGAGGACGGGATCTGGGCATCGACAGCGCCGTCGCCGTCAGGGCTGGGCATCGACGGTGAGCTGGTCAGAAGAGAGAAAATGAGAAGAGAGAGAGAGAAGAGGGAGAAGAGATGCTGATAAGGCAAGTAAATTAATAAAATATATTTAAAAATGGCCACGTGGATAAAAATGGGCCACGCGTGCTAGTTTGCCGTTAGCTCGTTGACGGCGTTCGACGGAAGCTGACGTGGAGGACTACATAAGTGAGCTAATGAAAGTTGAGGGACCTGATTACAACTTTTTGAAGTATAGGGACCAAATAAAAATATGACCCAAAGTACAGGGTACTAATTGAAAATTTAGACTCAATCATAACTCAAACTTCCTAATAATTAGGACTCATAATATGAACTAATAAAGGAAAACATAAACTGAACTCAAAGTAGGAAATAAAAAAGGAAAGCAATTAAGAACTAACTAAGGAAGTAAACAGCTAGGAATAGGATTCCTTTTGGCCAGCTTTGGCTTGGGACCTGGTAGAAGGCCAGGTCCTACCAAGGGGTGGGGCCGGACCTGGTTCCACATGGAGTGTGGGACCCTCCCCTTGGTTGGGCGTGGGTTGGGCTTGGGTTCCAACCGTATCAGTTTCACACACGCGTAGCGCACACACGGTCTTGTAATGATGTATGTGCTTGACTAGATCATTCAGAGAACCCTAGATCGGAGGATCTGGGTCAGATCGCAAGGATTTGGATTTGGGCGGCAAGGATCAGATCTGGCCGATCAGACGGCCAAGATCCAATCTCAAGCAAGCCATATAAATACCCCTTTTAAAACCCTTCTCTCTCGTTAGGGTGCTATTTCATCGAGAGAGAGACAACACCGATTGGGGAGAGAGGCGAGGGAGACGACGTCCGTGGCAACGACAGAGGGCTAGGCGATCTCGGCGACCGCGGCGACCGCGACCCACCGACCAGAGGAGAGAGGTGGCAGCGACGTGCGACTGGCGGCGAACTCGGGGATGACAACCGCGGACGTAGAAGAGGAGGATAGGACGAGATATTGGCCAAAAATCGATCCCAGAGGTAGGGATTCCTATCCTAACCTTTGGTTAGGCTTCTACAGCTTGATTGGAAGCATGCTAGCTTAGGATGATGACGCCATGTTCTTGGTTTCGTGTTTCTCTATCAATGTTTTCTCTACTACTTGCTGCCCTTGCGTGTATTCATAGTTTAGTGATGAATGGTTGTATGAGACTTGCTTCCCTGTTTGCTTGTTTGTTGGATTCCGACGACATTTTTCCTCTTGGGTACCTCCCTTCTTTCCCATGTTCCTATCTGGCCGGTTGCTTAGGTCCTCTTCCAATCCCTCTCCCGGTTTCCATGGAGTTTTATTGGTTTGGTTCGGATTTTGTTGGATATAGTTGGATTTCAATGCTATCTCATCTCTGTATTGCTGTCGTTGCTTAGATCTTGGGGTCGTGCGGGTTTGGAGTTCTCCTCCAATCCCATGTTCAAGTTTTCCCTAGAATTGATGAGGTTTGGGTTGGATTTGTTGGGTGTAGTGGGACAATTGATGCCTGTTAGTCTCTCTTCTCTTGGGAACTGAGTGGCTAAGAGTATGCACGCAAGGTGCTTGTTGATTGGCCTCCTTGCTGCAATGACTTTGACTGAATTTGATTGAATTCTTAGTCTTTCTTCTAGTTATCTGGATCTATGCTTAGCTGCCAATTGATGTCCCTATAATCCCATGTCCTTCTCTCCTAGTTGGCCTTAAGTCGGCATTAACGTGAGATACTTAGTCGGATGCTTGATTGCTCCTTTTCCTCATTCAATTGTTTTAATATCATGATAATTATGCCAATTCTCTACTCTTATCTCATGTTCAAGCCTAGGGTTGGTTGTGTGCCCCTTTCTATTTCTGTGGGTTAACCGAGGGGATGATGACCCTCGGGAATGTGTAGTATAGTTGGGCCGACTGTGTGCCCTGGATGTTGAATAATATTGCATGTTTGGATGTGTGAATGCTATGTTTGAAGAATGTCTAGTTCTTAATGCTCGGCCCTACTCTGTAGCTATATTACTTCCAGTTGGATAATTGACTGATGATTTGATATGTAGACACACCTAGGCCTAGTTGTTTGAATAGGCTCATGCATATTGTATGCATTAGATGCATTGGGGCTAGGTGCGGGCGATAAGCTCGATCGCCGATCCGAGAACTCGGGTAGCTCGGATCTAGCTCTAGGACCGAGAAATGGGTAGGAGGACTAGGGTGAGATTGTGTGGTTATGATCTTACGTTGATCGAGGTTGCAACATAGATATACTCATTTGAATTGTGATATTGAGGTGTAGCGGTCGTGTCTACTTTCGTTCCAAGTGCTAGATATGGATGTCGATGTCCCTAACTCATGTCCCCATGAGGGATGATGGTATTGAGACTGGGCAGGGCAGAACCTAGACAAGAGCCCGCAATCGTGTTGTTTCCCCTCGTTGTCGGGTGAGGGTGGGACCTGGACTGGAGCCCTCGGGAAATTAATGAGACTCGGGTTAGCCTCTTGGCACAATCTAGACTTGGCAGAAGTGGACACAGTTGCAGTTTATCCTTTCTTTGAGAGTGTCGTAGAGTAGAACCCTACTGGGCTTTATGCTCACCCTACCCGAACTGCGTTTTGCAGGTGCAGGCGTCATTCCTTCCACTTCCATAGTCATAGGCGGATCAACTCTTGGAGGCGATTCTACTTCGGGTGGGCTTTGAGGTTGTTGGTAGATTAGAGGGCTCAATTCAGTAATTTATATTTATTTGACGTCGTTAACTCTTGGGAACTTATGTTTCGCATTTGAGGACAAATTCTATAACTTTAAATTTAATATTAATGTGGAATGATGTTTCTTTAATTATTTAAATTGGGTCTGTAATAGCTATAGTAGTCGCAAATCCACATTTATGCCCTCATGATCAAGTATTTCAATTTATCGTGAAATATAGAACTTGTACAGTTCCTTGTACCATAATTACAGAGGAGACTCTGCCAGAATTTATGTGCCTATTGATGACTTAAAATAGGTTTAGGTGGCTCACTTCCCGATCTGAATGGATTTTGTGGGTCGGGGTGCGACACACCATGAGAAAAAACATTAATAACAATAAAAGGTCCAGTCCAACGAGAACGCAACTTACCTGGAAACAACCGTAAGTGTGAATGATATAGAAGGACTTTTTGACCAACTTTAAACTCCTTCCTAGAGATCATCTTGTCATGGAAAGCCTTTGTTTTTTTCTTGTAAATCCTAGCACTCTCAGGCATCATTGCAGATTTCTTCTAGTTCTTGTAGTTGCAGCTTCTCGCATTCTCCACTTTCATCCATCTTCATGTTGAAGCTCTTGATAGCCCAATAAGCCTTGTGCTCTAACTCAACTGAAAGGTGGCATAGTTTCTCAAACACCAACCTATAAGGTGACATACCGATGGGAGTCTTATATGCAGTCCTATACGCCCACAAAGCATCATCCAAACGCAAACTCCAATCTTTTCTACTTGGATTGACCATCTTTTCAAGGATTGACTTGATCTCTCTATTTGACACTTCCGCTTGTCCACTAGTTTACGGGTGATAGGCGGTGGACACCTTGTGGGTCATATGGTACTTTCTCAGTAATGCCTCCACAGTCCGATTGCAAAAGTACGTGCCTCGGTCACTTATTACAGCTCGTGGAATTCCAAACCTAAATGATATGTTAGACTTGATAAAATCGGCAACAACTTTAGAATCGTTAGTCCTAGTAGCTTTAACTTCTACCCATTTCTAGACATAATCAACAACAAGCAGAATATAAACATAACCGGAAGATATAGGGAACATGCCCATGAAATCGATGCCCCAAACATCAAAAATTCTCCAAAATAATATTGGGGTTTGTGGCATCCCATTCCTTTTGGATATATTACCTGTATTTTGGCAATTCTCGCATGACTTACAAAGAGAGTATGAATCTCAAAATAAAAAAGGCCAATAGAAACTACATTCTAGCACTTTTCTCACCATTCTCTTGGCTCCAAAGTGACCTCCGCAAGCAGCAGAATGACAAAATGTGAGTATAGAAATAATTTCATTTTCAAGAACGCACTTTCTTATCACTTGATCTGCACAATGCTTCCAAAGATATGGGTCATCCCACACATAGTATTTGGCATCACTCTTGATCTTATCTCTTTGAGCCTTAAACAAACCATGAGGTAACATATGAGTAACTAAGGGGGCGTTTGGTTGCCTACATCAACAGATGCATGCATCAGTTGATGCAGCATCATGGTACAAACCCATGTTTGGTTGGTCAAATGCATCAGCTGATGCTGCATCAGTTGATGCAAAAAAGTGACTTCATGCTGCATCATGAGATGCAGCCAAATTGGTTGCATCTCATGATGCAGCATGAGCTGATACATCATGTGTGCATCACGTGATGCTTTCCCGTTCGTCTCCTTTCCTCGAAACAAGTGAGGAAGGTGATGGTCGTGACCCAGGCAAGGTGGGCGGCGCCACTGGGTCGTCGGATCCCGCCTGGAAGGGGTCGGAGGGGAGTCGCAACGGCGAGGGGACCTCGGATCTTAGGACAACTGATCGCTCACAAAAGTTGTCGTTAAAACATTGTAAACTCAATCAAATATAAATTTATATCCTTATTCAATCACTAAACTACTAGGTAGAAATAGCGGTGAAGTCGGGAGTCGATCCACAGGGAAAACATTGGAAACTGAAATCAATTTTCAAAACCCTAAAACTAAGGAAAAGAATCAAAGATAGAATAGATTAAACTAATGAATAAAAAAGATAAAAGGTTGATCAATTTGAATCAATGGATAAGTGACTTAGGAATTACTCAATCCGCCCTAGTTTCGCCTTCAATCTTCTCTAGTTATCCTCTTGTTCTCTTCTCTCAACATTTTGGATCATATGACTACAAGCTCATATGAATCCCTAAAATAAGATTTATGTTTCTAACGGCATAGCCTATCTTTCTTGGCATAGATTGTCTTCGGTCCTACGATTACTTTAAGTTATTCTACTCCTAATGACTTTGGCACAAACTACCCTAACTTAGCATAGCCTATCTCACTAGCAAACCATAAATCACATGAAAACCATCCTATGAATCTCTACAATCAATCACAGAAATCATATAGGACTGAAAATACGTCAAGGAACTCTGTTCCCTCAACTCTATTAACAATAAAAAGCAAATTCATAGGATCATGTCTTGAGAAGAATACAAGATTCAAACCAAAAAAGATAGAAAACTATGCTAGGGTTTCATGAATAATCCTAAGTACAATAACTAGCAACTCATCTTTTGAATGAACGCCATCGGCTTGGAATAGGAAGCTGTCACCATCCACATCCTCTCCGTCTTCCTCTTCCTCCTCCAAAGATTCTCAAAAAGATGAGAAATTCGGCTGGAAAAGGCCTTTTAAATAGGGAAATCCTAAACTTGGACTTAAGAGTCCTATCTAGACTTAAACTTTGACTTTCCTCTTTTCATATTTCAACTCCTATTCAGGATTCTGACTTTAACTCAATTCTGGCGCTAATTGGCTTGGAATCTGAGAACGTCTTCAATAGGAAAGTTTTAGATCTTCAAGTCTTCTGTCATATCCCAAAGAGTTTATAATATTTAGAGTTATAGAGAATATTTGAAGAATATTCTTCTGAACGTCAACGGATTAGTTTTCCAGCAGCTATGTATCTTGATCTTCTTCAAAACTGGTATTAATCTGTATGGAATCTCGCCAAGTGTCCAACATGAACATTGTTTATCTCTGAGTCTTCTACCACATTTCAAAGTTTTAGAATATTTAGACCTTTGTAAAATATTTGGCGAATATATTACTGACGGTCGACGAAGCAGTTTATTTAGTCATTTTAGCCGAATTTCTTGCATTTCTTCTCAAAGCATGATTAAACCTGAAATCAACTAACAAATAATTAAATACAACTACTCTAGGCCTAACAAAGGTAATTTAAGGGGTTTAATTATGAATATTTAGTGACTCATCAACGACGGCGTTGGGAGACCGTGGGCGGCGGATCTGAGCGAGGCGGCGTTGGATTCGGTGGAGGGATGAGCCACACGTCGAGGACGACGATGGAGCGTCGGATCGGGCGAGTGGAAGTGAGGGGGCGTCCGATCTGGAGGCGGTTGGGAGCGGGGTGGTCGGAGACAATGATGTCGAGTGGTGACGGATCTGAGTGAGGCAGCGTTGGATCCGGTAGAGGGGACGAGCCGCACGTCAAGGACGAGGATGGATCATCGGATTGGGCGTAAGGAGGCGAGGGGGCATCCGATCTGGAGGCGGTTGGTAGAGGGGTGGTCGGAGACAACGATGCTGAGTGGTGACGGCGCTGGGTTTCGATGAGGCTTGGAGCTCGGGGGAGATCGAGATGAGGAGGGAGGCCGGGCTACGTCAAGGCGTCGGCGGGGAATGCGGAGACGTCGTGGGAGGTGGTCTCGAGTGAGGGGGAGGGGTCTCGAGCGGCGGCCGAGCTCGAGGTGATAGCTTGGGAAGGAGGAGAGGAGACCATGGGGTCTTGAGGAAGAAGGAGGAGAGGAGACCACGGGGTTTTGAGGAGGAAGGAGGAGAGGAGAGATGAGGGAGATAGAGGGTGGTGTTGTGGTGGTGGTTCCCGACGAGGTCAACGGAGGTGAACGAGCGGCAGCGACGATGGCGTTTGACTGCCTGCATCAACTGATGCAATACATCCTAACCAAACAAAAAACTAGCTAATACTGCATCAGTTGATACAAGCAACCAAACAGGTATGCAATGCATCAGTTGCATCAACTGATGCAACATCAACTGATACATGCATCAACTGATGCAAGTAACCAAACGCCCCCTAAATAATTCACAACATACGCATACCATGGTAACGTCACATTCATGGAGAATAATTGCTCGTCATGGAATGTTTTCTGCAGATGAAGTTCATCTTCCACATGAACTGAACGACTCAAATAATCCACAACCCGATTTTTCATCCCGCTTTTTTCTTTTATCTCCAAATCAAATTTACTCAAGAGAACTATTCATCGTATTAACCTCGGTTTTGCCTCCTTCTTCGTAGTTAATTAGAAACAAGCAATCTAATTAACCCTAACTACTAAACAACCCAAGACAAGCACTGTAGATTTAATCTAGTAGTAGCCTTAAGATTCATAGAGATCGATGAAGCTAAATAAGACAAGCACAAGTGGTTGTATTTAATTTAGTCGAACGTTCTTCCTGAGATCTAACAATTACTGACGCAACAAATCATTAAATCCTTATTGCTTCGCTGATTAGAGGGATCAAACAATTACGGATTTCCTAAACTTGGCCATCATGATCATTTAAAACCCATCCATGCCTATGTTCTTTCTTGCATGGTTAGGCAGAAGCCTATTAACCTAGGTTATCTCCTTATCAAGGAGATGCTTAATCTAAATGCTAGGCAATCACTTCCTTTTGGGGGGCTTCTAACAACAATCTTCCAAGCCCTCACCCTAAACCTAGCCGATGATGAACGGAAACCCCTTTCTCAACCCTTCAACAAGTCCACCTACAAGAAGAGGATGAAGGCCGCCAAACGAGCTCTAGGCCTCAGTTGGCCTGATGTCAGTGGAGATGAAGATGATGAGCCTCAAGAAGAACATGATGAAGAAAATGTAGGGGGAGAGCCTTTACTTGAGGGACATCAAGGAGAATCCTCTAGTAGCCGAGTTCGTCGCAACACGGCACAAAGGCTTGATGATCTTGAAGCTAGATTGGGAAGAATGGAACTAAGTTTAGGAGACATCAAGACTTCCCAAGCAACAATCACCGGAGATCAAGCCAAGATGTCTCAGCAACTTGACGAGATTTTCGCCTACATCAAGAATGAATTCCCACCTGGCACTTCTTCAGCTGATTGATCCTAATTCCCCATCCTCCTTACCTCTTTTTTGATAATGCCAAAGGGGGAGAAAAAGTGTGATGAATGTGAACAATAGCCCTACATTTCAACATTTCAGATCTTTACTTTTGTATTTTGGAAAACCTTGTTTTGAAATGAAAGTCTTGTAATTTCAAGTTTTTCCGAATGATTTTGAATGGAAGTATTGTATGGAAATGTTGGAATCTTTTGAATGAAATACAGATGTGTTTGGATATTGCTATGATGTATTAATACAATGTTATAATTCAATATGAAATCACTTCATGAAAGCTTAAATGTTGTTATTGAAAAGAAGTGAACATGCTAAAATCCAAACTATTATGTCAACATATCTTGAATGGAACTTTTAATATCATTTTAAAGATATAAGACTTGTGTGCATCTTAAAAATTAACTTTAGAACACATTTTTTGAAAGAAAAGGATGCATTCGTTAAGGGGGAGTCAAAATATTTTATCATCACATTTAAAAGGATTGTCATCATCAAAAAGGGGGAGATTGTTGATCCTAACCTTGTTTTGATGATGCCAATATACATTAAATGATAAAATATATGTTTAATATTTATTACCCCTTTAATTGGAAATCTTAAATTCAATATTTAAGTTATTTTTGTACTGACGGTCGATGCAAGGATCGACCGTGGGAATGTGACGGTCGATCCATGGATCGACCGTGGTGAATGTTTCATACTTGGCAATATGCGTATTGGCTCACGGTCGATCGGTGTATCGACCGTGGGAAGCGTTTTTCTTCACAGAGCCTGACGGACGATGCGACGGTCGATGTGGCGGTCGTCCGTGGCGCATGTATGAAGAAAAACCAAGGAGTGACGGTCGATTGGTGCATCAACCCTGGGAAGCGTTTTTCTTAACAAAGGCTCACGAACGATGCGACGGTCGATGTGGCGGTCGACCGTGGCACATATATGAAGAAAAGTCAAGGAGCGACGGTCGATCCGAGCATCGACCTTGGGAAGTTATTCTCTTAATAAAGGCTCACGGACGATGTGACGGTCGATGTTACGGTCGACCGTGAGAGTGACGGACGATGCATGGATCGACCGTCGAGCAAAAAGGATGAGTTTTTTATACGTGACGGACGATGCATGGATCGACCGCCAGCAGCGCGCAGAGTAAAAAACTAGCCGTTGGAGAGTTGCAGGGAGCCGTTGGAGCTCCTAGATGAGCTGGTTGAAGCCCAAGTATAAGTAGTTCCTTCATGTAAACTTGCTAGGACTTTTATCATTATTATTGAGATCATTTGAGCAAGTTCTAGGAAAGATTTCTGCTTATTCTCCTTTGAACTAAAACCTTTGTAAGCCTTCTTTAAGTGTGAAGAGGTATTTTCAGAGTTGTTCAACAGCAAGTGGCTGTGATTGTAAGGTCACCAAGCACTAGGAAGCTTGGAGGAAAAGCTTGTAAAGGATTTGCAAGTAGTGGAATCTCAAGGAGAGCCTTGAGAGAAGTGGACGTAGACCAAGAGTTGGGTCGAACCACTATAAATCGGTGTTATCTCTCTAACCCTTCCTTCATTTAATTCTTGCATGCTATTGTAGTTAAGTTTCATTTCGTTTACAAGCATTCAAGCTGTTAGATCTTTTTCTATCTGAATTTTTCATCAATTTAGTTTTTCGAAAAGAGTCCAATTCACCCCCCCTCTTGGACCTTCAGGGGAGGACTTTCCCTCCCCTCCTTCCCCTTTTCCCCAGCTTTCCCCCGGGCTTTCCTTCCTCTTCTTTCCTTCTCTTCCCTTCTCTTCTTCTTCCTTCTTTCTCTTCTTTCCCACGGCTCTGCTTTCTTCCTCTGTTTCCGGCTGAAACTTCTTCATCGTCGTTCTCCCTCCTCCGACCACCTTTTTAGGAGCTTGAAAGCCTGTTGGATTTGTGGCAACGAGAGGAAGATCGCTAAGGTAGTTTGGAGCCTTGTTGGTGACGGGTTTGCGAGGGATCAGCCGAGGAAAGCGCTGTTCGGTAGGTTCTTCTACCTACTGTGTTCTTTAATGGGTTTCTCGTGATCTAACTTTTTGATCTTGTTGATCTTGGTGTTGTTAGCTTCCTCTTGCCTAGTAGAATTACTGATATAAGTTTCATGATATTTAGTTGAGATTTGAGTAGGATTTATGCATGATTAATCTCAGATTTTCCGGTTTTCTGCTGTTCTTGAAGAACAGCCAGCTTGCGGCGAGTTTTTCGGCTTGTACGTGTATAATCTTGGGTTTTGATAAACATAAGAGTTGTAGATGTCTTCGTTATCTTTCCATTCCAGTTTAGTTCGTATTTTTCCGATTTTACTACGAATTGCTATGAATTTATTACTGGTGGGCTGCGTTGCAGTAATTAATTGGTAAGTTAGTTTTGATTAGTGGTTTTGATTAGAGTTTTCTTGTTAATCTAACCGTTGGATGATTCGAGATTTTGGATATGTTGATCCATACATGTACATCTACAAATGGCTAAGTTGGATCTTGAATCTGACATCGTTTGGACATCGGATCGACGGGATCAATTAGCCTCTAGTAGAGAACTTTTGGGTGTTTTGAATATAATATTATATTTCGGAATATAATATTATATTGTTTACAGTTCATCATCGTTTTCGGGGTTGCTTCCCGTTACAGGAGTCTGCAATCGACGGTCGCGGTACCGTCGTAATGCCGGGACCCGCTGCGGATCGGCTGGCAGCGGTCGGTAGTACCGCTGCAGCGATCCGGTTGACTTATATGGTGTTTGTCATACTGTTACATGTTTTACTTCTTATCTGTGTATGTCATAGCATGCATTGTTGTTTTGTCCATTAGTTGCATTGGTTAGAGCATGGGTGATCTGTGGGTCGCCGTCCCGAGGCTGGAAGCTCGGACTTAACCCTAGGACCGGGGTTGGGTAGTTTGGATCCGGTTTGAATTGTAGTGTCCAGTCAAACTTGATGATAGGCCTAGATGACTGGTGCACTTATCGCTTGATGATTGTAGAGGTCGTGTCGGCCTCGAGTCAGATCTGAGGTGTAGCCGGTGTCCGGTGTTCTTAAAACTCTTGAGTAGAGGAGTTGCCTACTCAGTGGTGTCTCTTCCCACAAAACAGTGTTCAGTGTCCTGTTGAGAGTCAGCAGTATTGTTTTCTGCTACTGATGGCTGCTCCTGGACCTCAGGGACACGCGGTGGGGTTATGGGACCCCTGTATACACCCAGGTTCTACTTGAGGGTGACACTATTGTGTTTCCCTCTTCCTTCTGTGTGTCATAGTGTAGAACTCTACTGAGCTTAGTGCTCACACCTACCCGGGCTGCGTTTTGCAGGTGCAGGCGTCAGTTCTTCCTCTGTGGCCCCTACCGGGCAGTTAGTCGGCGGTGCGGCGGCGCCTAGTGGACTTTAAGAGGTGGTGATCTTTACTGCTTTTACCTTTGGTTAGTTAGTCTCCTACGGGAGTAATGTTGTATTCGAATCTTCCCCTCTCCGAGGATATGTATATTAAACACTTTTGAGTTTTAAATCTGCGGTTCGATGTTGTTAAATTAATGTCTTTTAATTGAGGGTGCTTTTGGTGAATTGCTAGGGAGACCAATAGGTTAGAGGGAACCCTCGCCGTCTTTTTCCGCGTTTTGTAGGTTCCGGTTCCCGTCGCCCGGCCCGATTGGGCTTTCGCGGGTCGGGGCGCGACAGCAATGAATAATAAACTAGTATGCCTCCTAGCAATTAAACAAGACAATCATGACATGATCACAGAAGAACATCCAATACTCAAAGCATAAATTGAATAATGAAAACTGATTAGATCTCACAGTTTTATTGATTCCGAGGTTTCATTCCTTGACCAAGAATCAAAATTTAGCCACGCAAGGCCATCAAGAACAATCCTCAAAAGACAAAATTATTCAAGAGAAAAGCTCTCGAAATCTAAAAGAAATAGAAAGTAGTAAAAAAGTATGTAGGATTCGCCCCCTCAATGGCTAAAAAGAGTCCTATTTATAGCCCAAAAGCTTCCCATCTTCTGATTAGATCTAAGCCCTTTATTTTGCAAAGTCGGCTAACAAAGATCGATATTTATATAGGAGA
Organism: Narthecium ossifragum; assembly: GCA_963920575.1. NCBI lineage: Eukaryota > Viridiplantae > Streptophyta > Magnoliopsida > Dioscoreales > Nartheciaceae > Narthecium > Narthecium ossifragum. Next base: position 10,506,413 of record OY986966.1, read on the forward strand.
AGATCAATATTTTCATCCCAGATTTTGGTTGCGCCCCACAGAAGATCGATCTTCTTATAGGAAAATGATCGATCTTTTTCATTGTCGATTTTCTCAATTTTTTCAGCTGCGAAGAAAATCAATCACTTTAAAGGGAAAGATCGATCATTTGTATCTTCAATTTCCTCCATCCAACAAAGATCGATCTGCATATGGAAAGTGATCGATCCGTTTAAACATGGCTCCCTGTCATCTCTGGGTGCATAAATGATCGATCATTTCTGGAAGAGAAGATCGATCCCTTCAAGTCTTGCTCTCTGTTAACTCTGTCGTAGAGGAAAGATCGATCATTTATGGGAGGAAAAATCGATCTTCTTTTCTACATATTTCTTTCGCTATTCAGCCATGCGCTGGTGGCACTAAAAGCATTGTAACGTTCTCTAGGAAGCTCTAAATCACAAACTATAAAATTCTTCAGAAACTAGACTTTCATAGCTTTCCAATAATATATAGAATCTCATCTAGTTCTTCTCGAATAGGTGCAGTTTAATCTTTGAAGCTGACACATCTTCTTTGTAATATTCTTTGCAACTTCTGGCTTCGATTTCCTTGACGCAATCAACCAAAATCTCTTAAAACTAAAAACATGAAAGTTGTAGAGATATTTCTTTCCTTTCCATAGAATTTTGAATCATCCCAATCAGAACTTGGATGGAAACGTTATGCTCAGATTATAAACTGATGTCAAAACTGTCCAAAATCACCCAATCAGCTTTGTTGCACTTAAGGACTCCAATTGTCACACCCCGACCCAGAAAACCCATCCGAGCCGAGGCGTGAGGAGAAACCTACACTATTCATCTCCAACTAGCTCGATACAAAGTGGAAAACATAAATAAATCTAAACAATTTATATTCCAGAGGTAAACTGTAATTCAATTCATAAATACATCAAGTTGTACTGATACAAAATTCTTTATCAAATTCCTCCGAGGGAAAGATATTATACAAATAATCCTAAAAGTCCTCGAAAGATATTTACAATTTACAAAACTGCCAAAGTACAACAATCGTCCTCCAGCAACCTCGAGCACCTCTGGATGTAGTTGCGCCTCCAAAAGCTGATCTCACGGGCTCTACTGTTGAAGAACTGGCGCCTGCATCTGCAAACGCAACCCGGGTAGGAGTGAGCGATAAGCTCAGTAGGGTTCTACTCTACGGCACACTGAAAGGAGGAAAACACCAACAGTGATGTCTCCCCGCTCAAGCCTAAGGAATGCCACGGGGTCCCACAACCCCTATCGACTCCCCAAGGGATCCTACTCTTCTCAACCAACCACGCTGGGAACATCAACCAACACGCTAGGAGGAAAAGAACCAGAACCAGCAGGATCACCGTTACCCAGCAGGAAATCACTGCCTGGGGACCATGTCAGGGACATCGACAACCACCCTTAACACTTAGCCTTGGGAAGACACCACGACCTCTAAACCTCAAGCATTGATCAGAGTCAACTATAACACATTCTCGATAACAAGAGATTCAATTTAATCACGCCCTAATCCTTACTACCTAGCCACGGTCCTAAGGTTAGATCCGGGCTACCCGAGAGCCTCAGATCGGCGATTAACCCATCGCCCGCCTAACCTGATATGCCTCTAATGCAAACAAGATGCATGCAATGCTCAGGCACAGATAACGAGATATTGGCATGCAATAACATGACGATAATCATACAGGGCTAGATATAGCCTATAGCTAGCCAAAGGGGTGAGCATAGCAAGGGTCTCAAACACATATAATCTATACTAACCAAACAAAGATTAGAGCCAAACAATAAACACAGATATACAATAGTTTTCAGTGCTCTCTTGCACCTGACAGACTAAGGTTCCACAGTTACCCCGCAAGTAACTGGCCAACATTTATACAATAGCCCTCGACACTCATCGGCAGCAGGCTAAGGTTCCACAATTCCTCATTAGCCAGCACTCATAGCTAGTTAATGGCTTGGCAACCAGTTAAGCATTTAACTACTATTAAACCAAGTACTAAAGTGCGAGGAAAACCGTAAATCCGCTCGACGGAGTAAGAAAGTGATTCAATCCTCAATCTCGATAAAACTCCATTAATATCCCTTGAAAACGATGTGCATGCTTCCTAACATGATTGGATAGCTATCATGGATGAAAACCAATCAAAGGAAGCCAGAAAGCACAACTCAGTGGCCCACGGTCGATGCGACGATTGATCCGACGATCGACTGTGAAGCCACGGTCGATGCCACAGTCGATCCGACGGTCGACCATGAAGCCAAACAAGGGAAAAGCATAAGGGCCACGGTCGATCGGTGCATCGACTGTGAGGGACCCAAAACAGGACAGAGCCTCACAGTCGATCCGACGATCGACCCTGAGGCGGAATGAAAAAGGAGGAGGAACCACGGTCGATCAGGACATCGACCGTGGGAGGCCAAAAACGCGACAGAGCCCGACGGTCGATACGACGGTCGATCCGACAGTCGATACGACGGTCGATACGACGGTCGATCCGACAGTCGATACGACGGTCGATCCGACGGTCGACCGTCAGGCCCGAAAGAAGCGTATTAACGCTTGACATTCGATCCACCGATCGACCGTCAACCCCACGGCACAGTTCCTCAGAACAGTGCCGGAAATCCAATTTCTTGGATTTAAATGATCAAATCAAGTTGGAAGTTAATGAAACTTTGCAAGCATGTGTAATCAACGATGGGGAAACCAATGATGTGAAGAAATCACAATCTTGATGGTTAAATCTCCTATCTAGGTCAAAACGGTCGAAAACCGACGAAACGGCGATAATACGGAAACAAGCCGTTAAAATACAGAAATCGCAAGGTAGGAATACTTGAATCAAGCCTCACCACATGTGCTATAAGCTACATAATATTCTAACATGTATTCCTACAGCGAAAGCACAAGAAACCTATCCTGGGAGAACCCGATCATAAGGTCGAGGTAGAAACACCTACTTAAACAAGCAGGGCAGCTCCTCCACACATCCCCCAAGTCCGATCGCCAAGATTCGCTTCTCGAACGCCGCGCCCCGAAGCCCTAGCACAGCCGCAGGTGAGAGAGGATGAGAACGGCAGGAGAAGAAGAAAGAAAGGAGGGAGAGAAAGGAGGAGAGCTTAAATAGAAAGCTGGAATCGATCACAGCCGTCCGATTCGATCTCTCCAGATCGAGCTCCGATCTTCCGATCAGAAGCACGCTTAACGTTCTAATCAAACACATACATCAATCCAAGGCCGAGTGTGTAAAGCGGGTGTGAAACTGACCACCAGGTAGCATATTTACCAAAATGTCACTGGGGTCAAAACAGCGACGATCGCATCCCAAGGCCAACCGGGTCAAACCACAAACCCAGACCCTCGACCTAACGCGGTCGAATTGGGTTGGAGGTATGGGTCCTCACAAAATTGCATCCTAAATCAAAATATAAGAATAATGAGTATATTTAAATACCAAATAAACACATAAGACTAGGCATTGAGGGATAAAAATATGACATTTTGCATCATCATCAAATTCCCCCACACTTAACTTTTTCTCGTTCTTGGGCAAAACTAAAATGCAACTCACTCAAAATATCAAGGTTGCGACGCCGTCAACAAAGAACAACCAAACTCTTCAAAACTCATAACATATCATGAACAAACATTCTTGAACAGCCTAAAATCAATCAGTAAGCATTTTCACTTGAATATGGAGCAAACTCAATAAGTATACCATCACGGAAATTAACACTCAACTCTCATGTGTTTGAAGGGTATGTCTTTCACTCAAATTCATTCCAATGAAAATGATCTACCATAAGCTTGCATATCTTGTCATTCTCCACCACTAAAATCACATGCATAACACGGATCAAGGGTTGTAACGGGGTTTAGGATCAATGTCACACCCCGACCCAGAAAACCCATCCAGATCGAGGCGTGAGCCACCTAAACCTGTTTACATCATCAATAGGCGCACAAATATATAACTACTATGAATTTAAACCATCTAGTCCTCCAGTTCATAAAATTTTTGGCAGAATCTCTTTTATAATTATACCACAAGAAACATGTACATTTTATAATTTTACAACTTCAACATCATTACATTCCTCAACATCAACATTAAAGAATATTACAATATTTCTCAAATACAACTGAATTAATAATCATACAATTCTGTTCTTGGATACATCAGATTATACAACAATTTGTACATCATTGATTAAAACTGTAAAATAACTATAGAAGAACTTCTCGAAGCTCCAAGTCCTCGATCACCAAGAAATATCTCGCCATCTTCTAGAAGAACACATGAAAGAAGGAACTGCATTGACCTACATCGCCGATGCAGCCCAGGTAGGGTGAGCAACAATACCCAGTAGGGTTCTACTCTAGATCACACTCAAGGAAGGGGAACTACAATAGTATCGTCCTTCATCCCAAGTCTAAGGTGCCACTGGAGGTATCACACCTCGTCGAGCTAGAATGAGCCCCTAAAAAGGGCCACCCTCACCCAAGCGGCGAAACAAGGAGGACGGCCAACACGAGCCCGAACCCAGGGTCGGTGCATCGCCACTGCACTCACCGCCGTAGCTCTCACCGTACACCACCCCTTGTACGGGGACACACGTCATGGACCTCGACATCCACGCTTAGGCCTTTGGGACAAAGAGACAATACAACCTCTATTCCTCAGTCAATGGAGATCAAGTCAACATCCAATAGGGTGAGATAGCAAGCTAACGAGATAGAGGAAGAAGCATAGATGCAAAAGCTAGGAACAATGGAGCAATAAGAGGCCACAATCACTCAACCATCCACAAGGAGCAATCCAACACATGGTCACCACAGATACCTCTAAACATCCAGCAATTAGATTTACACTCTACTTGTATCATTTCTGAACATGCATAATATCATTCAACACGCAGGGCACACAGTCGGCCCAAGGCATAATATGGACAAGAGAATATGATTGGACAATTAACAAGAGATCATACGATTTGCGAAGTTAACATTAGTTCAAAGGAATTGAACAGAGAAGGAGACATGCTACGATATTATGCAACTAACATGATTCATATACATATACCATGCTCACAGGGAAATTATAGCACTAATCAATCGGTAGCCTAACAGTTCAGCAACAGCTATAAGGCATAGCATGAGATGAATTTGACTGGAAGCGAAGGAGAAGGAACGAGAGAATCTAAAGGAAAGAACTCTTGACAAAGCTCAGCTAAAATCTGTAAACTCACATCAACACTATACTGCAATTTAATTCAATAAGACGTAAGAATTCGGAAGCAAGGACTTAGGAAACCATCACTTTGAGCCATCAGAATAGCAGGTAAGGACCTCCACCAATCGGCCCAGCCTCACCCCCTGTTCAGCTGCCAGCCATCAGCTGCTGGCTTCTCCGACCGATAGGATGGTTAACATGACAGGGCAGACCCTCGGGAAGGATCCAAACAACCACCGAGAGGTCGTTCAAAGCTTGGAGGGAAACTGGGGAGGGAAACTGGGCAACAACAGGGGAAGATCCAAGCTACCCACGAGTCAGGAGCAGGGGATAGATCAAGAAACGCAGCCAACATGCATGCCAGAGCTAAAGGGAGCAAACGATCCAAAGAGAAGGAAATCTCTTCGCACACCACCAAAAAACAGAAACAAAAAGAAGGGAAGATCTCATCAAAATCCATCACTAACCCATAGATCGCAAGCAAAGGCAGCAAAATGAAGAGAAGAGCAACCTCAACAAAATCCAACAAAGCCACTAGCTGAGCATCGAAATCCATCGAACCAGAGAAAAGGAAAGCAAAGCTCATCAAAAATCCAAACAAAGAGGAAACATCATCTCAATTCAACAAACCATCAGAGGTATTTGTTAACTGTGAAGGCAAAGCATGGCATTCATCGGAATCTAAAACAGGGGAGAAGAACAAAGCATGGCCTAGCATCGGGATCCATGGCAGCAAGGAGAGAAAAAGGAAAACATAGCATTTATCAATCATCGGAGCCACGAGATCCACCAATCAACAACCAAATCCAAGCCACAAGCATCCACCCATTCCTAGGGCCTAATCCGAGATTAGGGTAGCGTTCCCTACCTCTAGGTTTGGTTTTTGGTCGGGATCTTCTCCTCCTCCAGTCGCCGCCGTCGTCCTCGCCGCCAAGCTCCGATTCAGCCGTGGTCACCACCGCTGCGAAGCCCAGCCGCCGCCTCGTTCCTCTCCAACCGCGATCGTTGGTCGCCTCCGGTCACAGTCGCCAAGCTCACCTAACCCTCCATCGTCGTCGCGGCCGTCGCAGCTCTTTCTCTCTCTCTCGTGAACCCAATAGTGCCCTAACAGGCTGGGGTTAACAATAGGGGTTTTATGTGATTCGCTTAGATTAGATCATGGTCGTCCGATCAGCCAGATCTGATTCTAGCCGCTCAAATACCGATCCTTGCGATAGAACTCAAATCCTCCGATCTAGAGTACACCTAATGGTCTAATCAAGCAAATACATCACCACATGGTCGTGTGTGCACAACGCGTGTGTGAAACCAACTCCGGAGCCGCAATGATCAAAGGAGATTGCGAAGCAAGGCCAACCGAACCGAACCCTCAACCGACGCGGTCGGACCGGGTTGGAGGTACGGGTTCTCACAATCAATGTGGGAAAATTTGGGCATGTAGCTCAAAAGCCAACTGAACTAATGGAGCAAAAATGCATCAATAAGACATGTATAACCAATCAGTCCATTCAGCAACTTCTTCAATTTGGCATTAAAGTACTCAAACCATGTAAAACTCCTGCGATGACAAAAAGATTGTTCAAAGAACCACTTGTTGTTCGCAACAGGTAACAAATTTTTGCAACAGCTTCCACCTTTCAATAAATCATGTAAAACAAGACCCTTTTCTTAGAGTTTCAGGAGGAATTATGAACATTATGTAACATGAAAAACAATTTTCTCCATTACTTCCTTTCTTCTTGTTTTCTGTTTCTGCTCTTCTCTTTGTTTTTTCATAAACAACAGACTCACGAATTCAGAATGAAAACATACTCCATTTCACCAATCATAGGCATACCACACATCCAAACACCCCCACACTTAAAGCTTGCACACCTATATATATGAAAATGATGAACAATGCTCCACTAGTTCTACAGCTTGGGTAAAGGCATAGTTTTTCAAGTTTACAGCTTGCAATGTGGTTTTACAATAAAGTCAATAAAGCTCAAAGGGGTTCATCAAAAGGAAAATTTAATTACAAGGTAGGCTATTTGGCTTACGTAGCTTATAACAAAGAGGGCCTTAATCATGTTCATATACGCATGTGTCAATGTGATCTCAAATAGAATCAAGGCAAGTTCTAGAGAAACAAATCCACGGAAGAATATCCCTCATGAAAGAAAATAGTGAGATTGATATGAATATGTTAGTCTAAAGGCTCAAAATCTCACCAGCTGTTGTCTACTAATTTAGTCACTACCATCCCCAAGGAAAATAACTAGACTAATTAATTCTAAGTTGCAAGATGACTTATTCAATCATGTTATGAATAGTTCAAGCTTAATTAATTCTTGCTCATGGCATGTACAACCTAAATCCTCTCCCCAACACTTAAAACTTGCATTGTCCCCAATGTGAGGTGAAATGCAAAGAAAAAGCAAAAATAACCGAAATGTAAATTTCGAAAATAAAAAGAGCAAGGAACGAACTCCCCTTGGGTTGCCTCCCAAGCAGCGCCTTTATTTATTGCCATTGCTCGACTTCATGTTTCTTTCTTCAATTAGTATAAATCGGATCCTCAAGGTCCAATTTTTTTACATTTTCTGTTTGAATTCCTTCATACAAAGGTTTAAGTCTATGATCATTCACTATAAACATTTAGGAAGTGGCTAAACTTTGAATTACAATTGCATCATGAGAAAAAACATTAGTAACAATAAAAGGTCCAATCCAACGAGAACGCAACTTACCTAGAAACAAACGCAAGCGTGATTGGTAGAGGAGGACTTTTTGACCAACTTTAAACTCCTTTATAGAAATCATCTTGCAAGGAAAAACTTTTGTCTTTTCCTTGTAAATCCTCGCACTCTCATAAGCATCATTGTGAATTTCCTCTAATTCTTGTAGTTGCAACTTTCTGTGTTCTCCACTTTCATCCATCTTCATGTTGAAGCTTTTAATAGCCCAATAAACCTTGTGTTCTAACTCAACTGGAAAGTGATATGGTTTCCCAAACACCAACCTATAAGATGACATACCGATGGGAGTCTTATATGCAGTCCTATACGCCCACAAAGCATCATCTAAATGCAAACTCTAATCTTTTCTACTTGGATTGATCGATTTTCAAGGATTGACTTGATCTCTCTATTTGACGCTTCCGCTTGTCCACTAGTTTGCGGGTGATAGGCGGTGGACACCATGTGGGTCACATGGTACTTTCACAGCAACGCCTCCACAATCTTATTGCAAAAGTGTATACCTCGAACACTTATTAGAGCTCTTGGAATTCCAAATCTGGATAATATGTTAAACTTGATAAAATCTGCAACAACTTTAGAATCATCAGTCCTGATAGCTTTAGCTTCTACCCACTTTGAGACATAATCTACAGCAAGCAGAATATAAACATAACTGAAAGTTGTAGGGAACGGACCCATTAAATCGATGCCCCAAACATCGAAAATTTCACAAAATAATATGGGGGTTTGTTGCATCTCATTCCTTTGGGATATATTACAACAGGAATATATTACAAAAGGAATATATTTCAAAATGAATATGAATCTCGAAATAAAGATGGTCAATAGAAACCACATTCTAACACTTTTCTCGCCGTCCTCTTAGCTCCAAAGTGACCTCCACAAGCATAAGAATGACAAAAAGTGAGTATTGTAATAATTTCATTTTCAGGAACGCACCTTCTTATTATTTGATCTGCACAATGCTTTCATAAATATGGCTAATTCCACACATAGTATTTGGCATCACTTTTGATCTTATGTCTTTGAGCCTTAGACAAATCAAAAGGTAACATATTAGTAACTAAATAATTCACAATATTCGCATACCATGGTAACATCACATTTGCGAAGAACATGTGCTCATCATGGAATGTTTTCTGCAGATGAAGTTCATCCTCAACATGCACTAAACGACTCAGATGATCTGCAACCCGATTTTTTGTTCCTCTATTGTCTCTAATCTCCAAATCAAATTCACTTAAGAGAAGTATCCATCTTATTAATCTCGATTTTGCCTCTTTTTTCACCATTAAATAAGAGTTGCATGATCAGAGTAAACAATGACTTTAGTACCAAGCAAATAAGATCAAAACCCTTCTAAAGCAAAAAAGACAGCTAAAAGTTCTTTTTCAGTGGTAGAATAATTTCTCTGGTCATCATTCAAAATCTTTGAAGCATAATAAATTGCATGAGAAGCTTTTCCAATCTTTTGACCCAAAATAGCACCCACTGCATAATTACTTGGGTCGCACATTATCTCGAAAGGAACGTTCCAGTCAGGGGGCTGGATAACTGGGGTAGAAGTCAACAATTTCTTCAACTTATCAAATGCCTTTTTACATTCCTCATCGAACTCAAAAATCATATCCTTTTGTAACAACTTGCATGGTTGTAATGCTATTCTGGAGAAGTCATTGATAAATCTTCTGTAAAAACCTGCATGTCCAAGAAAAGAATGAACTTCCCGCACACTAGTGGGATAAGGTAAAGATTGAATAACATCAACTTTAGCTTTATCTACCTCAATTCCTTTAGATGAAACTACATGACCTAGAACTATACCTTGCTCAACCATGAAATGATATTTTTCAGAATTTAACACAAGGCTAGTTTCTATGCATCTTTGAAGAACAAATGTAAGGTTATGTAAACAATTATCAAAGGAGTCTTCATAAACTGTGAAATCATCCATAAAAACTTCTATGATATGCTCAATATAATCTGAAAATATACTAACCATACAGCATTAGAAAGTGGTTGGGGCATTGCAAAGGCCAAAGGGCATGCGACGATATGCAAAAGTTCCAAATGGGCATGTGAACGTCGTCTTTTCTTGATCTTCAGGGGCAGTTGTAATCTGAAAATAACTTGAACTAGGCTAACCCAAGTGCTATCCAAAATAGGATAGATTACTCCAACTTCAAGAAGTTTGAGGACCTCCTTCTTTACTACATCCATCATGGGCAGGTTCAACCTTCTTTGAGGTTGACGGGAAGGTTTTGCTCCCTCTTCAAACAAGATACGATGCATGCATGTACTCGGGCTGATTCCCTTGATGTCTATAATTGTCCAACCAATAGCTGTCTTATGCATCTTGAGAACCTGCACAAGTTTTTCTTCTTGTGGTACACTAAGGTTATTGGAGATGATCATTGGTAACACTCCTCCATCTCCAAGGAAAAAGTATTTGAGGTGACTGGGAAGAGGTTTCATATCTGGAATAGGTGCTTGCAAAACATAAGGTAAAAATATCTCATTAGAAATAGGTAATTGAGTATAAGAAACATTACCTGATTACTGAAGTGTTGAAAAATCATTCAACGCTGCAACATTTTCTTGCAAATCAGTACTCAAGGATAGCTCCTCACTATCTTTCTCAAGAGGCTTACTAATGGCAATTTCCAATCCATCTTTGCCATTAAGTTCAAAAACTTCTTGTGATAAAAATTCAATCACATCAATAGAATACATATGGCAATCATCAGCAGGATATTTCATGGCATCATAAATATTAAACTTAACAGTTTCCCCATCAAATTTCATGGTCAGTGTGCCACTATGAACATCTATCTCGGTCTTGGATGTCTTTAAGAAAGGTCTTCCCAACAAAATAGGAGTAGTATTGTTGACGTGGAAATCTTGTCGTAGACCGGCAATGGTCAAACTTAGTCTTAATATTAAAATCAAGAACGCGATAAGGTTCAAACTCCTTCAAACACTAAATTCGAACGGAGGTGTCTATTTAAATGGAAGAGATGATCAAGCTTAATTAAACTATATTAAATGGAATGACAGTAAAGAAAACTGAAAGTAAAGCTAGATTATGCTTTAAATAGAATCTAAATTAATCTAAAATTATCTTAATTAAGTAATTAAACTAGAAGAATTAAGAACAATAACGGGAAAGATAAAGAATAGAAACTATTTATTTTAACCTCATTAAATCTAGATTATCCCTATGTTAATCCTACAATCGGAAAGAACAGAAACAACATTAATAACACTATTTTAACTTAATCTAAGGGTTAATCTAAATTAATTAAACTTAGATTACATATGAATTAAATCTACCGTAATACTAAACTAAACTATCGTAAGAGACAGAAACGGAAATCATTAAGTTATCATAATAACTACATTATACTAAGAAAGCGTTAAAAAGAACAGTAATCAAACTAAAGATCTTCATTAATAAAAACTTACATGTATAAAAGAAACGCATGAATCCATGCTCATAGGCTGGTTACAAGAGTGTCAGGGGCCTTTCAGTAATGAAAAGAAGGCTATTTATTTCTAATGATATAATAACTGTGCCTTGAGTGGTTACGGCGTAAGTGAAGGAGATCATGCGCTAATTGCGCCACAACGGCTTCTCCCACGTTCAGTTCTGGCTTGATGAATACACGTGGTCGATGCTCCTTCATTGCACACATCATGATTACGCTGTATTACTTGTTGTTCCTTACCCATGTCATACCTGCATGTGTTTTATGACATTAATTGGAACATGTTTTAATTGCTTCTGGATGATGGCTTCAATTGCCTTGCTTCGTCATGACCTTTGGTCTGTCATCTTCCTTTGCTTGCTTTATGTTTGTCTTTTGTCGATAATTTGGTTTCTTTCCTTATGGACGATGCTCCATCCTTACAAATAGACTTATGATCGCCCATTTGGCCGATGGGTTGCATTTGGACGATGAAACCATGTACTTTATCGGTCATCGGTCATTGCTTATTTTGCCTACGTGCCTATCATTAATTATCTAACCATTATTTTGGCTAACATTTTGCCCCCCATGCGGTAATCGAGGAATATCTTTAATGACGAGGTGACCGCATCAAACAAGATTTGACCAGATTGCTTAGTTATTTCAAACTTAATCATAGTGGATGCTTGGGAAAATGTACCGCTGCACCGTTTCCTCTCTCTATCCAAATCTTTTTGGATTCTGCAGTTCAACTCTCAGCACGTGACGACAAAAAATCCTTTCTTTAAGCCGCTTACCTTGGCCAGGAGAGAACCTCCTCTGCATGTCATCTTCTTCTAGTCTTTTAGGGCTTTATTTCTCCTCACCTACCATTGCGACGGCGCTTTGTTCTTTTCTCTTTACTCTAGCATCTACTTTTCATTCATCTTCGTGAGATCAAAGCCGATGAGGAGGTTCAAAAAGAGGTGAATGCAGCCGTTGTGGAGTTTAACGAAAGCATGAAGACGGATGAGATAAGGAGCGCTTATTTGGTCCGGAAAGGTGACTCTAACTCTAAATTATTATGTTGGGTCCTTGCTTTGTCCCTGAGAGCATTCCTTCTCTTGGCTCTGAGGCAATGCCTATTCTATATTCATTCCCCCTTTCTGGTGATTTGCCCCTTTCCCAGAAACTTAACATGTCCTCCCTTTCTTCAAAAAATCCCATCACTTCTTGGCCTTTGACCGATGATAAATTCATCGAATGGCATAACAGAATGATCAACCATTTTGAGTGTAAGAAAATTTTCTCTGATGCTGGCATCTTAGACTTTTTGGACTTGAGCACTAGAATCCCTCATCAAGAACCCAACTTACTTATCTCATCGTTCCTCTTTTGGTCGACAGAACATAACAATTTTGTCTTCCCTTTTGGTGCACTTACCATCACCTTGCTGGATATATCGCTCTTAACTAGCCTTTCTCCTCTTTGCTCTCTTATATCGGCCAATATGGAACTACCTAGCTGTGAAACAGTTTTTGAGGCCGATAAGAACTATTGTCTCTTTATTAATACCTACGCTAAGTTGGCAGAGACCGATGGCCCTCCAAACTACCGTGAACGATTAGCGTTCATTTATTATTGGCTTTGTAAATTTGTCCTTTGCCTTCATGCCAAGAAACCTGTCAAGGATTATATTCAACTCGCTCAAGAACTTGCTACTGGAAAACAAGTTCTTTCCTTTTCTTCTTTCATTTTGTCGGTCATTTATCGAGGCATGTATCTCGTCCTTGACCAATTGAAAGAGGGTAGTAATTTGACGAGTTTTGGCCCTCTTTGGATAGTCCAACTTTGGCTTAGAGCCTATTTTCCTAAACTTCATATGCCACCTTGGCCCTCTTTGGATAGTCCAACTTTGGCTTAGAGGTTATTTTCCTAAGCTTCATATGCCACCTTCATCATTATCGGCCAAAACTTAAGGGCATTTGTATCTTTCTTCATCATTCATTCCCAAGTCCTTCCGATAAGTTTTTAATCACTTTTATACTCTGTCCACTTATTCTTCTTATCATCCATTCAATCCTAATTCTCATCCATCGTCCATCAGTCCCTTACTTGATCTTTCCTCAAACCTGGAATCCAAGGAAAAGATATTAGCTTGGGTCCGCTTTCTCATCGGTTGTGACCTTCATTTTGACATGGCTTGGGGCAAGGCCAATAATAAATGTAGAGTAGAGGTTAATGCTCCTAATTTTGCTGCTCGCCAATTTGGCCTTAAACAAGCTTGGCCAGTTCCACCATACTTCAACTTCAACATTATCGCCCAAGGGCGATGTATCTTCTTCAACATTGATCAGGTACTCCATGTAGAGAAGAGAGAACTGCTCCTCGACAAGATATTTAAACTTAGATCCTTTGAACCAACCAATGATATTGAGACTACCATAGTCGACAGCTGGGATTCATTGGTTAAAGAGCATCTCTTCTGTCGTGCCCCGACCCGCGAAAGCCCAACCGGGTCGGGCGACGCGAACCGAAACCTATAAACCGCGGAGAAATGTTGGCGAGGGTTCCCTCTAACCTATTGGTCTCCCTAGCAATTCATCAAAACACCCTCAATTTAAAAGATATAATTAAATTACAAGCCTCGAACCTCAGATTACAAAACCCAAGTAAATTTAATATACATATCCTCGGAGAGGGGAAGATTCAAATACAACATTTATACTCCCGTAGGAGACTAACTAACCAAGGATTCAAAAGCAGTAAAAGATCACCACCTCTCAGACTCCACCTGGCGCCGCCACACCGCCGACCAACTGCCCAATAGGGGCCACTAAAGAGGAGCGAACGCCTGCACCTACAAACGCAGCCCCGGTAGGAGTGAGCACTAAGCTCAGCATGGTTCTACACTACGACACACTGAAGGAAGAGGGAAACGCAACAGTGTCGCCCTCAAGTAAGACCTGGGTGTATACAGGGGTCCCATAACCCCACCGCGTGTCCCTGAGGCCCAGGAACGACACTCAGTAAGCAGAAAAGAACACTGTAGACTCACAAGCAGGACAACGTGAACACTGCTGGCGGGAAATGGCACCGCTGAGTAGGCGACTCCTCTACTCAAGAGTCATCACAGTGGAACACCAGCTACACCTCAGCATCCGACTCAAGGCCGACACGACCTCTATAATCATCAAGCAACAGGTGTACTAGTTATCTACGCCTATCATCAAGTTTGACTGGACACTACAATTCGAACCGGGTCTAAACTACCCAACCCCGGTCCAAGGGCTAAATCCGAGCTTCCAGCCTCGGAACGGCAACCCACAGATCACCCACGCCCTAACCAATACAGCTAATGCACAATAGAGAATGCATGCTATGAACATACACGAATAAGAGACAAGCATGCAACAGTATGACAAAACATCATATAAGTCCTACTGGATCGCTGCAGCGGTACTACCAACCGCTGCCAGCCGATCCGCAGCGGGTCCCGGCATTACGACGGTACCACGACCGTCAACCGTGGACTCCTGCAACGAGAAGCAACCCCGAAAACCGCTGATGAACAGTAAAATATAATATTATATGTTTCGAACATATAATATTATTTAAAACACCAAAAAATTCTCTACCTAGAGCTAATTGACCCCGTCGATCCGACGTCCAAACGACATCGGATTTGAGATCCAACCTAGACACTAGTAGATCAACATGCCGGCATCCACATATCCAAAATCCAGAAACATCCAACGGCTAGATTAACGGAAAATAATCAAAACCGTTAATCAAACTAACTTACCATTCACTTGCTGCAACGCAGCCCACCAGTAAGAAATTCATAACCAATCGTAGGAAAATTAGAAAATTATTAAATCAGTTGGGTTTGAGAGTAGATGCAAAGATCTACAACTCTTATGTTCATCACAATCCAAGAACATGCACGTACTAGTCGAAAAACTCGCCGCAAACCGGCTGTTCTTGAAGAACAACAGAAACCGGAAAATCCGAGATTAAACATACATAAATCCTACTAAACTCTCAACCAAAGCTTATGAAACTTATACCATAAATTATACTAATCAAGAGGAATCCAACAACACAAAAAACAACAAGATCAAACGGCTAGATTAAGAGAAACCCACTAAACTAACTCATGTAGGTAGAAACCTATCGAAAACGCAAATCCTCGGCTGATTCCCCGCAAACCAGTCACCAACAAGGTTCCAAACCACACCAGGGATCTTCCTCACGTCGCCATGAATCCAACGAGCCTTGGAACGCCGAAAACGGTGGCCGGAGGAGGAAGAACGGAGAAGAAGAAGCGGCTGCCGGAAACAGGGGAAGCAGAGAAGGAAGGAAGAAGAGGAAGGAAAAGGAAGGAAAAAGAAGGGGAAAGCCGGGGAAGGAGGGGAAAAGGGGAGGAGACGAGGGAAAGTCCTCTCTCCCTTTGACAGGGGAGAGCGACGGGCGACGATGGTCGTCCTCTCAAAAAAAACCCACCGACTCGATAGTGATCGATCGCTCCAAGGAGCGATCGGTCGCTCACGGGCCGCCAGCCGCCCAAAAACAGACTTCTGCGCGCTCGAGCTTGGATTTTCTGATCCCGGATCCACCTAACCATTCTAATCAAACACTAACACCAAACAAGGTCAGTGTGTGCACACGCGGGTGTGAAACAAACCAACAATGCGTAATTTACCAAATTGCCCTTGCAATCTACAACAAGCCACAGGGGTAGAGGGCAGGTCCTCACATCTTATCACGTCCCGACCCAGAAAACCCATCCAGATCGAGGTGTGAGCCACCTAAACCTGTTTACATCATCAATGGGCGCACAAGTGTATAACTGCTATGAATTTAAATAATTCAATCATCAAGTTCGTAAAAAAATTTCGGCAGAATCTCCTTTATAATTATAGCACAAGAAACATGTACATTTCATAATATTCCGACTTCAACTTGTACAATGATAACATGGAAAATAACTAATTATCACATTTCTCAAATGTCTACATCAATAATATGACAACCTTCCTCAAATACAATTGAATTAATACTCATACAATTCTGTTCTTGAATACATCATGTTATGCCTTGATTTATACATCAATTTGTACATCATAGATTAAAGCTGTAAATTATCTGTTGACGAATTCCTCAACGCTCCAAGTCCTCGATCACCTCGAAATACCGCGCCATCTTCTAAAGGAACACCTGAAAGAAGGAACTGCATCGACCTGCATCGCCGATGCAGCCCAGGTAGGGTGAGCAACAATGTCCAGTAGGGTTCTACTCTACGTCGCACAGAAAGGAAGGGAAACTGCAACTGTGTCATTATCCGCCTAAGCTTAAGGTATGCCAAGGGTCCTATGACCCCGTCGATTCCCGAGGGCTCCTGTCCAGGTCCCACCCTCACCCAAGAACAGACGAGAGGAAACAAAGACTGCGGGCTCCTATCCAGGTACCACCCTGCCCAGTCATACCATCTCTCACGGGGATACACATGTCAGGGACATCGACAACCATCCTTAGCGCTTGGCCTTGGAGACCCGACATGACCTTTACACCTCAAATACAAGAATAGTGCATAGTCGACTATAACAACAATCTCAAATGATATCAAGCATGATCATTGATGACAATCACGTCCTAATCCTCGACTACCCAAGCCCCGATCCTAGGGCTAGATCCGGGCTACCCGAGAACCCCGGATCGGCGATCGAATCCATCGCCTACCACCTAGCCTTAATGCTTCTAATGCATACAACATGCATGAGCCTATACAAGCAACTAGGCCTAGGTGTCTCTACATGCCAAATCATCATTCAATTATCCAGTAGCTTATACAGAACCAAACCCGGTTCTCAGGAATTCTGACAGTACAACGGCGCTATAGCAAAGCCATGGTTAGAAACCGGTATCAACAAGCCAAAAGGCTACAATACACCAAGACACATCACTCACAGAGAAAGAATCAGAAAATGGGGCACACTGTCGGCCCAAGCTTATACATGATATCAAGATGCATACTAAAATCCCATAATTTGAAATATACCAATATTGGGATAAAACCAATCATACCCCTACAAGACCAATATCCAAGCTATGCATAAATCATACTAGACATAGCAATTCATACTCGTTTACCTCATGCCAACTCTCCTTGGCATTCCATCGAACGTATCATTGGCTATGCATATATTATGGGCATTTGACATTAAGCATATCATGAATAAAGCATACAAGCATTTACTCTAACATAGTATGCTTAGAATGGTAGCATACATAACTAGAAATACTACACGAATGGCAGCATACCTATAGCATGCTTAGAATGGTAGCATACATAGCATAGATTATATCGATTTCGTAAAGGATAGCAACTTGCATAAATGAGACCTAGAGTTACACAAGCATAAAATCTCAGCATAAAGCTTCCATGAATCCCTCAGAAATCTGTAGGAAATCATGCAATAATTTTAAATACTCATAAGAACTATATAAAGCTTATATGGCATGAAAAACATGGAATTAGGATAGTTCGCCTATACAAGACATAAAGCTAGATATACTAGAAATCCCGTAAAACATTCATAAAAATTTCATCCTTGATACCAAGCCTGTATCCTAACATGGCATTCGATAACATATCAAAGAATCAAGTCAATCCGAGACCGAAATCCAACACGAATCGACAAGAAACTCAAAAACTCGTCAAAAGCAAGCTTCGTCGCAGATTGATAGATAGTTCACCATAAATTGTATAAAAAACAGAAAAATGTGAAATGAGAGCCATCTGAACGTAGACTCGAAGGTCTACAACTTTTGTGAAGGAAGCATCACGAGATTTCACACGGATAAAGAGCAGCTCGTCGAAGAAGTGGCTGCGAATGAGGGTTTGAGGAAAACAGCGGAAATCCGAGAATAGTTGGATTAAAACCTTATCAAACCCATCCAAATGCTATCAAGCCATTGATCCAACACTACTACAGATAGGAGAACATATTAGGAATATTAGATCTAAGAACTATCGTTAAAGAACCATCAAGAGAGGAGATAGAACATAAATCGAAGAAGAAGCAGAGAGATAGATCAACTCATAGATCCAATGGTTAGCAAGGCATGGCAGCAAGCATCGAAACGTGGAGGGGGGCCAGAGGATACCGTAGATAAGCATGGCATAAAACCACAAGAGAACAGGGGAGAGAAATAGAGCATGGCATAGCATCAATCAGCACCGCAGCTACAAGAAAGCAGGGGAGAAGAGGGGATCGCTGGAAAATCATGGAATACAGGGCATAGAGGGTAGCATCGCTGGAAGACAGAGCCGGGCATGGTTTGGCAGCATTGCCGGAGAAACCAAAGACTCAAGCAGTAATCACTGGAAATAGAGGAAACAGATGCCGGAAATCCAAATAGGGAAAACGAAACAGGAAGTACGGCGATAGCAAGGAAACAAAGAGAAATCCGATCAAAACCCATCACAAATCCGTAGGTTCAACCACAGCAGCAAAGAGAGAAGTAAAACCTATGCACAAAGCCGTGAAATCAACAGAGGAAGCCTAGAAACCAAGCTGGCATGCATCGAATGGATCTTACCCTATGCTAGTAGAGTCTAAACCACGTTTAGGGAAGAAGCCCTACCTCTAGATCCGCGGGTCTTCCTCTTCCTCTTCTCTGGCCACGATCACCGCCGGTACACCAGCCTCTCTCCTCCGTCCGTGGTCAGAGTCGTCGTTGCCTCTCTTGATCGAACCTTCGTGGTCGCGAGCGCCGCCGGCTTTTTCTCCTCTCTCTGAACACCGCCGACACCCTCTCTCTCCCTCGAAGTGGATCGCGGCCGATCCCTAACAAGAGAAGGGGATGGGGTTTATGGGTTTATATACTAATGGTTTAATATTAGATCATGGCCATCCGATCAACCGAATTTGATCCTAACCGCTCAGATCTCGATCCTTACGATCGAACCCAAATCCTCCGATTTATGGTGCTCCTAATAGTCTAATCAAGCACATACATCATTACAAGGCCTTGTTTGTGCACGCTTGTGTGAAACCAACTCCGCCAAGGGTAATTTACCAAATTACCTCCAGAGCGGCAGCGATCAAAGGAGATCGTGAAGCAAGGCCAACCGAGCCAAACCAACCGAACCATACCCTCGACCGACTCAGTCGAGCCGGGACGGAGGTACGGGTCCTCACACATCTTCTTCTTGGATAAGGATCTCGTTTTTGATAACTTCACCCCTCCGAAGGAAAAGAAAGGGCGAAAGAAAGAAGTCTCTGACCCTCGGCTAGAAAAAAGGAAAAGAAAAGGTAAACTTACACTTTTCACCTTAATCATATGGGAGCTTGTCTCATTTTGATCAATATTATGATTAATAGGTTCTGATGATGAGGGCAATGCATCGCCCAAGAAGAGACATGGCCAAAGAAAGACTCCTGCCCAATCTCAACCATCTTCATCTCCACAAGCTCAACCATCTCCATCTCCAGTTGTAGAGAAAGAGACTGGCTCTCATAGCAGTCGACCAAGCAGCCAATCTGCTCATGCCAAGTGAGTACTACCAAATTATCTATCTTGCTTTGTCTTCTTTCTCTTCTTGACACTTAAACTTTTATGTCCTCAGAGCTGCCGTAGAGGTGGAATCCAGTACCTCTAGTTCTTTATATGCATCATCTTCCCCTCGATCTGTAGTCACTACTCCTTCAGTCGTTGCCGATGCCCCATGTCTCAAATGGCCGAGGAAAACCCTCCGCCTGCTCCTAGCCATGCTGAGAAGAGTTTGCCAACAAACCTCTCGACCAAATCCTCTTCTCAAATTGAAGCACAAGTACGTTCCGGTTGTAGAATCAACCGTCTCACCCAAAAGAATACAAAAGTATAAATAATTACACTTTTTTATGACCGATCTATCACCCATTTTCTGATTTTTATATTTGTAGGGGTCAAAGAAAGATAAGGCCGGCGATCAAAACTCTGATTGAGACGAGGAGGATGAGGATAACGACAAACTCTTTGACATTTTGAATGCAGCCCCAGCTAAACCAGGTTTATCATTAACTGGTGAAGTACTTTCATGGTCCGTATAGTCTTCTACTAGACGTTGGTAATGCGAGTTTACCCTCTATATCAGCCTCTCATGATGCACCGGCATCTCCAATTATGGCCGAGAAAACATCGGCAGGGTTGTTGAGCCAAGTTTCACTGCTCTTCCTCCAATGACCACAACAGAAGAACCCATATCAACTTCTGCACCCAACTCCGGTGCACCAGAACAACAAATGGCCGATGCCATCTTGCCGGCCTCTACCATGTCAACATCAACTACTGATGTTCCAAAAAAGATGACGGTTGAGTGCTTTGTGATGGTTCCACCTACAACGATGACTCCGGCTTCATCTTTTGTTACTCCACTCGCACATCCATCGAGTTCTGCTTCATCCCAGGTATGCATCGTTCGACTTGACCCATTCAATCACTTTATCTACAATGCTTACTATGTATTTATTCTTTTAGGGTGAAATCACCCATCTGATAAATACCATACAAGCAATCTCTGACTCATGGCATGCTATAATATCTGCCAAGAACCCCGCTGTTGATTCTGAAGTTACTCAAGAGGGTCAACATCAAGAATTTAGACGAGCTCTGGCCCAGTGCCTGGTCGTCTTAGATAAATTACCCGAAGAGGACTTCACCAAATCTGACAGTGAAGCTTTAGACAATGCGACAACTCTTTTCCTCACTATTGATCCAGCAGCTCGGGTCTGTCGTCCGATGAGATGGACGCTATCCATAGTATAAGGAAAACAATTGAGAGCCTGGATGCCGAGAGAAAATATTTGTTGAATAAAATCGTTCTCATAGGAGAACGTCAAGAGGGACGGACCCATATCAAGAGTACTATCACCAAGAGTATCAACCAACTTTATAAAGCTACCGGTGACATTGGCGAGAAAGAATCAGAGATCCTTGATTATCAAAATCAAATGAAGGAGTAAGAAGCGAAGATCGCCCAATGCACCACTCAAAGGAATTATCTTCTCCGTGAGACCACCCAACTAACTGAGGAAAGCAACCGAATGATACAAGAATATATTACTTTAGAAGCTAACTCCCCAAAAGATCGTCAGATTGAGCTACAAGGTGAACTCGTGAAGAACAAGCAGCAGTTTAGAGAAATTAGAGAGAAAATTACTTGTGTATCTCAAAATCCCTCTTTGAGGAGATAAATTTGTAATTGCTTGATATGGGCAATGATACTTTCAATTTTCTTATTATTCATTGTAAATATAATTGCAATCGTTCATTTCATGAACTTTTCTTCTCATATTATTCTTACTTTTACATCGTTGGGAAATACTTTTTTAAGTACTTACCATTTATCATGGCTCGATGTGGACCACCTTCAATATTTCTTAATTGATATGACCCATTCGATAACACTTGGTCGACCAAAAATGATCCTTCCTAGTTGGGCGATCACTTTTCATATTTAGGGTCATTACGATCTATAGGTAGGATCGTTTTCCATACCAAGTCACCCTCTTTAAATTTTCTTGATACAACCTTCTTGTTATATATATCGGCCATTTTCATTTTTTGCGCCTCAATGTTTTCCAAAGCGATAACTCGCTGTTCATCGAGCTCTAACAAATTATACATCAAGGACTCCTGATATTCTTCCTTTGTTAGATCATCATGTCCTACCACTCTTGGCAATAGTACATTTATCTCAGCCGGTAAAACTGCTTCTTGGCCATATACTAACTGAAAAGGTGCGACTTGAGTACTGGACTTAGGTGTAGTCCTATATGCCCACAAAGCTCTCAATAACCCTTCATGCCACTACCTTGGGTTATCGTCCATCATTTTCCTTATGATTAACTTAATTGTCTTATTGGATGCCTCGGCCTATCTACTTGATTGGGCATAATATGGTGTAGAGTTCGCCATATTAATTTTGTATTTGGCAAAAAAAGATTTTTACTCTAGTACGAACAGACATTGTCCCTTGATCGAACACTATTGTTTGTGAGATGCCAAACCAACAAATAATATTTTCCCATATAAAATTTATAACCTGATCATCGGATATTGTTTTTAAAGGATTGGCCTCTACCCATTTGGTAAAATAATTCGTCGCCATAATAACAAACTTGTGCAACATAGACGATGGTGGATGTATCTTACCAATAATGTGAGGACCCGTCCCTCTACTCATGTGGCTCGTCGTGGACCGCAAGGGCAATTTGGTAAATTGCGCCTTGTCGGCTTGTTTCACACTCGCGTGTGCACACACTGATCATGTTTGTGGTAATGTTTGGCTAGAATGGTCAGTGGGACCCGGGATCGAAAGATCTGGGCTTGGGCTTAAGTTTTAGCCCAAGTCCAGCTTCCTGCGAGAGACTGATCGATCCTTCCTTGCTAGAGGGATCGATCGGTCAATGCCAGGAACGCGGATCGTTGAGAAGGATCGATCGGTCTCTTGGGACGGATCGATCGTTCTCTTGGACGGATTGATCGGTCTCTTGGGATGGATCGATCGTTCTCTTGGGCGGATCGATCAGTCTCCTGGGACGGATCAATCCTGCTTAGTCGGTTCGTTTGCCTATAAAACAAACGCAACCTTCTTCCTTGAATCTCTTTGAAAATCCGAGTTCTTGGGCTGAGAATTTCTGGATTTCGAAGAGGTTGTGGACGATCCAAGGCCTAGCAGCTGGGATTGAAGCTGCTATTACTTAGGTAGGGATCCAACCTACATTAATTCCGGGTTTTTGGAGGTTTTTCGGTTGTATGTGTTTCCTTTGATTAGATCTTGTTGTATACATGTTAGATTGTAGTTTTTCCACCGGTTTTGGATTCGTGATCTTTCGTACTACTAGATCCCAGGTTTTGGTAGGATTTGATAGAGTTTTCCGATGGTATTTCTCGCCGGAGGGATGCCGGAGAACCCAACGCGATCGATCCGTCTGTGAGATGGATCGATCGGTCTCGGGTGAGGACGATCGATCCCGGTGCCTTGGGTAGCATGGGATCCCTCTCGTCACGAGTAGGATCGATCGTCCCTTGGGGGGAGGGATCGATCCTCCTCGGCACGACAATGAGGATGTTCACTATCGCGAGTAGGATCGATCGTCCCTTGAGGGGACGGATCGATCTTAAGGGACGATCGATCTTACTCGGCACGATAGGAAGAGTTTCCTCTCTGCCTTTAGTAGGATCGATCGGCCCCTTGGGGGAGGGATCGATCCGACTATGGCAGAGAGAGGAATTTATCTTGTTTTGCTCGCGGGGCTTTGCATGTATCGTTTTCCTTACTGTCTTATATCTTGTACATATACTTAAGCATGTTAGTCCCATATTAGGGGCAGTGGTGAACCGGGGGAGTGATGACTCCCGGGATGTTTAGAATAAACGGGCGAGTAGCCCTACAGCTTTCCTTAGTCTCGCATGTCAGCGTGCGCCGAGGGCTTTATCTGTGATATATGTGAACTGTTGTTTGCGGGGTTGCTTCCCGGTGCAGGTGTTGTGGTGGACTGCTGGCAGTTGGTGGTGGTACCACTGCAGCAGTCCCTAGACCTTATTTATCTGTTCACCACCCCGGGCCGGCAGGGTGCCGTGCCCAGACCTTGTTATTTATATCATCACATATTGCTGCATGCTTACATGTATTATCTTGCGCATGTCCATAGCATGCATTGTGTTGTGCATTAGTTGCATCTGTGTAGGGCGTTGCCGATCCGGGGCTTTCGGGTAGTCCGGATCTAGCTCTAGGACCGTTGCGGGTAGCTTGGTCCAGGACTCGATTTGTAGTATTCAGTCGATTTTTGATGATAGGGTTAGATGACCTGAATACATATTGCTTGATGATTATAGAGGTCGTGTCGGCCTCGAGCCAGATGATGTGGGTGCAACCGGTGTCGGTTCTTGTCCCTTAGGGGCCATCGGAGTAAGTCCAGCCTAGGCAGAGTCTGTTCCTGCCCGCAGTGGCGACCAGTATGGGCCCAGTTCGTTTGGGTGACCACGGCTAGAACCCTGCGACACTAGGTGTATCCAGGATGGGCCCAGTCCTTTAGGGTGACCATAGCTGGGTATACCTAGGGACACCGGCAAAGGGTTATGAGACCCTTGCTGCACACCCAAGTCTTGCTTGAGGGCGGCATTGTTGTGTTCCCTCCCTTGTGAGTGTCGTAGTGTAGTGTTCCTGCTGAGCTTAGTGCTCACTCCTACCCGGACTGCGTTTTGCAGGTGTTGGCGCTAGCTCTTCTTCGGTCGCCCCTACCGGGCCGGTGTTTGGTGACGTGGCGGCGTCTGGCGGTACTTGAGGAGCGGCGATCTATGTTTTTACCCTTTCGTTATAGATAGTCTCCTATGGGAGTGATAAATGTATAATTTCCCTGTTTTGAGGATATGTCTCTATTCTAGTTCAGTCTTTGGGTTTGTAATATTTGTTTAATAAAGAATGATTATGATTTGCTAGGGTAACCACTACGATTAGAGGGAAACATCGTCAAAATTTCCGCAGTAGGTTAGGTTCCGGTTCGCGTCGCCCGGCCCGGTTGGGCCTACGCTGGTCGGGGCGCAACAAATAATATCTATCACCCAACATCTAAATAGCCAAGGCTTTATAATGAGCGAAAATTCACTGGTCGGTACTTGCTGTAATGAGTCATGCCTTTGACACGCCTCACATCCTTTTGCATATCTGGCACAGTCCTCCCCCATGTGCGGCCAATAATAGCCATTGCGCATTATTTACCAGCACATTTTGATGCCATATTGATGTGCACTGCAAACCCTATTATCTATCACGGCCATTGTGATTTTTGATTCATCATGTCCCAAGCATCTCAATAAAATTCCAACTGGTCGACGCTTATATAAAATATCATTTAGCAAAACATAATGTATTGCTTTAAGGCGAAGCTTTCTATCCACTTTGGACAATAAGTTTTGTAAAAAATTAATGATAGGACTACGCCAATCAATTTGGTCATCCACTTGGTTCATCTCAAGTAATTTATGTGTTTGCACCAAGGCAGAACAAATATTACCATGCTTAAAGTCAGGCATGCCCCCCCAAGTTTTTTAAGATTTTATAACCAGAGGCTATTTGGGCCAACGTATTAGCTTCATCATTTTGTAATCTTGGCACAAACTCAATCTCAAAATCATTGAAACGATTTAATAGTCGTAGAGCGATTTGATGAAAAGGTATTAAATTATCGCTCTGACATTTGTAAGAACCAAGAACATGATTAACTACTAATTGAGAATCCCCCTTGAATCGAACATTAAGCATGCCTAAATCCAACAATATTTCTAGGTCGATGATCAACGCCTCATACTCGGCCTGATTGTTTGTGCATAGTTGCTCTAATGTATAAGCAAATTTATATTGTCATCCAATCGGCGATATGATTGAAATGCCTAAGCCTGCACCATCTACTGTTTTAAAACCATCAAAATACATCGTCTAAGGTGTCATTGCTACTAAATTAATCTCTTGCTCTAAGTCTTTTGATACATCTAAACAAGGATGAGCAACTAAAAAATCGGCCAACACTTGGCGTTTGACAACCTTTTGAGAAACAAAGTGAATATCAAATTCAGCTAAAGTTAAGACCCAATACCCAATGCGTTGATGCAAGATTGGCCGAGAGAACAAAAATTCCATTACATTAATCTTTGATACAAGATAGACGGTTATAGGCTTTAAATAAGTTCGAAGCTTAGTACACATAAAATATAAGGCCAAACATAATTTGTCTATGGCCGAATACTTTTGCTCATAATGTAGCAACTGTCTACTTATATAATGCACTGCTCTCTCTATGTCATTTTCACCATCTTGCGCCAAGAAACCACCTATCGATCGGTCTTCTGCAGCGATATACAGCTTCATGGGCTCGCCCATTCATGGTTTCGCCATCACGGGTGGCATTGCAAGATATTGCTTCAAGCATTCAAATGCTTGCTGATGTTGATCTTCCCAGACGAAATCATCCTCACTCTTCAGCCGCAACAGCGAAGAAAACTTGTCTTTTGCCTGCACAATTGGAAATAAACCTCCTTAAAAAATTAATCTAGCCAAGAAACTTTTGCAGTTCCTTTTGGTGGTGGGAGGTTTAGCGTCAATAATTGACTTAGCTTTGTTACTATCTAACTCAATGTCACGCCGATGAACGAGGAAACCTAAAATATTTCTTGTTTGCACCCCAAATGCACATTTCAAGGATTGAGTTTCAACCTATATTCTTTCATCCTTTCAAAAACCTTCACTATTTGAGAAAAATGATCAGTCACGACAAGCGATTTGATCACAATATCATCAACATAAACCTCGATAGATTAACTGATCATATCATGGAAAATTAAATTCATTGTCCTTTGGTATGTAGCTCCAGCATTTTTTAATCGAAACGGCATCACGACCCATTCATAACATCCTAATGCCCCCGGACATCGAAATGATGTTTTATGAATGTCCTTTTCGGCGATAAAAATTTGACTATAGCCGGAGTAGCCATCCATAAAAGAATAAATCTCATGCCCAGCAGTAGAATCGACTAAGTTGTCAACTGATGGCATAGGATACTCGTCCTTTCGTGTGGCTAAGTTTAAGTTTCTAAAATCAATACATACCCTAAGTTTGCCATTTTTCTTCAACACGGGCATAATATTGGAAAGTCATTCAACATATCTGGTCGTCTTAATAAACTTAGCATATAGCAATCGTTCAATTTTCTTTTTTATTTTAGGGGCTACATTTGGAGCAAAACGCCTTAGTGTTTGCTTATAAGGTTTAAAATTTGGCCGAGTAGGGAGCTCATGTTCTAGAATTTTCCTATTTAGGCTAAGCATTTCTTCATAATCCCAGGCAAAACAATCTTTATATGAACGAAAAATAGAAATAAGCTCATACCTAATGTTTTTGTCGAGAAGTTTGCTTATGAAGGTTGGCCGATGATAAGTCACTAAATATTTATCATTAAACCCCTTAAATTACCTTCATTAGGTCTAGAGTGTTTGTATTTGATAGTTTGTTAATTGATTTCAGGTTTAATTGAAGATTCATGCTAGAAATTACAAAAAAATGTTAATATGCTAGAAATACGCTACTTTGTCAACTGTCAGGAGAATATTCGTCAGATATTCTTCATGAGTCCAAATATTCTGTAATTTTGAGGACATGTAGGAGACATCAAGATGTACAACTTTCATGTTGGACACTGTCCGAGACACCTGATGAATTGATGCTGGTTTTGAAGACTATGAAGATATAAAGATGCCATAAAACTGGTATGTCGACGTTAAGAAGAATATTCGCCAAATATTCTAGATAACTCCAAATATTATGAAGTATTCGGGACCTGACAAAAGACGTCCTAATCTACATCTTTCTTATTGGACTCGTTTCAGATTCTGGACGGGTTGGACCTAGTTGCTACCGGAAAAGGCTATCATGATTGAGTCAGGAAATCCGAGCTGCATTAAGAGTCCAACTAAACTAAAACCCTAGTTTTTGGAGTTCCCCTATATATAGGGTTATTTAATCCGAATTTTGGGCCTTTCTTTTGAATGATTTTTGAGGGAGAAAAGAGAAGACGGAGATGCAGTATGGATCCCAATCATTCTTCATCAAATCTATGGCTTCCATCTCTAAGATGAGTACCTAAATTTTGTACTAGGGATCTCATGAAGCTTTAGTATAGTTTTTCTATATTTTTCTAGTTTGATACTCTTTCTAGACATGATCTTATAGATATGTTTTTAATGATAATAGAGTTGAGGGAACAGAGTTCCTTGACGTATATTGAGACCTACTTGATTTCGATGATTGATGGTAGAGATCTATAGGATAGTTTTCATGTGATTTGTGAATAACCGATGAGATATTTTATACTTAGTGATGATAGGTTGTGTTAAGGTTATCCCGAAGACAATCTATGCTAATCAAAAATTAAATATGCCTTTAGAAAACACTTACCTTCTTTTAGGGATTCATGTAAGCTTAAGAAGCTGTGAATCTATAATGTCTAGGTAAGAAAACAAGAGGATAACTAAAGAATACATGAAGTGAAACTAAAGTAGATTGAGTAATCCCTAGGTTTTCTCTCATTAATATATTTCAATCTTTTTAATTTCTTTCTTAATTAGTTTTAATTAATAAGTTTTCAAAACCCAAATCAATCCTTTTTCGCTATAGGATTAGAGTCTTGAAAGTTAATTCTGATTTCTCCTTAGTAATCAAAGTGTTCTCTATGGTTCGACCTAGTATTTCATCACTATTCTACCCCATAGTTTAGTATTTTGAATAAGAGTTTATAAATTTTATACTTGATTGTGTTTGCATCTGATTTAACGACGCTTGCAAGCGATCAGCCAATGATCGCCCTCTTCGCCAATGTCCACTTCCTCCAACGGGTCTTGGGCTTGCATATTTTCATGTTTGCTATAAGGAACTTCTTCTTCTTCCTCCTAGGGGAGTTCTTTGAAACAGTCGATATCATTCATATTTGGAGTCATGAACGTTTCCACCTGATAAGCCATTAACTTGGCTGTTAAGGCCGTAGCTGCAACCCTATCCCTCTCAGGTTTTGTAGTCATCACCTCAATTTTGTAGCCGGTGATCTGCCAACTCCTTGAGCAAATACCACAGAGGTTGGTCTTGCAGGATCAAACAGCTCAGCCACGCACTCTTTCAACATAGCCCCATTTTCTGATACTACCTTCAAAGTGTCGTCTATCTGCATGAACTGCAATGGCCCATAATTGCAGTCATAAAAGGAAGCCTCTACAGCATGAGTCTCAATGCTATATGGCATCTTTTCGGCTATAATGGATTCCACATTCCCTTCGGCATTCCACAAAAACAGACATTGATGTAAGTACGATGGAACACATCGACTGCCGTGAATCCAATCGCATCTAAGTAGCACGTTGTAACTGGTCGATGAGTCCATAACAAAGAACGTTGTCGTTCTTATCACACTTCCCACTTTGACATCTAAAGGGAGAATCCCTTTGGCAGGAGATGGTACCCCACTAAAGCATGTTAGAGTTATATATGTGGGAATCAAATCACTATCTGTCTTGCCCAACTTCTTCATCATCTTGGTAAGGATTACATTAACTACAGCCCCTGTGTCAATCAAAAACCGACTCACAGGAACATCATTGATCTCGGCCTTAATGTGCAAAGGTCGAAGATGGCGCGTCTTGGCTTCTAGCGGCCTGTCAAATACAGCCTTGCTTTCTAATCGGTGATCCTCTGTCTGAGACTTGGCCAATGACCCAACCAAATTTTGCCTTTGGACTTTGCCTCGACCTGGATAACCTCCGGGTTCTATTGCCCAACCCATGATGGCCAAACTTGCTGATCAGCATCCTTTTGCTCTTGCTGAACCTCTGTTTCTTCCACATCCCAACCAGTTGGGATTATTGGTGCTTCTTCGGCTCGTTGAACATACTTTGCCACATCGCCTTTGGGAACCCATTTCTTTACCACTGGGTTTCCGTAGCAAACTAAGTAATCAAATTTCCCACTAAGCTCACCCTAAGTGCTCACAGCCGGGTTGCCTATCTTATACAGCTCCATGAAGAGTTTTTTTTGGGAGATGTTCCTTCTTGCCGCTTCTTCTTCGACCTTAATGGGGACTTCAATCTCCACCCACTCGATGTCCTTGACCACTGGCTCTTCTGCATCGCCCCACCCAGTTGGGGCAATGGGAATGCACACAGCTAGTGTTAACTGGGCGACGACTTGAGTCTTCTTTACCCAGCAATTAATTGTCACATCATCGTACGTCCTTAAGTAGTCATACTTACCACTGGGACAACCACCTTGTGCCACATTTGGGTTACCCGCTTCATATAGCTCCCTTAAAAATCGCTTAGTGGATACTCCCCTTTTCCTCGCCTTCGCCTTGACATCTATTTTATCCTCCACTTCGACGTATTCGTCCTCGTCATCAGGTATTAAACTGACTGACGTTTGTCCCACAGTCTCATCGACCAATGCAGCTGATGCCTCCTCATCGTCGGCCATATCATAGACATTAGATTCGCTCTCTAGTGGACACTATTGTCCGAGGTGACTAGGCAGTATATAATAGTTGGCAATGACCGGAGGCATTGTTCCAAACTTTATCATATGGTTTTCCTCCTCATCTTCCTCGTCCTTCTTGGGACGATAAAACTCGCTATTTTTCCCTCCGGCTTAAGAAGCAATGGTGTTCACTTCCTTCTCCATAGTGTCGTCGGTCTGCTCTTGACTGCTTTCCTGAGCCTGCTTGGCCTTCATCATCTGGACATACTTCTTCTAATTTCGCCTGCATTGAGTCCTCATCATCTCCTCTACTGGAATTGATCGGCGAGTGTAACAGTTATAATTGTACCACATGTCAGGCCGATAGGGTTGAGGCAGAAAACTCTTGGGGTAGGTATGCGGCTGACCGTGATTCCATTACCAGGGATGTGGCCGATGAAACTTTGTCCTGGCGACTGGAGTAATTGGGCGACTAAGGTCCCAATGACGCCTTGGGCATAGCTACTAAGGCATTGGTGCCTTTCCCTTATCTTGGCCAAGTCGGGCGAATACATCTAGACGACTGTCATCCGGAGTCTCATCGATCACAATTTTGAATTTTGGCAACTTATAATTTGCCACATCAGTTAGCACCATTTCCACTAGAGCAGTCTTGGGAAATGGATTAGCATCAACTCCCATGTCCTTGGAAGGAAAACCGATTTTGTCGTAGTCAATAGCATCATGCAAAAAATTCTGAAAGACCATACAATTATTAGTATGATGAGACCAAGTATTATGCCACTTACAATATTTTTTACCCTTAATCCGTTCAGGGCCTGGCATAACATGGCCATCATTCAATTTAATTTGTGTCCTTCAACAGCTGATCATAATTTTGATCGTCCTTAGAGATATCAAACGTAACTTTCCTCATTTGACGCTTGCCATCATTGGCAATCTCTTTAATTTTAAGTTCTCGCTCAAGTTTAGCAAGAGCCTTACACGTATATGGCCAACCCTTTATCAATTCAGCCAAACATACATCCATTGCGCACTCACAGCCATCATCGACTTAATTGAGTTCATAATTTACGTCTTTATAATAAGTTCCTCAAGAAAAGGCTTTCATTTGATCTTCCTCCCTTAATAACTGCTCATAGCGTATAGCACTAGTTTGTAGTTGGAACAAGTTTACAAAATCTCTGTCTTGGAATTTTTTCTTAAGTTCAAATGATAAGCCACTTTGAGCGATCTTTACAAACTCTTTCTCAAGAAGCGGAATAAAACATTTACTCCTCGCTCTTTTAAATCGTTGTAAGAAATTCTCTGAGTTCTGATCGGGTCGTTGTCTTAATTGAGCTAAATCGGCCATAGTAATCTCTGGTTCAGTTTTGTAAAACTATGAATGGAACGCATGTTCCATTTGTTGCCAATTTTGGATAGAATTGGCCGGCAACTTAATGAACCATGAATAGGCTACTCCAGCTAATGAGTTTGGGAAAAGCCTCAACTTTATGTAATCGCTCACTTCTCCGCACTGCATAGAAAACTTCCCTATATACCCTATGGTAGGCGTTTCATCCACACCAGTGAACATAGGGAATTCAAGAACTTTATAGTTTCTGGGGAACGGATACATTTGATCGACCCAATCTGGATATGGTTTCCGATAAGATGGACGAGTGACTGGTCGTCCTAACCCAATTTGCTCGTGTAGAATATTGGCCACTTGTTCTCGCAAAACATCCATAGGATTATAAAGATGATTGAAATGTACTTGATCATATGGATCATTTGGTCGATAATTATTCTGAGGAATAAATAAAGGGGGTATGTTGTTTTGGTGATAATTGTTTCAAGGCATAACTGGTGGGGGGACATCATATGGGCGATAATTGTTCTGAGGAATGGTTGGTGGGGGGACATCGTTTGGGCGATAATTGTTCTGAGGAATGGATGGTGGGGGAACATCGTTTGGGCGATAATTGTTCTGAGGAATGGCTGGTGGGGGAACATCGTTTGTCCTTAGGCCACCATCATTATTTCCACTATTATTGCCAATCAACCTTGGATTTGGGTTTTATCCTCCTTGACTAGAATTGGTGTTTTGGACGAATGTTTGGCCATTGAATGGTCCCTGGTTAATCGAAATATACGAAGGGGTAGGATTAGATGAACTAGCAAAACACCATTGTTTGGCACACCTACCAATATTCCTGGTATTTGGCCCGTCCCATTTGGCCTAAGAACATTATCATTAGGTATTGCCGCTGGGCGATAAAATGGATCATGGGGGCTTAAGCTATTCTGACCACCTTGACCATTTTGAACATTATTTACCAAACTGGCCGATGGATTGTTGACCCCAACCTGATTGGCTAATGGATTGTTTAAGAAAACATACCCAATATTAGTCTCCGGCCCTATGATAGTGTTAGGTGGGAAAACTGGACGATTGCCGCTAACTTGAGGATTATTGATAGCATTGGCATTTAGGCTAAGGTTAGGGCCATTAGGAATATTAAAACCAATCGACCTAATGTTGTTCTGACCATTACTTGCACTTGGAATAGCAATGTTCATAAAATTTTGCATGGTCTCCACAAAAGGTCTCAGGACGAGAGCAATATGATTGGACATTTGCTGATTATTAGCATGTAAAGCTTCATCGACCATCATATGTGCAGTCCTAGCAGTTATGGTCTCATAATCTTGCCCATTTCTAATTGAGGATCCTCTTCGTTCCGAACTACGGTAAATTGTCTTTTCTTGATATTCCACATGAGGTTGAATGATAGGTGGATGGACAATAGGTGTCTGGTCGATGGTTACATGAACATTTTTCATAGGTGGGGCATCGTCATGATCGGCGTTCCCTCCACTACTATGAGTAGTATCTAATCCAGTGCGCGTAATGACCATACCGTTAGTTCCTGCTTGACCACTTTCCATAAAAATTGACACCGGGTCCCACCGGGCGTGCCAAAAAATATTGACGTGGAAAACTTGCCGTAGACCAGCAATGGTCAAACTTAGTCTTAATATTAAAATCAGGGGCGTGATAAGGTTCAAACTCCTTCAAACACCCAGTTCGAACGGAGGTGTCTATTTAAATGGAAAAGAAGATCAAGCTTAATTAAACAATATTAAATGGAATGACAGTAAAGAAAACTGAAAGTAAATCTAGATTATGCTTTAAATAGAATCTAAATTAATCTAAAATTATCTTAATTAACTAATTAAACTAGAAGACCTAAGAACAATAACGGGAAAGATAAAGAACAGAAACTATTTATTTTAACCTCATTAAATCTAGATTATCCCTATGTTAATCTTACAATCGGAAAGAACAGAAACAACATTAATAACACTAGTTTAACTTAATCTAAGGGTTAATCTAAACTAATTAAACTTAGATTACATATGAATTAACTCTACCATAATACTAAACTAAACTATCGTAAGAGACAGAAACGGAAATCATTAAACTATCATATTAACTACATTATAATAAGAAAGCGGTAAAAAGAACAGTAATCAAACTAAAGATCTTCATTAATAAAAACTTACATGTACAAAAGAAACGCATGAATCCATGCCCATAGGTTGGTTATAAGAGTGGCGGGGGCTTTTTAGTAATGAAAAGAAGTTATTTATGTCTAATGACATAATAACTGCTCCCGCCTTGAGTGGTTATGGTGTAAGTGAAGGAGATCGTGCGCTAACTGCACAACAACGGTTTCTCCCACGTTCAGTTCCGGCTTGGTGAATACACGTGGTCGACACTCCTTCATTACACACATCATGATTACGCTGGAATACCTGCATGTGTTTTATGACCTTAATTGGCACATGTTTTAATTGCTTCTGGGCGATGGCTTCAATTGGCTTGCTTCGTCAAGACCTTTGGTCGGTCATCTTCCTTTGCTTGTGTTATGTTCATCTTTTCCCGATGATTTGGTTTCTTGCTTTTTTGACGATGCTCCATCCATACACATAGGCATATGATCACCCATTTGGCCGATGGTTTGCATCTGGACAATAAAACAATGTACTTTATCAGTCATCGGTCATTGCTTATTTTGCCTACATGCCCATCATTAATTATTTAGCCATTATTTTGACTAACAAGTGTGATCATCATTCTCCATATCTATCATGGCCCTTTTAAATTTAGTGTTATCAATTGTATAGGGGATAGTAAACATACATGGATCTTTGCACTTCGCATGGATTTTTCTTTGAATAACTGCAGAAACATTCTCCCCTACTCTAACCTTCTCACATCCTTTATGTTTCTGTTTTCTCTTAATTGTTTACTGTTTTTTTAAGAATTTAGCACAACGAGGTACTTGTTTAATAACATCTAAAAGTGGAATACTTACCACGCATCGGTGAAAAGTCTAATATAAATCTTTATTTTGTTCACCTCTTTTAGATCCTGCTAAAGCCTGAGGAAAAGGAGGTATTAGTTTATAGTCAAAGAGAGGTGGAAACTTACGCTTAGGCACATCATCGTCATTAGGAGTATCCTTGTCTGCAACGATGTTTTTCTCTTTTTTTTGCTACGATGATGCAGGGGCTTCCTTTATTGGAATCTCAACCTCTTTATCATTTCTCAAAACAGTTACACTTGCATTTTCTCATGGATTTACTACTGTTTGAGTAGGTAATTTTCCCAAACTTTGCGCCCCTAGCTTGCTAATTGTGGTTGCCATCTGGCCCATCTGATGGTCCAAACTTTGAATACGAGCCATCGTCTCCTGTTGAAATTGCAAAGTATTAGTGACAAGAGACTTAACAATGTCTTCTAAAAACATACCCAAATTAAAAGTTGAAATCGGTTGTTGTTTTAGAGGGTATAGCTGCCTATATTGTTGATATTGCTGACCACTTGGTCAGTTTTGAGTCGTGGGTTGATTTACTTGTGGATTCCCATAATTGAGATTGGGGAGATCCCTCCATCCTGAATTATACGTGTTCGAATAGGGATCATACTTCCTTTGCGGTTGTCCAGGGAAACCTCCTGCTGCATTCACTTGTTCAATGGGCTCCTCTTGAACAGTTGGGCACATATTGGTTTGATGCCGCGTTACCGAACAAATTCCACAAGCCTTCTGTCGAGAAAAGACGAACAGAATGTGACCCACGAGGAGTCACTCCCGCTCCCGTCGTCCAAGACAGTACTCCACCAGTCCAAAGCATCCCCGTCGAGCTGGAATGTCGTCAGTCTGACCCGAACCCGGTCATCCTGGATGAACAAAGCGTCGAGGACATGACTGACTCCTCTCAACCAGTCGTCCGCTACTGCCGGATCACCCTCAGCGCCACTGAACCTAGGCGGGTTCAACCCTAGAAGGTGATCACCACTGTCGTCACCTCGCGTTCGCTAAGCGGCGGAAGAACCCTCTCGGCGACAAGAGAGGCGTTCCCCCCCACCGCGACCTCGACACTCATCCTTCGTGCTGGTGTAGAGTCTCAGGGTAAAGCTGCCGCGGCTACTGAAGCCTGTCAGGCGGTGCGCTGCTCACGCGACATGCCACGACTCACAATAGAACGACGTTCCTGACTACTCGGCATCTACACATCCACCAGAAACAACAAGTATCAACTTGTCAGGAATCGCAAAACACCCAGCACAACGATAAACTAAAACAATTCACATTTCACAAATAGCATGCACGGATGTTCTAGACATAGAACTAACCCATCCCATGCTCAAACTTAACCGAATCCTGATCCTAACCCTGGGATCTACAACCTATGCTCTGATACCAAGCTGTCGCGCCCCGACCCGTGAAAGCCCAACCGGGCCGGGCGACGCAAACCAAAACCTAACAAACAGCGAAAAATTTTGGCGAGGGTTCCCTCTAACCTATTGGTCTCCTTAGCAAATCATCAAAACACCCTCAATTAAAAGACTATAATCAACCGAACCTCAGATCCAAAGATTACAATCCCAAAAGTTTAATATACAAATCCTCGGAGAGGGGAAGATTCAAATACAACATTTTATACTCCCGTAGGAGACTAGCTAACCAAGGGTCCAAAACTGTAAAGGATCACCACACCTCAGACTCCGTCTGGCACCGTCGCACCGCCGACCAACTGCTCGGTAGGGGCCACCAAAGAGGAGCTAACGCCTGCACCTACAACATGCAGCCCAGGTAGGAGTGAGCACTAAGCACAGCAGGGAAACTACACTACGACACACAGAAGGAAGAGGAAAACACAACAGTGTCGCCCCCAATACAGACTTGACTGTGCAGCAAGGGTCCCATAACCCTTTGCTGGTGTCCCTAGGCATACCCAACCATGGTAACCCCAAGGGACTGGGCCCATCCTGGATACACCCAGTGTCGCAGGG
Source organism: Narthecium ossifragum (assembly GCA_963920575.1). Lineage (NCBI taxonomy): Eukaryota > Viridiplantae > Streptophyta > Magnoliopsida > Dioscoreales > Nartheciaceae > Narthecium > Narthecium ossifragum. Next base: position 10,543,284 of record OY986966.1, read on the forward strand.
TTCCAGGTGTGGTCACCCAAAACAGACTGCGCCCACACTGGTCGCCACTGCTGCAGGGTTCCAGCTATGGTCACCCAAAACGGACTGGGCCCATACTGGTCGCCACCGCGGGCAGGAACAGACACTGCCTGGCCCGGACTAACCCCCAAAGTCCCCAAAGAACAAGAACCAACACCGGTTATACCCTCAACACTGGCTCGAGGCCGACACGACCTCTAAAACATCATCAAACAACAAGTGTACCAGTTATCGAGGCCTATCATCGAAACCAACTGAACACCACCATTCAAACCAGATCCAAACTACCCGACCCCGGTCCTATGGCTAAATATGAGCTTCCGAGCCTCAGGACGGCGACCCACAGATCGCCCACGTCCTAATCTTATGCAACTAATGCACAACACGATGCATGCGATGAACAAACGCATATAAAACATTTAAGCATGCAGTAATATGCGATGATAACACTGATCACTCACAAACGTTGTCGTTAAAACATTGCAAACTCAATCAAATATTAAATTTATATCCTTATTCAATTACTAAACTACTACGTAGACTAGTGGTGAAATCCGGAGTCGAACCACAGGGAAAACGTTGGAAATCAAAATCAATTCTCAAAACCCTAAAACTAAGCAAAAGAATCAAAGATAGAATAGATTAAACTAATGAAGAAAAGAAATAAAAGAGATAAAAGGTTGATCAATTTGAATCAATGGATAAGTGACTTAGGAATTACTCAATCCGCCCTAGTTTCACCTTCAATCTTCTCTAGTTATCCTCTTGTTCCCTTCTCTAAACATTATGAATCCACAGCTTCTTAAGCTTACATGAATTCCTAAAATAAGGTTTATGTTTCCAACGGCATAATCTATCTTTGTTTAGCATAAATCATCTTTGGTCCTACGATTACATTAAATTATTCTACTCCTAATGACCTTAGCATGACTTATCTTCACGTAGCATAGACTATCTCAAAGGTAAACCAAAAACCACATGAAAACCATCCTATGAATCTCTACAATCAATCACAGAAATCATGTAGGACTGAAAATACGTCAAGGAACTCTGTTCCCTCAACTCTATTAACAATAAAAGCAAATTCATAGGATCATGTCTTGAGAAGAATACAAGATTCAAACCAAAGAAGATAGAAAGTTATGCTAGGGTTTCATGAATAATCCTAAGTACGATAACTAGCAACTCATCTTTTGGATGAAAGCCATCGGGTTGGAGTATGAAGCTGTCACCATCCACATCCTCTCCTTCTTCTTCTTCCTCCTCCAAAGATTGACAAAAAGATGAGAAGTTTTGCTGGAATAAGCCATTTTTATAATAAAAACCCTTAATCCCGGAATTAGGGTTATGGCTAAGTTGAGTTGGACCTCTAGTGCAACTCGGAATTCCTAGTTTAATTCTGACTGCCTCTTCTGGTCGCGACTGGGTTCGACCTGTCCGGAATTTGGAAATGTGTCCAACACAAAAGATGTAGATTTGGAAGTATTCTGTCCTATCCCGAAGAGTTTGCAATATTTTGACTTATCTAGAATATTTGGCGAATATTCTCCCGGACATCGATGGACCAGTCTTCCAGCAGCTAAATATCTTCATCTTATTAAAAACTGCTATCAATCCATCAGGAATCTCTGAAAGTGTCCAACATGAAAGTTGTGCGTCTTGATGTCTTCTACATGTCACCAAAATTTCAGAATATTTGGATATAAGAATAATTTCTAGTGAATATTATGCTAACAGTTGACAGAGCAGTGTATTTCAGCATATTAACCGAATTTCTTGCATTTCTTCTCAAAACATGATTAAACCTGAAATCAACTAACAAACTATCAAATACAACTACTCTAGGCATAACAAAGCTAAGTTAAGGGGTTGAATCATGAACATTTAGTGACTTATTAAACACAAACAAGGTCTGGGCTCGGGACTCTGCCTGCCCCGGGTAGTGAACACATAATTAAGGTCAAGGACTGCTGCAGTGGTTCCACCACCAACTGCCAGCCAGTCCACCAGCAACCTGCATCGGGAAACAGCCCCGCAAACAACAGAAGGCACACCACACAGATAAAGCCCTCGGCGTACACCGGCATGCAAGGTTAGAGAAAGCAAGAGGGCCACTTGCCCACTTATTCTAAACATCCCAGGAGTCATCACTCTCCTGGTTCACCACTGCCCTTCATTATAAAGCTAACATGCTTAATGATATGTACAATTTATAAAGTTGTAAGAAAAACTATACATACAAAGCCCCGCGGGCAAAACCAATGAAAAACTCCTCCCTGTCACCAAAGGATCGATCTTTTCCTAAGGAAAGATCGGTCTTCCAAGTGATAGAGAGCCCCTGTGAGGACCCATCCCTCTACTCATGTAGCTTGTCGTGGACCGCAAGGGCAATTTGGTAAATTGCGCCTTGTCGGCTAGTTTCACACCCGCGTGTGCACACACTGACCATGTCTGTGGTAATGTTTGGCTAGAATGGTTAGCTGGACCCGGGATCGAAAGATCCGGGCTTGGGCTTGAGTTTTAGCCCAAGTCTAACTTTCTGCACCTAAGGGATCGATCTTACTAGCTAGAAGATCGATCTCTTAGTACCAGAAAGTCAAACCCGATTTGGCAAGGAAGATCGATCTCTTCTCAAAAGAGATCGATCTCTCTTGAGTCGGTTCGTTCGTCTATAAAATGAACGAAACCTTTTCTTTTGATTTTTTTGGAAAATTCGAGATTTCAGCCGTGTTCTTGCTGGATTTGACTTCGTCTGAGGAAGATCTAAGGCCTAGTAGCTTGGATTGAAGCTGTTATTGCATAGGTAGGGATCCTACATATAATTTTTCGGGTTTTTGGAGTTTTTCCGGTTTCATTGTGATCTTTTGCTTAGATCTGTTAAAATACATGTTTGTTTTCCATGATTTCACCGATTTTGGACTCGTGGTTTCTTGATCTACCAGATCCCAGAGTTTTGGGGGATTTGGTTGTATTTTTCGACGGTATTTCTCACCATCCGGTCACCGGAGAACCCATTCGGATCGATCTCCCTTGAGGGAAGATCGATCCCTTCTGGGGTGTCACGCCCAGCCCGAGCAGGATCGATCCCCCAGTGGGAGAAGATCGATCCTTGCCTAGGTTGAGGTAGCGGGTTCCTTGTCACGAAGAAGATCGATCCTTCTGGTGGAGAAGATCGATCTCCTTCGGTTGACAAGGACGAGTTTCTCCCAAGTACTAAGAAGATCAATCCCCTTGGAAAGGGAGATCGATCTCTTAGTGGTTGAGGGGTGTTTTCAAGTGGCTTTTGCCCGCGGGGCTTCGTATGACGATTTTCTTTACTGTCTTATACCTGGTACATATGTTTAAGCATGTTAGCACTATAATAGGGGCAGTTGTGAACTGGGGGAGTGATGACTCCCGGGATATTTAGAATAAACGGGCGGGTAGCCCTCCAGCTTTCCTTAGCCTTGCATGCCGGTGTGCGCTGAGGGCTTTATCTGTGATATCTGTGAGCTGTTGTTTGCGGGGTTGATTCTCGATGCATGTGTTGTGGCGGACTGCTGACAATTGGTGGTGGTACCACTGTAGCAGCTCCTATACTTTACTTACCTGTTCACCACCCCGGGCCGGCAGGGTGTCGTGCCTAGACCTTGTTTAATATACAATCACATACTGTTGCATGCTTATCTGTATATTCCTGCGTGTGCTCATAACATGCATTGTTTTGTGCATTAGTTGCATCTGTGTAGGACGTTGGCGGTGGGTTGATCACCGATCCGGGGCTTTCGGGTAGTCCGGATCTAGCTCTAGGACCGTTGTGGGTAGCTTGGTCCAGGACTCGATTTGTAGTATTCAGTCGAACTCAATGATAGGGTTAGATGACCTGAATACATATGGTTTGATGTTTAGAGGTCGTGTCGACTCCAATTTGAATCTGAGGTGTACCCGGTGTTCGGTGTTCTTGACTCTTGGGTCGAGGAGTGCCCACCGAGCGGTGTCCTTGCCCGCCAAATAGTATTCAGTGTCCTGTTGTGAGTCTGCAGTGTTTTGGGCCTGCGTTCACGGACTTCCGGTAGGGTTATGGGACCCTTGTGTACACCCAGAGTAGACTTGGGGGCGGCACTATTGTGTTCCCTCCCTTGTGAGTGTCGTAGTGTAGTGTCCCTGCTGAGCTTAGTGCTCACTCCTAGTCGGGTTGCGTTTTGCAGGTGCTGGCGCTAGCTCTTCTTCGGTCGCCCCTACCGGGCCGGTGTTTAGTGACGTGGCGGCATCTGGCGGTGCTTGAGGTGCGGCGATCGTCAGTTATACCTTTTGTTTAGTTAGCCTCCTACGGGAGAGATTTTTGTATAACTTTTACCCTGTTGAGGATTTGTATCTATTCAGTTTCAATCTTTGAGGTTTGTGATTTATTGTATAATACATGATGATTATGAATTGCTAGGGAGACCACTATGATTAGAGGGAAACCTTGCCAAAATTTTCGCAGTAGGTTAGGTTCCGGTTCACGTCGCCTGGCCCGGTTGGGCCAACACGGGTCGGGGCGCGACAACCCCATTCATGTCGAGCCAAAGATGATCGATCCTTCCTCCCAGGAAGATCGATCATTCTTGCGACATGGGGGGTATTGATAAGTCACTAAATATTCATAATTAAACCCCTTAAATTACCTTTGTTAGGCCTAGAGTATTTGTATTTAATTGTTTGTTAGTTGATTTCAGATTTAATCATGATATGAGAAGAAATACAAGAAATTCAGCTAAAAAGATGAATTTATATGATAAAGATTGTTTCGTCGCCTGTCAGGAGAATATTCGCTAGATATTCTTTATACGTCCAAATATTTTGGAAATTTTGTACGTGATAGAAGACTCAGAGACCTACAACTTTCATTTTGGACACTTGGCGAGATTCCATACAGATTAATACCAGTTTTGAAGAAGATCATGATACATAGCTGCTGGAAAACTGGTTCGTCAATGTTCAGAAGAATATTCGTCAAATATTCCCTATAAGTCTAAATATTATAAAATCTTCGAGATATGACAGAAGACTTGAAGATCTAAAACGTTCCTGTTGAAGACGTTCTCAGATTCCAAGCGAATTAGTGCCAGAATTGAGTTAAAGTCAGAATCCTGAATATGAGTTGAAATACGAAAAGAGGAAAGTCAAAGTTTAAGTTTAGATAGGACTCTAAGTCCAAGTTTAGGGTTTCTTTATTTAAAAGGCCTTTTCCAGCCGAATTTTTCATCTTTTTAACAATCTTTGGAGGAGGAAGAAGAAGACGGAGAGGATGTGAATGGTGACAGCTTCTTACTCCAACCCGATGGTTTTCATCCAAAAGATGAGTTGCTAATTATTGTACTTAGGATTATTCATGAAACCCTAGCATAGTTTTCTATCTTCTTTGGTTTAAATCTTGTATTCTTCTCAAGACATGGTTCTATGAATTTGTTTTTTATTGTTAATAGAGTTGAGGAAACAGAGTTCCTTGACGTATTTTTAGTCCTACATGATTTCTGTGATTGATTGTAGAAATTCATAGGATGGTTTTCATGTGATTTATGGTTTGCTAGTGAGATAGGCTATGCTAAGCTAGGATAGGTTGTGCCAAGGTCATTAGGAGTAGCATAACTTAAAGTAATCGTAGGATCGAAGACAATCTATGCCAAGAAAGATAGGCTATGCCGTTAGGAACATAAATCTTATTTTAGGGATTCATGTGAGCTTGTAGCCATATGATCCATAATATTGAGAGAAGAGAACAAGAGGATAATTAGAGAAGATTGAAGACGAAACTAGGGCGGATTGAGTAATTCCTGAGTAACTACTCCATTGAATCAAATTGATCAACCTTTTATTTCTTTTCTTTATTAGTTAGATAACTCTATTCTATCTTTGATTCTTTTCCTTAGTTTTAGGGTTTTGAGAATTGATTTTGATTTCCAACGTTTTCCTTGTGGATCGACTCACGACTTCACCGCTATTTCTACTTAGTAGTGTAGTGATTGAAGAAGGATTATAAATTTAATATTTGATTGAGTTTACAACATTTTAACGACGACGTTTGTGAGCGATCAGGTATCTTCCTTGTCGAGCCAAAGAAGATCGATCCTTCCTCCCAGAAAGATCCATCGTCCTCGCGACAGAGGGCATCCCATGCTACCCTGGAACAAAGATCGATCATCTTCGCCAGATGATCGATCATGCTCGGGCTCAGCATGACCAATAATGAAGGATCGATCCTTCTCCAGGAAATATCGATCTTGTTGGGTTCTCCGGCGAACTTCCGGCGATAAATACCGTTGGAAAACTCTATCAAATCCCACAAAATCATGAGATCTGGTAGTACGAAGGACCACGAGTCCAAAACCGGTAAGCAACAAACTAACAAACATGCAACAAGATCTAAGCAAAACAAAACATAATCAACTCAAACTCTCAAAAATCGGAAAAACAAAGTAGGTAGGATCCCTACCTAGGCAAGAGCTGCTTCAATCCCAGCTGCTAAGCCTTAGATCGTCCCCAATCGCTCCAAAATTCGGCCAGATCTGAGCTCAAGAACAGTGGATTTCAAAGGATTCAAGGAAGAAGGTTACGTCCATTTTATAGGCAAACGAACCGACCTATGAATGATCGATCGATCGTTCATGACGATCGCACCTTGACTTTCTGACACTAAATGATCGATCTTCTAGCAAGGAAAGATCGATCTTTTAGGTGCAGAAGGCTAGACTTGGGCTAAAACACAAGCCCAAGCCCAGATCTTTCGATCCCGGGTCCACCTAACCGTTCTAATCAAACACTAACACAAATATGGTCAGTGTGTGCACACGCGGGTGTGAAACAAACCAATAAGGCGTAATTTACCAAATTATCATTGCGGTCCAAGAAACAATGCGATCCACCGGATCGCGCGCTCGATGCGAAACAATCAAACGAGCGACGGGCCTGACCCATCCGGTCAACCCAGGAGTAGAGGGACAAGTCCTCACACCTTCGTTATTTGTATATTAGCTATAGCCTTGAAGAACAAGAGAAGTTAGACTCGTAATCTGTTGTTTAAGGGATGAAACATTTACCTCATTAACATGTTTTGAATAAGAATCAAGCCTAGTGCTAAATTGTTGAGAATTAGCTGTCATATTTGCAATTAAGTTTCTCGCGCCATCGGGAGTTTTATCCACCAAAGCTCCTCCACTAGCGGCATCAATCATGTTCCTTTCCGTGGGTAAAAGGCCCTCATAGAAATACTGGATTAGAAGTTGCTCACTAATTTGATGATAATGACAACTTGCACATAATTTCTTGAAACGTTCCCAATACTCGTATAAGGACTCTCTGTTATGCTACCTTACACCACAAATTTCTTTTCGAATGTTAGCCGCCCTTGAAGCTGAAAAATATTTCTCCAAAAACACTCTTTTCATCTCCTTCCATGTGGCAATACTCCCAGAGGGTAGATAATAAAGCCAATCTTTAGCCGAATCCATATATATATAGTTGTTTGCACTATATATATATATATTTATGTAAAAGTATTATGGACTATGATCTTCCATAAAAAAAATCACTTTTGAGTTTTCTTTTACCAATGTAGCAAAAAACTGAACTGATTAAAATTATTTACACAATGAAGGGAAATAAGATGGTGATAAGGGAATTATTTTTCAGGCGAATACCTGGGGCTCTGTTTGGTTAATGGGGTTAGACGGGGATAGTGGCTTAACCCGGCTTAAGCAAACCCAGTTTTCAAAGCCTGCACCATGATGTAAATTACTATACTACCCTCAACTATTACAAGTGATGTTGTTCTAATATTGCAATTAGGGGTGGCAAAACGGGTTGGCGGGTCGGGTTCGAGGTCGAGATCGATTATCTCGACCCAAAGGTCCAACCCGAACCCGACCCGTTTATTAAACGGGTTGGTTTGGTTGACCCGAACCCGACTCGTTAATAAACGGGTCAACCCGAACCCAACCCGCCGGACCCGTTTAATAAATAGGTCAGGTCAGGTTCCCAGCGGGTCGAGTCGGGTCAAACACATTATTCCAACATTAATTTTCTATTAAAAATACCATTTTATAAGTTAAGGGGCCGGTTACGGGTCGGGTCACAGGTCGTTAACGGGTCAGGTCACGGGTCATGGGTCGGGTCACGGGTCATGAGTTGGGTCACGGGTTACCATCCTCAACCCGAACCCGATCCGGTTATTAACGGGTCGGTGACGGGTAAACCCGAACCCGATCCACACCCGAATACCCCAAACCCAAACCCGCTAAATTCGGGTCGGGATGGGTTCACGGGTCGAATTGCCACCCCTAATTGCAATGTATTTGTTGTAGATGACTTATTACGTGATCTATCGCGGGCGACAACCCGGTTCACGGGTCCGATCTCTTCCTACGTGATAATATAATGTTAATTTATTAATCATTTGTATTTATTAATATAATTTCGTATAATTAACAGACATATCTGGAGGCATGTCGACATTCCCATAATTAAATTAATCTAATTCTGAGCACATTATATATAAGGGTATTTTTGGTATTATCTACAAATCCTACCCCTACTCCCAAAAACTTTTTCCTTATCTCAAGCAATCATTACTACTTATTTCCAAACACCAAAATGAGAATAAATTTATCCCAACTCCTTAACCCCACTTTTCTAACCCCAAAATTCCTTAACCCCCCTTAACCCGGAATAAGATAACCCCATACCAAACGGGGGCTAAGCTCCCATTTAGTATGGGGTTAGAAAAAATGGGGTTAAAGGGATGGGGTTAGAAAAGTGGGGTTAAGGAATGGGAGTAAGAAAAAATAGAGAGGAATGTGGTAGGTGGAATAGTGATAACCCTGTAAACATTAATTTGGTGTTTGGATAAAAAGTGAGGATATATCCCCTTATCCAGGGCGAGGTTTGAAAACATGACGGCACGTGAAATTTTGACGAGAGTTGCTTTAGCGGATCTAAAGGGATGACTGAGAATATTTGAAACGAAAAACAGTTTTGACATTTCAATCTGAGCCTTTGATTCCCATTGATTTGTGATATGCGACCCTGGATTAGTTAAGTAACAATTTTATCTCAAATAAGGATGATAGCTGGGAGCTGGGTCTAGTGGTCTATGTATGGAGTCACCAAAGGGGTTTATGGGCAAGGCCAGGGCCGGAAGCTTACTAGTCTTATTGTCACACCTAGATCAGCGACGGCTGTCAAGCCTACTCTGAAGCTAAGGTGTTGTTTGATTTTGAAAAATGTTTACCGTTTTCATTTTCTGTTTTTATTCTCTGTTTTCTATTTTCATTTTTTGAAAATGAAAATATGAAAACGCGTTTGATTTGAAATGTTAAAAAATTATTTTCTGAAAATAAAAACATAGCAATGTGTTTGATTTATAACTATGATTTTTGTTTTCATGAATTTAATTTTGTAAGCTAGTTATCATTATTTATTTTATATTTATGTATTCTATAGATCATTAATATATGAGTTTTAGATCTTTTTGTAATTACTATTTTGAAGCTATTGAATCTAATATAAGTATATCATCATACTTATATAAGACTATGGTTATAAAATAATCTGGCTGTGTCCTTATGGCGTTCTACGTGGCAGGGATTATTCTAGGTGGAGGGGGAGAGGTGGGGAGTTAGGGGGAGAGATGGGGTTAGTGAGAAGTTAGGAGGTGGGGGGAGAGGATGGTTACCCTACCATGTGGTAGGGTGCTTGCTAGTCCTTATATAAGATCATGTGGGTTGTCCTGGTTTGTCCTACATGGATAATCAAGCTATTATTTCAAAATTAAATTAGAGGGTTAATTAGTCATAGAGAGAGGGCAGTGGAGGTGGGTGGGTAGAGGGTAATGGGGTTGGGTGGTTACCCGTGTCAGGTGGCACAGACCCACCTAGTAGTCGTATATTTTGCAGTTTTTAACCACATCCACTCATTCTTTTTTTTATTTGAATTTTAAAATTTTTACCCTCTCTTACACACACACACCCCCAACCCCACCACCACCCCCACCCACACACCCGCCCACCCCCACCCCACTCACTCATTTCTCCTCTTCCCATCTACTTCAGCCCGACCACCACCGCACCCACCCTCCTCTCCTCGCCGGCGATCATCCTCCTCCAGCCCCCGCCGCTCCGATCTCCCCTCCAAGCGAGCCTGCGATCTCCTCCTCTTCCTGCATCCCATCCGAAATCTCCTCCAGAGCTCCACCGCCGCCATGAACACCTCCGGCAACGCCTCGAGGTCGAACATCTACTCAAGGAGGTCGCACGGGTTCTCCGCCACCACCCCCCGCCCGTCCAACCTCACCAACGCCAAGATCTACTCGCTGCGGTCGTCGAGGAACCCCACGGCGAGGGGCTCCAGTTTCAACCACACCGACTTCTACTCGATGGTCGGCCGGAGCTCCAATTTTGGAGCCGCCAATGCGTACGGAATGGTGCCGGCGGCTTCCAGGGGCCAGACGACGCCAAGGCCGTCCAACTAAGAGGAGGAGCACCTTGGCCCGCCCAATGCCGGCACCAAAGCCCGGTTCCATTACCAGCTTCCAATCGCCGGGACGACGCCAGCGCCCATGTTGGTCGCGCATTACCCGGCCCCCAATCCCTGCGTGTTCTTCCCGGCGGCAGGGGCGGCTCCTAAGAGGACAGCTCCTCTGGCTGCTAAGAAGGCCAATGGGCAAACCCACATGCTGAAGCCGGAGGACGGGACTACCATTGCTGGGGGCACCAAGGATCTCCACATGTTCGTGTGGAGCTCGAGCACGTCGCCCGTCTCCGATGTTCAAGATCGGGAGAGGAGTGCTCGATCGGGAGATCGGGAGAGACGAGGAACATTGTTTTCATTTTTTGAAAACGATAAAATACCGTTTTCACGTTTTCCGAAAAATACCGTTTTTATTTTCTGAAAAATATTTTCCAAAATCAGCAACCAAACACATTTTCAGCTTTGTTTTCTGTTTTTATGAAAATAAAAATAGAAAACGGCTAAACCAAACAGGGCTAAACTTTCCTATCCGTGATTTCCCATGTTCCTATCCGCTGAGTATGTATTGTAAACAATACATGGATTCCCAAGCTTGTAGAGGCTTTTAATTTAGTTTCTTCAGTCCCGATTTCTCTGATTTCTTCTGTGGAGAATGGGGTGGAGATCCAAGAACGCAATCTAAACTTGGCGCTGGTTCCTGTAGAAGCAACTGAGGCTGATGAAACTTTAGTTGCTTGAGAAGGAATCAGGCCCACTACCTTAAACCAGAAAAAACATACTTTTTACCAAAGAAATTTACAAGAAGATCAATATCATTGGTAAGGATATGCAGTTCAGACCAATTTTACTTTTCTCTGCAAAACCGGATTACTTTGAATGAAAAATAATAGTTCGAGTTATTGTAGCATTTGAATGAGCAATTTTAATGAGTTCCATCATGAAACATCAAATGCATGTCTCTGTCTAACTTTTCCCTTTCTCCATGCTTTCCTCGTGACCTTTCTCCCTCATTAATAACATCCCCCTTGTTAACCAATCATCAGATCAATAAATCAACCTTACAAGGTGGGTTGCGGTTACGCATTCCACCCCATTATTTAGCTTGATCTAAGCAACCCATATAATGTGGTTAAGTAAGGTTATAAGGTAATTTAATGTCGATTTAATTCATGTAGTTAGTATCTAATCTATAGTATACTAATCTAATGCAATCAACCTTATACATGATTGTTACCATAAAAAAATTAGCAAATTTTGAGGGTCAAAATGATGGTCAAAATTGGCACTTTGTGGGACTTAACCATCACTGATCATGGAGGACAACCGTCGGAAGACATGGGGGCAACCATATGAGGACATGAGGAGCAACATGGAGTGCAACCGTCAGAGGTTATAAAGTCATGGCAAAAGTAGTTTTTCTCTTGAAAAAGTTGTATAAATATCTTATAAAATAAGAGAATTGGAACACGAGCATGACCAATCAATGAGATCTCTTTTATCCTTATTTATCCTTATTCTTCCATTCCAATAATTGTACCGATTGGGTATTTGAAAAAAAAAATTACATAAGAAATGGATTCTACTTGGTCATTTTCTTGGCTCTGATCTTTTCAACTATTTCTAATAATCAATAGAGAGTGGATTTTTTTGAAGTTGTAATGGCAGCGAGGTCGATGTGTTGGTCACAATCTTCTTGGCGATCAATGAAGTGAACGAGTAGCAAGTTCAAGGTTAACAATCAAGGATTTGTGAGATTTATTGTGATTATGAAGGCCACCAACCTCATCAAGCGCTCGCCCAAGGAGCGCCATATCAGGAGATTATATCGTCTTTATATGATAATTATGTCTTTTAGCATCTTTTTTGGTTGAATTTTATGCAATGGTGCTGGGAATTGGATGAGTCTGATTTTGATTCATGGAGTGTAGGATTTCGTGGCATTAAAACATGTTTGAATTTGGTTGCTTTTGTCTAAACTATGCACTTACCAAGAATTAAAGACGTATGTTCAGTAATTTTTTTTCTATTTAATCAGACATTGATGAACACATATGTGAGAAATTGTGTCAGTGAGGGCGTTGGGCCGTCTAAGGAGAGTCGATTGAGTGGATCCGACATTTTGACAGTGGTATTCTCCTTGAGGGCGTATGACTGAGTCAGATAGTCAAATAAGCAATTTCACAACGTCTAAGTATGGATCAGGAATATATCTATATATATGTTAATCATAAGGGTGACCTACTGGGAAATATTACGGGTTTCTACATATGAGTAAAATACGGACAAGGCGTCACAACATTAAACATTGGTTTATATATTCTTTGACTTATATGTTTAACTAGTGGGGCCCCCTGTCATTTGGCAGGAACCCATCAACTTCCCTATTAACCATTAACCACCCACAACTCTCTCGTCCTCGTTAACCACCTCCTCCACTAAAGACTCCATATAAGGATGATAAGGGTTATAATCTACCTTAGGAACTTAAGAATATGATAAAAATATATAAATCTAACTTAGGGGATATGAAATAATGACATGCTTATATATTCTTTATAAGGTTGATTATGATTTTCTCAATCAGATGTTTATCTCTGCAACCACCTCATTTATAAGCCTTCGTTTGGTGTGGGGTTAAGGGGGGTTATCCCCCCTTAACCCCACAGTTATCCCCAAACAAGATGGGGATAAGAAATGGGGTTAGATGGGGTTAGATGGGGTTAGCAGTTTATCCCGGGTTAAGCCAAACCGGGTATTCAAATCCCCACCCGATTGCAATTACCACAATACCCCCAGCCATTCTCTCCTTCCCCTCTCCCTCATGTAAAGATTTGAGGCTTTCTCTCAGCCCCTCTCCTTCCCCTCTCCCTTGGGCGAGACCCTCCGTCCCCTCTCCGGCCAGCGCCACCAGATCTGTGAGCAAGATTTATCTCCAGCCATTCTCTCCTTCCCCTCTCCCTCATGCAAAGATCTGAGGCTTTCTCTCAGCCCCTCTCCTTCCCCTCTCCCTTGGGCGAGACCCTCCGTCCCCCCTCTGGCCAGCACCACCAGATCTGTGAGAAAGATGTATCTCCAGCCATTCTCTCCTTCCCCTCTCCCTCATGCAAAGATCTGAGGCTTTCTCTCAGCCCCTCTCCTTCCCCTCTCCCTTGGGCGAGACCCTCCGTCCCCTCTCCGGCCAGCGCCACCAGATCTGTGAGCAAGATGTATCTCCAGCCCCTCTCTCCAGCCCCTCTCCCTCACGCAAGATCTGAGATCTGAGATCTGATCTCCAACTCCTCTCCTTCCTCTCACCCTTGCGCGAGACCAGACCCTCCTTCCCCTCTCCGGAGCGTGACCAGATCGCTGAGATGGAGTATCTCCAGCCCCTCTCTCCTTCCCCTCTCCCTCTCGCGAGAGCAGATCTCACCCTCTCCTTCGCGCGAAGCCAGATTTGAGATCTTGACCCTCTCCGGCCCATCTCTGGAGAAGCCCTCCTTCCCCTCTCTTTCGTGTGAGACCAGCTCTGGGAGTTGGAGCCCCGATATCGTAAGCCCTCTCTTTCAAAGCTCTCCTTCCCCTGTTGAGCAGATCTGAGATCTGGAGCCACTCCAGCCGTTCTCTGGAGGAGCTCTCCTTCCCCTCTCCTGCGCTCCGGGCCAGATCTGAGATCTTGACCCTCTCCAGCCCATCTCTGGAGAAGCTCTCCTTCCCCTCTCTTTCGTGTGAGACAAGCTCTGGGAGTTGGAGCCCCGATATCTCCAACCCCTCTCTTCCCAAGCCCATCTCCAACGAAGATCTGATCTCCATCCCCTCTGCTTCGCATGAGAGCAGATCTGGAGCAAAATCACAACTTGGCAAATCTCTTCCTCTCTCGTGAAACGGGCGCGATTGGCGGCGACAACCCGATCTGGACCCTGTCGACGGCATCCTCACCGCATTGAAAAGGATATGGAGGATAGGCAGTGCCCTACCAACTACCAGCTTTGATTTCCTGGATCTTATCTGGCCCTACAGTGCGAGTCATCTCCTTGCTCAGGTTCGTCTTAGTAGTGGGGATCCACTTCTGCATGTTAGCATCAAGGATACCCCCATTGCAAGCTTCCATTTCTCGTGCCATCCATTTCTACACTGGAGTTGCAAGATGTGGTATTGGTTTTGATGTCTGTTATGTTTTCTACTTTGTTATTTCTTGAACGGGCTTTTGCTTAGCAAGCTTCTTTTAGGATGAACTGCAAATCCAGTGTAGAAATGGATGAATTGCTTGAATAATTTCCAGCAAATGCATGCATATAGGTTATCTTCATTGATTTTTTGTGGCATTTCGTCCATAGTTTGATGGTAGATTGGATAAATTTTATCAGTTGTATTTTGTTCAATGGGTTTCCATGGAATTGATGGTAGATTGGAATGTTAAGTTTGGCACATCACCTATATATAGTATCATAGAGTTACAATGAGATGAACAAATGTTTCCCTGCCAACCTACATTTTCTACTTTCTTTCTTTGGACATCCTTCATACTGCGATGTAGATGATTACAAATTAATTACATTAATTTGTTGTAGGTTGCAGTAGAATTGATATGCTTCGTTTCCACATATATTAGTAGGGTGGTATTTCATTTACGACATAACTATGTCTGTTGGATTGGTATAGAAATATGCCTAGGAGAGGGAATTGGTCTCAAGCAGAGGACAATGATATGCTAGAACTACTGAGGGACCGATATGTCAACAATTATGTCGTAAGCGGGCAATTCACAAAGCGTGCATGGCTGTGGGTTGTAGATCACTTCAACAAGGACCGTGAAGATTGTCAAAAACAGGACCTAAAGAACCTGAAAAACAGATTTAAGAACCTCAAAAAACAACATGCCGTCTATAAAGACCTCATGCGCAAAACTGGTTGGGGATGGAACCCGGACTCGAAGATGCCTGATCCACCGGATGCAGATGCATGGGATGAAGTAGCTCAGGTGGAGAACTATTGCCCATCTCTTTCATAACTTCGGTGTGATAACACCTATTACATGAAATTGATTACATTTTTCTGTCTATTAGGAACGGAAGTTTGCGATCCTCAGAAATAAAGTTTATCTCTTCTATGATATTATGAATCTCCTAACAACTAGGAATACTGCGACCGGAGAGTTTCGCTTTTCCTCCAACAGCAAGAAATCAGAGAAAGTAGAGGTAGTAGTTAGTACTGAGAGTAGTGCCTCATCGGATACTGCATGTGATACCCAGTCACCCCCTTCTCGTGTGTATCCATCTCGTGTGTCTACGCTGAACATTGATGGTGAAGACGACTATGTGGGAGGATCAGTGCCCTCTGATGACGGTGATCAGCTGCAGGATACACCATCCAGTCACCCGATAGCGCACAACACACAACATTCACGATATACACGAGGGGGGAGTACTACTGGTACGGATGGGTCTGGTTCTTCTGGCATCAAGCGTCCCCCTCGTGACTTAGCACAGAAGGCTAAGAAAAAAATGGCCGTTGCTGGGGATGATGGTACCGTCATGATTGCCGATCAACTAAAAAGGCGACTAGACATGAAAGCTGAAGTGCAACAACGAATTGGTGATTACTCAATTCCACACTGTATGAAGTTGGCGCAGACACTGGAGAATATAACCCCTTATCAATTGGTCAAGCTAGGTAAGATATTCAAGGACAGTAGTGAAAGGCAAGTATTCATGTCCTACAATAACGACTATCTACGGAAATTATGGGTGGATGAAATTGTTGGGCCCAACCCATCTGGATCATCATACCAGCCAAATATGTGGGGTACCCAGAACGAGATGTCATACATAGATCTTATGCGTACGCAGTTTCCTGGATTTCATATGCCTAGTGGAGGTCCGCCTTCTGAAGGTGACCCAAAGAATTAGACTTAGTGGTATATTTCTTCCATGATCTTTTGCTTTATTACAAGACTATATTATGTTATCATAAGTTGCATAAGTTGTTTGTAGTAACATAGAATCGAGTATTTCTTGTAGGGTCTAACACATCAACTTTATTGTTTTATCTTTGGCAGGTGGGGTTATATCTGGGGATGCATCTCTTGGAAAGAAGTGAAGGATTGTAGTTATGTGATGTGATGTTTTGGACATGTTAACTTTTGTCTTTTTGTTGTGATGGGATGTGATGCTGCTGCCATCACATGGTGTTGTTATCTTTTGATGATGTTACATGATGGACAAATATTATATGTATGTCTAGGTGATACTCCTCTATATATATGATAGAGGAGAGGTTTTGGACTGCCTACGCCAGATCTTGGGAGGCAGTTGTAGTTGGAGTATCTAGAGGAAGAAAGAGGTTTTCTTCCTTCCCTTTTTTCCCACATATGTAATTGATGCTCCTATTTTGTCTCATGCAAAGTGTAGTAAGATCTTATCTTCCATTTTGATTGTTTTGAAATCCTCTTTTTCCACCCTAAAATCTTTCAACACTATGTTCCTCAAATGATCCTTTTTTATATGATTTGGTTCTAATCATCTGTGTATAAGTTGTTTGTATTGTTGATCTCTGCGTGCCAACATAGTGCTGCAGGAATTATCATATTCTTTGATCTCTGGGTGCCAACAGACCTATCAATTTTACTTATTGTCGCAAATAGTAATGAGAAAATGGAAAAAAGGCTTGCATAAATTTCTTTGTTTGCTTCGATTTTTGACAAATATCAAATTAGTTCGCTTTTGACAAATATCAAAATGCTTCGCTTTTTGACAAGACTATAGTCATGCACAGATGAGTTTCTTGTCTTACGATACTTCGTCTGGGTCATCAGAAGAGGTGGATATGATTGCCCGGGCAGTTGTAGTTGATCATGCATCTTCTTCGTCACGGCCAGCGCCGAGGCCATGTCGCACTAGACCATTCACCGGACATGAAATGATTAATGATATCATGTCCGGCCATGAAAATAGATGTTACGAAAATTTCAGGATGTCAAAAGAAGTGTTCGAACGTTTATGTGATGCATTAGAGTCGAGGGGTTTGATTGAAAACACTTCCAACATGACAAGTCGCGAGCAACTTGGAATTTTTCTCCATGGGATTGGACATGGAGTATCGAACAGAGTACTGCAAGAGCAATTTCAGCATTCCGGAGAAACAATAAGCCGTCATTTCAAACATGTATTGAAGGGCATATGTAAATTAAAACGTCATTACATTCAGCTCCCCACGGATGGCGCTGCGGTCCATTCCATATTCACACAGAGTTCTACTTATACGCCATTTATGGTAAGTACTAATAGTTAGCATTAAGAAGTCTTAAATTCATGCACCTATGTTTATGCTAATTCGGCTAAATGCTCGAAATGTATATCGCAGAACGCTCTTGGAGCAATTGACGGGACTCATATTCCAGCAGTTGTTAGTCGAGAGTTGTAGCCAAGATTTCGTAATCGGAAGGGGTACATATCACAGAATGTGATGGGAGTCGTGTCGTTTGATTTACAATTCGTACATGTTGTTGTAGGTTGGGAGGGATCAACATCAGATATGCGTGTCCTAAAGTCGGCGATTGAAGACGGCGAGTTTACAGTTCCACGAGGTACTGAGTGTAGTAAACTGCACCTTCATATTTCCTCATAGGTGGTTTATGTTACAGCGAGGATTCCATTTCTTGCAGGGAGATTTTACCTAGTTGATTCTGGGTATGCGAACACAGAGCAATTTTTGGCACCGTACAGAGGAAACCGGTACCATATTAGCGAATTCAATAATCGCACTACACGCCGTAACGAATATAATGATCATAGGGACATATTTAACCATCGTCATGCACAATTGCGCAATCATGTTGAACGGGCTTTTGGAGTTCTGAAGAAGCGACTTAAGATACTCCAAACGATGCCTTCATATCCTTTCAAAGCACAGTGTAGGATAGTATTGGTGTGTTGCATACTTCACAACTTCATCATACAAAACGAGCAAGGAGATACATACTTATCTGGTAGATGTGAAATGGAAGCTACTGACGGTGCTGAAGCCGGAGCTCCTGAAACTTTCCCTCAGCAACATGGTTCCCATGCGGGAGATGCATTGCGGGACAGGATTGCAACACGATTATGGGTGAACAGATAAGTTGCAGTATGTACTCTATTTATTTCATGGTAAATATGCTTTCTATTTTGTCTTGTGTAATAATAATCACATTGTATTTGTGGTATATTATTTGTGCTTTTATAAAATGATTTGGCGTTATTTTAAAAATCCCACGTGATAATGTGGACCAATTACGAGGTGATACGTGGCATGTGGGACACATTTATATTAATATTTTATTACAGTACGATATTAGTAATATTAAAGTAATATTATTTTGGATGATGTGGCCCAATCACGAGGTGACACGTGGCATGTGTGACCCACTTATATTAATATTTTATTACAGTATGATATTATTATTATTAAAATAATACTATTTTAGATGACGTGGATCAATCACGACGTGACATGTGGCACGTGGGACCTACTTATATTAATATTTTTATTACAGTATGATATTAGTAATATTAAAATAATACTATCTTGAATGACATGGACCAATCACGAGGTGACACGTGACACATGTACCCACTTATATTAATATTTTATTACAGTATGATTTGATTAATATCATTTGCCACTTATCTTAACCCCATTATATATAAGGGCATTTTTGATATTAGCAACAAATTCTACCCTTAACCCCCCTTATCCCCACTACTTAACCCCCTTATCCCCAAACACCAAAATGAGAATAAATTTATCCCCACTCCTTAATCCCACTTTTCTAACCCCAAAATTCCTTAACCCCCCTTAATCCGGGTTATCTTAATCCCATACCAAACGGAGCCTAAAAGTACCAATAGTTTCAAAATTTTTTGTTCAAAAATCCCCCTGAAAGTGGGTTCCTTTTCTTTTTTGGTAAATAGACCCAACTCAGGGGTTCTTTTAATAAATTTACGGGCAGTTATATCCTCCGGCGTGAGACCCGACGATCCCTGGCAGCGCTGTCCCAAAAAATCCCCCACTAATGTCCCCATCCCACAATAAACGGCCAAGATTTAATCTCTTCTCCCACTAAAAAGCATCCACTTCCCGGTCTTGTCCATAACGTGGGGGCATTTCCGGAACAACAACCGAGGACTACTTAAGGCCGGCCATTTTCCCTACCGGTTTCAACGGAGGTCCACAACCCAATAATGGATCCAAACAATCCGTTTACTACTTTACCTTCGTATTCTCCGCGGGCATATATTAGCGGATCAGGTTTCGGATCAAAGAACCCAAACCCGTTGAAGCTATTTCTCCGGCCTCCAAGTAGGGCGGACGACCCAAAACAGGAGAAACCCATTGCGCGAAAAGAAAGCGGATAAAAAGACGCGCGGTATTCGAAACTCGAAAATTTTCTCTAAAGTCCAAAAACGCCCCTGCTTTTAAGGGCGTGGGCTCTCTTTAAATGACCGAAATGCCCTTAGGCGGCGTTTAAAATCGGGGACCATCGGTTACAATAGCACGCGCCGTAGACGGTCGAGATGACGTTAACCCCAGGCCCGGAGATCCTAACCGTCGTCCCAGCGGCAATCTCGTTACGCGACAGCTGTGGGTGCATCTTGGGTATTTCCAAAAATAGCCACCGGAGCCTGACACGTGCGACAGCTGACTCCGCCATCTCCATCGCATCCGCTGTTCCATCCCAAACACGGTTCTCCTAAAAGTTGCTGACGTGGCTTGCTCCCGTTCGGTGGGTCCCTGTGAAGCCTCCACTAACAACGCGCCAACGTCATCAAAGAACGCTGGACTCTGTTTTAAAGTAGGGAGTAGTAGTAGTATTATTATATGGTACGCTGTTGAAAAGATTTGAGAGAGGAAGGGGCGAGCGAGTAGAGCTCTTCTTCTTCTCCTACCTTCGCTCCGAGGCCAGGGCTAGGTTTTCTGGAAGGGGATAGGGTTCAGTCGCGACCTCGCACCGAAGGCCAAGGTTCGTCTCGATGTTCTCTTGCTTTTCTCATGGATCTAGGGTTTCTACTTGGTGCTCCTCTCTACTATGTTTTTTAGATGGTTTTGGCGAGGTTTTGGGATTTTTGTGGTTTCTCGTGGTTATTATTGGGATTTTGGGTAATGTTGCTCTGTTTCTCGTGGATTGATGGTGTTTACGCTGGGTTTCGTGGTTTTTACTTCATGTTCATAGCTAGTATTGCTGGTTATTAGTAAAAGGGCTCGACTAGATAGGAGTTGCTTCGAGTACCAAGTTGGACGTCCGAGTGGGGCGTTTCCTTGGAGAAGGAGTCTAGGGTTTAGTATATAATAAGAAGAGAAAGGGGTTTTGCTTCCAGCCATAAATTAGGAGTGTCGTCGGGGTGTCCTCTGCCAAGAGGAAAGGTGTTCTTCTTAACCTTGCTGGATCTTCTCCGCAGGTCAAGATCTTATTAGTTTGTGTGATGTAAGCTGCCAGGTTCTACTTATATTTGGGTTTTGATGAAGCATGCTTCGTAGATGTGCTAAAATAGTCGTGTGTATCTATTTTTGGGGGGGTTTAATGTTGGTTTCGAGATGTTTATAGCGAATGCAGTTTGTTTTCCTTGTTCCCTGTTTTTGTAGAATATTTTTTTAGGTTTTGTTAAGTGATTTCTTTCGGCATTTTATTTGCATACGCTCTGTGGTATCTAGGGTTTATGGTGTTTTCTTGTATTACATTGGTTTTTTTATCAGTTTTTTAAAGAGTTAAATCTATGGATTTTTCTCACAAAAAACCTTAGTGTATGCGTGTTGTGATTTGTTGCTAGAGGGATTTCGTTTGATTTTAGATGATATCTGATTATTTGGTATGTATTATCTACGGCTTTATGTATGTTGCTGTTTTGTTTCCGTTTCTGCAACAAGATCTTTGCCACTATACAGGGATCACAAAGTGGCCTTGTTGATCTAACATTTTTGTTGGTGTCAGTGTCTTTTTTCTGTGTAAATTTCTATTGTCTGTTTATATTTGAATTTTTAGAACCTCTGTGATTGAACTTATACTGCTTGATTAAGGGAACAGAATTTGCTTACTATGTATCTTTGAGTTGTTTGGGTTTCCATGATCAACATGCGATTGTTAATTTTATAGTCATGGATCTGTTTGCAGTAGTTACTCTTATTGCTTACCGTCATATGTTTTGGAAAGTAGTCTTCCATCACTTGTTTTCAAAGAGTTCTCTTTAGGCTTGCCTTTCAGACCTATTATGTGCTTTTAAGTCTTTACGTAATGTTCTTTGCATGTGGATTGGATTATGGCTTAATCTTCCATATTTAGTTTATTCTTTTATCTGATGATCATCTTTGTAGAGATGGATGCACAAGATGGTGAGAACCTGGAGGAACTGCCACCTCCTCCTCCAGTTATACCTCCAAATGTGGTTCCAATTAAAGTGGAACAAGAAAGGAACTCACCTTCCAAGAAACCATCAAAGCCAAAGAGGGTCCCAATGGCGAGACCTGGGCTTGCTAAGAAAGGACAGCCAATACCCCTTCTTAGTAATCATTTTAAAGTTGCAGTCCGCAATGTGGAGGACTACTTCTTCCATTACAGTGTATTACTCTCTTTGTTTGGATTGCGTAACAATTATGTCTTGTGAATCCAAATATGCATACGATGTTTGATTTATATGTATTCTGCACAGGTATCACTGAAATATGAGGATGATCGTCCTGTTGATGGAAAAGGTATTGGCAGAAAAGTGATTGACAGACTACACCAGACATATGACTCTGAGCTTGGAAACAAGGACTTCGCATATGATGGAGAGAAGAGTCTATTCACTATTGGATCTCTTCCCCAAGTGAATAATGAGTTCACTGTGGTCCTAGAAGATGTTGCATCAAACAGGTTTTCTTCCGAAAACCTTCAACTTGAGGGTTGAAGTGAACCTTGCTTATATCCTCTGTTTCATTCTTTGTAGGACTGCTGGCAATGGAAGTCCGGGCCGTAATGATAGCCCTAATGAAGGAGAGCGCAAGCGTATGCGGCGCCCTTATCAAACAAAGACATTTAAGGTCGAGTTAACTTTTGCAGCTAAGATACCCATGAAGGCCATTGCTCTGGCATTGCAAGGTCAGGAATCCGAGAATTCTCAGGAAGCTCTTAGGGTGCTTGACATCATCTTAAGGCAGCATGCCGCTAAGCAGTATGTGTTCAATTCTGTTGTAGCCTTTTACTGATTTTATAGTCTAGGGGACATGCAGCGCAATAAGTTTCTGTTCAGTCTTTCGTCCTTAATGTCTGGAACTCATCTGCTATAGGGGCTGCCTCCTCGTGCGTCAGTCATTTTTTCAAAACAACCCCAAAAATTTCACTGATGTGGGTGGCGGTGTACAAGGATGTAGAGGGTTTCACTCCAGCTTCCGTACCTCACAAGGCGGCCTGTCCTTAAACATTGGTATGAGCTCCATGCTCTGTTGCCAGAATTAATAAAGTTCTTTCATTTTTGCTCATTACTTGTTTTTCTGTTAATCTTTCATCTTCTTTTTATCCTTGCAGATGTATCAACCACAATGATAGTTAGGTCAGGCCCTGTTATCGAGTTTCTCATGTACAACCAGAATGTCCGGGATCCATATCAAATTGACTGGGGAAAAGTAAGTAGTATTTATGAGAGGGGTCAACTATTTGTCATTGTAGGAATCATTATGTAAGATCCTTTTTTTTAATCAATTTGCTAACAGGCTAAGCGCAGTCTTAAAAATCTGAGGATAAAGACAACAACAAGCTCAGAATTCAAGATCGTTGGTCTAAGTGAAGAACCCTGCAATCAGCAAAGGTTTGCTATTTGTTTTCTTTGGATTCATGCACCTCATAATATGTTGCGGTGTAATGTATGAGTTCTCATGCGGTATTAAGTCATTTGCTCGCAAGCTTGCTTTTTGTTAAGGATTGACGTAGATAATCTACATAGCATTGCAGTGAAAAAAAATTATTAGCAATTTTGCTGGGTTGATGTCAGTTCCGTCTCAAAGAATACTTTGTCCTCCTTGCCTTTAACCCCATCTTTCTTATATCATATCTTTAGTTTTGTAAATTTTAGTGATACAGAGGAATGTTCAAGTTGGTAGATGCTAGTGGGTGGATTCCTCCAAAGTTATTTCTTGTTGACTTGTAATTTTCGCATTGCTGTTGAAGTCTGATATGTGAGTTTTCTGAATATTTACTTCAGGTTCACTCTTAAGCATAGAAATGGTAGGGACGCCACTGGAGATGCCGAGGTGCATACAACTGAGATAACAGTGTTTGATTATTTCGTGAAGCATCGAAATGTAGAGCTGAACTACGGAGATTTGCCATGCATAAATGTTGGCAAGCCCAAGCGCCCTACTTATTTCCCAGTAGAGGTTTGGCTATGCTTCAGTTTCTTCATCTGTATTCTTTTGTTTATTCTGGTTGCAATGATTGTAAGTTCTTGCTTGGTCCTGTCCTTTAGCTTTGCTCGCTAGTGCCTTTACAAAGATATACTAAATCATTGTCAACACTTCAACGATCTTCACTGGTGGAGAAATCTAGACAAAAGCCTCAAGAGAGAATGGGGGTTTTAAGTGAGGTATGTCATCATTTCTCAGGCCTGTCAAATCAAAGTGATGACTGTACCCTTCTTAATATCAGTGCTTTTTTCATGTCTTTTTAGGCCTTAAAGCACAACGATTACGATGCCGATCCCATGCTCCATGCCTGTGGTGTGTCTATAAGCAAAAACTTTACTCAGGTTGATGGCCGAGTTCTTCCAGCCCCAAAGGTTAGTTCCAGTACCATGTGTGTGGTTGTGTGTTTATGTATCTAGTAAATGGCCCTGCAAATTCTTTTATACCGAGCATCTAGATGTGGAAGGTGCTTTTTCTTTCTTTTTATATTCTTCATTTTGATCACCTGCTATTTATCTTTCTTGGATAGTTGAAAGTTGGTAACGGTGAAGATTTTTTCCCAAGGAATGGCCGTTGGAACTTTAATAATAAGGTTGGCCTTTCTGTACCTAGAAAGTTTGATTTGTGTTTATTTTGGATACCCACTGTATTACCCACATCTCGTTTTCTTCCTGTTTTTGGATTTGCAGAAACTGATTGAGCCCATTAATGTTGAACGCTGGGCAGTAGTAAACTTTTCAGCGCGCTGTGATATGCAACATTTAATCAGAGATCTGGTCAAGTGTGGAAACATGAAAGGAATTGTAGGTCAAATTGTGATCCTGTCATTCTTTTTTTTTTTCCCCCAATTGCACATCATTCATTGAGTTGTTTTGATCACATGTGCAGTCGATAGAGCAACCATTTGATGTGATTGATGAGCAACATGAGTTCAGGCGTTCAGGACCTGTTGAAAGAGTGAATGCCATGTTCAATCAGATTATGGATAAGCTTCCTGGAATACCACACTTTCTTCTTTGCCTACTGCCCGAGCGAAAGAATTCTGATATTTATGGTTTGTTTAAAGAAGTCTCCTTTTATCATTGTTTACTATAAACATTTGATTGCCATTCGTGACATTTTTCTGCATTGTAGGCCCGTGGAAGAGAAGATGCCTTTCTGAGTTTGGTATTGTCACACAATGTATTGCTCCAACAAGAGTTAATGACCAGTACCTAACAAATGTTCTTCTGAAGATTAATGCAAAGGTATAGTCAAACTCTGTTCTACTATGGTGTCTTCATTTTGTATGCTGTTGTTGATTCCATCTACCTCTTTGGCATCCACAGCTTGGTGGAATGAATTCATTGTTACAAGTTGAGCACATGCCTAACATTCCACTTATTTCAAAGATTCCTACAATCATCCTAGGAATGGATGTTTCCCATGGGTCTCCTGGTCAATCTGATGTGCCATCAATAGCTGCGGTACTATGCTGCATTTCTTTCAAATTATTAGATAGTTCTGCGGACAGAATCTCATTGTTATATTATAATTAGCTGCCTTTTAAAGTTTTCTTTTGCCATGAAGTTTTCCTTTGCCATGTCTCACATGTGTTACTTTGTGAACCTCTGGGTATGTCTCACTGAAGGTGGTGAGTTCCCGACAATGGCCACTAATTTCTCGATATAGAGCTTCCGTGCGGACGCAGTCACCGAAGGTTGAAATGATAGATTCCTTATTCAAGCCAGTCTCTGAGAAGGAAGATGATGGTATAATTCGGTACATTTCTAACTATGATCATCAATAAATGTCCGCAAAGCGACTAAGCATCTTATTAGCTAGTTTAAGTAGTCTACGTGATTGTTGGATCAATGTCTCATATATGACTTTTCTAGTCGTGTACTATATCTCGTGTGTGCCAATGCACATGTCTCTGTGGGTGTATGGGTCTGTGGTTCAAGGGATGCCCACCTTGTATGTTCTCTTTCTAGTTACTAGTTTCTGATTTTCTTCTGTTACTGTCTGAATATTGTTGTATTGGTTGATATGCAGGGAATTGCTGATTGATTTTTACACGAGTTCATCTAAACGGAAGCCTGATCAAATAATTATTTTCCGGTATAGCCTTGCTTCAGATTTTTTAGTTTTTACCCGCCATTGTTGCTCATGCAGATATTTAATGAGTGGATCTATAGGATGATGATATAGGTTTCACAAGGACCTTCATCTAGTCATCTTTTGCTCAAAATATTGTTCTCATATTAATTGTGTATTTTCCAATTTCTTGAACTAAATTATCATGCTTGTCAAGGTTGATTATTATTGTTGAGGAAGCTTTTGGCTCATTTGTTTCTATTTGGTTGTAGTCGGAATCTTATGCCCAAATATTGCACTATCATATGATTTTTACTCTGAGCCTCTAGCTAGTCACCCTTGTACCTTATATATTTTTTCATCTGGGCTGAAAATTGCACCTTCTGCTATCCCATTGTACCCAAAATAAGGTCCATCATATTGATGCAAGCTTTCATCTATTTTTGCGTCACTTTTTCTGCTGATTTTTGTACTTGTAAGAGGTCCTTGGATTTTATGCATTTGATATCATACTTGTACCCTCCTGTGTTTAGGGATGGGGTCAGTGAATCGCAGTTCAACCAAGTCTTGAACATCGAGCTGGATCAGATTATTGAGGTTCTTACCCTTTTTTTTCCACAGTTTATTAGTGTTTGTCAGAATCAACATAGCATGTCATTTGTCTAGATTGATCTAAGGTGCTTCCTAAGTTTCTTTCTTGATTGCAGGCTTGCAAATTTCTTGATGAAACGTGGAATCCAAAATTTACAGTGATAATTGCTCAGAAGAACCATCACACCAAGTTTTTTCAACCTAATTCACCTGATAATGTCCCACCAGGTTATCCTTCTGTAATATTGAATGCTGTGGTTAGATATTTTAGAAACTTTTGTTTCGATAAGCGATGTCAAGGTTGCTGTTATTTTCCCTCCAAAGACTTCCATTCTCACATGAAGTATTTATGTTGGTTTCTGGTTCAACCTTCAGGCACAGTTGTTGACAATAAAGTTTGTCATCCTCGAAATTATGACTTCTATATGTGCTCACATGCAGGGATGATTGTAAGTTTTATTCCTATTGCTCATCTTTTCCCTTCATTGCTTTGTAGTAGTTGATTTCTTATTTGCTAATTCTTTATACTGTCAGATAGTCATTCTCTTTTGAGGGATCATTGGAGTTTGTTTCTCTCAAATTTCAAGACTTAACCCTTGCTGGATGTTAATTGGTTTAACTAGATCTCATACTTGTCAACAGGGAACTTCTCGGCCTACTCACTACCATGTCTTGATGGATGAGGTGGGATTCTCTGCTGATGCCCTGCAGGAACTGGTTCACTCGCTGTCCTATGTGTAAGTCATATTATTAGTTTTTGCTCATTGATAGATTTTCCTTAGACAATAAATTTAACAAATATGCTAAAATTGTTTTTGTTCCAGTTACCAAAGGAGCACAACTGCTATATCTGTTGGTAAGCATAGTTTCCACCTATTTAGTTGAGTGCATTTTCTTTGGAATGATGTGCATATGAAATCAAACTAGGGGTTTGGCACATTGTTAACCATGATCTATGCTATGCTAGCTAAAATGATTTATGCTTGAAATTTTTAGCCTTATGAGGGGCGGCATTTGCCTCTTTGGAAGTTGCTCAATGATCTATTAGACTGCTTAGTTAGGTGCCTAGACTTCTTACGGAAGTATTCTTCTTTGGAACTAAGACTTTGCTTTGTTTGCAGTTGCCCCCATTTGCTATGCCCATCTTGCTGCTTCGCAAATTGGTCAGTTCATTAAGTTTGAGGATTTATCCGAAACGTCCTCTAGCCATGGTGGTGTCTCATCGGCTGGGAGCATTCCGGTGCCTGAGTTGCCCAAGCTCCACGACAAAGTGAGCAGCTCCATGTTTTTCTGCTGAGCCAGCTGCTGTTTAGGTTTTTGTGCAGGCTAGCTTTTAGTTTTGTGAAGAAACTGTTGCTCTTCAGGTCTAGAAACCTACCCTATATCTAGTGGGCCAAATCAGATGCCATTAACAATAGGGCGATCCTTCTATCATTAGGTTTTTTTCTCAGTTTTGTTTAGGTCACTTGTGCTGTTTAATCCATGAAACCCCTGGATGTTGTTCACTTATTTAACCTGTTGAAAAATAGCCATGTCATGGAGAAGTTCGTGGACTGGGTTTGCTTTCATCTTGAAATCCCGAGTCATGCGGTTATATTATTCTATCTTTTGGTTTTTGATATTTACTGAAAATTTTGGTTTGGTGGTTGTTTCAGAATAAGCATGACTTCTTATTACGAAATAATAATAAAAAAATTGTTCGTCTTTTATTAATTGAGACGTTACGTTGAAGAAAGCACAATAATAGGTTACATGGCTATTAATATTCTCCCAGTAAAGCGGAAGTAGACCTCTCTCCAAGCGTCTTTGGATATTTACCTTCGAAAAATCCCTCAAGAATGCTATATTTTGAATCTAAAAATATTGAATTTAAATCACCCATAGGCCAAGGTTGAAGGCATAATTTTTTATATAGTTATTTGGTGTTTACGTTAAATAAGTGAAACTTCTTAACCGGTGATGATGCACCATCATTATTAGATTTAAGATCTAAATATCATTTTACGTCGGTTATGATTAATTATGTATTTTTGATGATATTTTTACCTCTCTGGTGGAGAAATTTTCTTTTTAAATCCACTTGTCTTTCGATTTGTCAATCGAATGACACTTTCGTGTTTGTTTACAAATCAGGCCGAATCCCCAAAGCTGAGACCAAAGTGCTCCTCGGCACGTCATCGGTTCGGGTTGGCACTCTCCGATCGCGTTTCTCTCTCCACTTTAAATGGTGTCTGACACGGCACTCGTGTAAGAGGATAGAGGAGAGAGGGGGATGGCTGGCGAGCCGGCGGCGCGAGGCTGTGGCTAGCGAGCCGGTGGAGAAGGCGATGGCAGGCCCGTCGCGCCGGACGCTTGACATGCTCCCCCGTAATATTATTCACGTAATGCCTGGTCATATGTAAAGAAATGCCATCGATTGTTTGTTTTGAAGAAATACCTTGTAATAACTGATCCCCCATCTATTCCTCTACTCGATGTACCAGCTGAGAGGGCCCACCCTCCCCCCCATCATCTCTCTCTCCTCGTTTGCAAGGCCGAGGGCGGAGAGAGCGATGAAGGAATCCGTGCTACTTGTTTAGGAGGGAATTATTAGTGCTTATATCCATTCGTTTAGGAGGGAATTATTAGTGCTTACAACCATACGCTGTGTACTTTGTCTCTCCCCGACGCTCCTCTGACCAGGCCGACGACGGTCGATCACCTTCCCCATCTCGGACTCCCCTGGAGATCGGCCAACGCCAGCGACGACGCCCCGATCTTCACGAAGCTCACCTGTCCCCGATGCCGTCCAGCGTCCGGAAGCATATTACGCACCGCGAAATCCTTCACGTTTAGTACGAAGAGAATCTGCCCTTCGGAGTGTTAGAACAGACGCGGGATGTGATAAGGGAGGTTCGACCTCCCAAGTAAAAACCTTTAATCTAGTACAAGGTGATGTAAATAAGTTTTCCCTAAGTTCTGGGAACTTTTGACTTTGTAGTCACTAATGAGTCGTCGATCGATGATTTTTGCATGTTCCTTCTGTCACTGCTACGCAAAACTCGATCATTAATTGAAGGTATTTGTACAAAGTATTCGTCTAATACAAATCGAGGATTTATGGAAGGGGGGTGCAGGTCGGCTGGAAGATGCAACGCAGAGGAGACGATCGCAGGTGGGAAAAAATAATGGAAGAGGGAAGGGAATAGGGTTTGCAAGGGCGAGGGCGGAGAGAGAGATGAAGGGATCCGTGCTTTTATGATGGGATTTCATTCTTTTAGGAGGGCATTATTACTGCTTATAACGATACGCTGTGTACTTGAACTCTTCCCGAGGGTCCTCTTACCAGGCCGACGACGCTCGATCACCTGCCCCATCTCGGACTTCCCTCGAGATCGGCCAACGCCACCGATCTTCACGAAAGCTCACCTGTCCCCGATGCCGTCCAGCGTCCGGACGCAGATTAGGAAACGCGAATTCCTTCACGTGTAGTACGAAGAGAATCTGCACTTCGGAGTGTTTGCCACGTAGGCTTTTCTTCCCACGCGTTAGTACCCAGCGATGATATGTGACACCTGCCGTGCGACGTCCGCTGGACGGCGTTAAAGGAAGATGACGGTAAACCGGTCACGTGACCGGTTTTGAAACTCTTCCCGCGCACAGAAGCTGTTTTGGACCAGCACTCCCGCCGCTGTCAAGAGCTATTTAATGGCCACGACTCACGAGCGAGAAGGGGCAAATAAGACGACGACCTCGCCCGCCGAATTCGGACGAAACCGCCCACGGCCACGGCCACGGCCATCGGAAAGGCACCATGTCGAGGAGGCAAGGATCGACCACGACTCTAAAAATCAGCAGCGGAGCCATCGCAACCTCGAGGGGGTCGGACACGATATGCCAGTGCTGGTGCGGTAAAAGGGCCCTCTTAATGACCACTCGGACAGAGCAGACCGACGGCAGGACGTACCTGGCCTGTGCAACACCATGGGTGAGATGCTGTTAGTCCATTCTCGCCGCACTGTTTAAGAATTCCGTAGCTACCCCTGCTGACCTTGTCCATTACTTGCGTTGGCGTCTACAGGAGCATGGTGGCTGCAACTTCTTCATCTGGTATGATGAAGACATCCTCTATCGGATGGAGGCTGAGCTGACCAGAGCACACGCGAGCGCTGGTACAAGGTTAGTGGATGAGAGAGACGTCATGGTGGCCCGGCGGAAGCAAGAAAACCATCAATTGAAGCTCGAGTGCGAGGCATACCAGATTGCTGTAATATTGACCTCCACTATTTCTATCTACTGTACACTGTATTTCATTGGCAGGTCATAACTGCACGTATCTACCCCTATTATACAAGTAATCTGTCCACTTGTAAGAATTATTATGGTACTCCTTGGCAGCTTCCAAGAAATATTTTGCTACTTTTATCTTCCTCCCTCGCGTTGTACCTCCATCGGTCTCCGCCGCACTCTCTCGCCCTCGCTCTCTCTCTCTCTCCATTGATCTCCGCCTTAGTCTCTCGCCCAGCTCATCTTTCTCCCTCCATCGCTCTTCGCCGCACTGTCTCGCTCCCTCCCCACTCGCGATACCTATACGCATAAGTAAGGATTCCATGTGAATTCTAGAAGTAATTCATCGATGAAACCAATAAATTCGTATGGAAGAAAAGGTTGTTCATCAAACATAAGGGCACTCTCGGCCCTCGCTCGCTGCCTCCTACGCTCTAAGCCACCCTCTCTTTCTCGCCCCCTCTCGCTCTTCCTCCCTCGCTTTCTCCCTCCCTCCCTCTCAGGCAATCTCTCTTCCTTCCCTCGCTCACTTCCTCCGTCGCTCTCCTCCTATAAAAGGTAATTGGGTATTCTTTACATTCCCTCTCTCTCATTCCGATGTGACGAGAAGAAATGGAATGAATTATTTGAGGAATACTACTAAAATATGTTCTCTACCTCTATCGCTCTGTCTCCACCTCGGCCTGTAAAGAATACCCAATTACCTTTTATAGCTTTTCCCTTAATCTGACGAATTCCTTTAGTTTCCTACGCATTTCTTTGATAGTTCGGAGCAGTCTTTCATTAGTAGTTTATTTGCGTTGTTCCTCTTTTTATAATAAAGTCAGGGAAGGAGAGCGCGGGAAGAGGGAGGATGTTGAGCAAAACCTCGAGATAGAGATGATGAAAGGGTTGAGATGAGGAGAAGGAGAGAGGTAGTGAGTGAGTGACCTGGAGAGAGATAGTCAAAAATGTCGAGAGGTGACAATATGACCCCGTAGACAAGTACAATGATGATGCATTAAATGCAGAAGCCCTTTCGTTCTATGAGAGATAGTGTCAGAGATAGAGACAGAAATGTGGTCCCCACCACCACCCCGTCAATCTTCATCGGAGGTCCCCGATCAAGATCCAACGGCTGGTTGTGTGCATCGGTGGTAGAAAAGCAGGTGTCAATTGAGGGACATTTTCGTGTTTCGTGACAAAGCAGAGGAAATGCATAAATTCAGGACCAAAATACCCCCGACGAAGTCTCTGTCTCTGTCATCATTTAATGCCACATCTCTCATCATTTAATGTCACCTCGCCCATCCTTTTTTAATGTCACCTGACACAAGTATGAGAAAGAGATAGAGAAATGAGAAAATTTCTCTATCTTACGTGAGGATTTCTTTACTTAACATATGATTTCCTCACTTGGCATATGAATTCCTCACTCATCATCCTTTGGATTTGATGCCACCTGACACAAGTATGAGAGGGAGAATGGAGGAAATTCCTTACTTATGTAAGGAATTCCTCACTTAGCATATGCATTCCTCACTTATAAGAGGAATTCCTTATCTTATTTAGCCAATGAGTGTCCAGTGATCCCCATGTTTCTCTCTCC
Source organism: Narthecium ossifragum (assembly GCA_963920575.1). Classification (NCBI taxonomy): domain Eukaryota; kingdom Viridiplantae; phylum Streptophyta; class Magnoliopsida; order Dioscoreales; family Nartheciaceae; genus Narthecium; species Narthecium ossifragum. Next base: position 10,575,694 of record OY986966.1, read on the forward strand.
ATGGACTCTCTCTCACTCTCTCCACCTGGTCTGCTCTCTCCATCGACTCTCGCCCTCCGCCCATCTTTCTTTATCCTCCTCGGCCTCGAGGCGAGAGTTCCTCCTCGGCCTCGAGGCGCGAGTTCCTTCTCGGTGCCTCGACCTCGAGGAATCCTTATTGATGCATATGATGATGCATTTAATGCATATGACATGGAGAGAGAGAGAGTGCATGGTGGATAGAGAGTTGGAGAGAGAGAGGGAGGGAGACAGAGTGACAGATGGTGGATAGAGAGACGGAGAGAGGCATTAATAAGGATTCCTTCTGCTCTATCTCCTGAAGAAACTCTCTCTCTCCACATGGTCTTCCCTCTCCCCCTAGTCTTCTCTCTCCACCCATCTTTCTCTCTCCATCGGCTCTCTCTCTCCACCTAGCCTTCTCTCTTCAGCTGGTCTTCCGCTTATGTTTGGAGAGAGAAATATGGGTGGAGAGAGGGAGTCGATGGAGAGAGAAGACTTGGTGGAGAGAGAGAGAGTCGATGGAGAGAGAAGACTAGGTGGAGAGAGAAGAGAGAGTCGGGGAGTTGACAGAGCAGTTGGGCAGGATGGAGAGAGAAGACCAGGTGGGGATAGAGGGGCGGCTTTGAATACATTTTGCAAGGAGTGTTCCTTGCATAAGTAATGAATTCCTTAATTATGCACATATGAGTTGGTCTCCTAGTCCCCTAGGCTAACTGTAGCCCTTACATCATTTGGCTTTGAATACTTCATATTTACAAGAATTCCTCACAAAGAGAGGGGCGGCTTCATATTTAGAAATAACTAAGCAATACTTTAAATTTACAAGGATTCCTTACAAATAACTAAGAAATACTTCAGATAACGAACGAATCATCACATGCCATGGCTCCCACCGCACATAAGGAGAGATACCCCCAGAAAACCCTCGAGCTTCCGAGGTGGCCTCCGGTTCAAGTAGAGCGGCAGCTCCACGTACCCTGACATGTCTAATCATAGGCATTAAATGCTGCACTGAGTATTAAATGCCACATGCGATTGAGCATTAAATGCTCCCATCTCATTCAAATGAGCTCTCCGAGCTCAGCGCATTTTGAATGTGTTCAAGATGCTAGCCTCGTCTCGGACCACGAACCTCGAACCTCCGACCTCGACTCCTGCCTCCGATGGCCATATTCCAATCGACCAAAAGCCATCGGGCATTTTGGATGATCTGGAGAAATATCTTCCCATGTCATATCAAATTTACTGAGATTCCTTAGTTATTTGTGAGGTTTCATTAGTTATTTGAAGTATTTTTTTTATTAATTAGGAGGATTCCTTAGTTATTTGAAGGAGAGGGGCCTAACGTCCCATTTGCTCCTTCTCACCTAGAGATATCTCACCCTCGTCAAAAGCAACTTCCTGGGAAAAATATCAGAATTACCGTAATATTATGAAGTATTACTTCAATTGAGCTTCCTATTCCCTGAATAACGTGTGAAGAGAGCTGGACGCCTCGTCATTAATATATACAAATCTGAGAAATAATAAAGACAAAAATGGAGCAAAAACAATTCGTGTTTCTTAGTATCACTTAAATAGCAGCTACATCTCTACAAATAATGACACATCGAGGGAGGGGGCAAATGGTGCTAGGAAGGTGGAATCCGGTAGAACAGGGGAAGGGGGAGATGATGGCTTGGCAATGGAATCCGGCGAAGCAGAGCAGGGGACAATATCGTTCTCCTGACGCACCTGCCATGGATATCTGTGTAGAAGGTTTCGGTCACCCTTGCTGCGAAGACGAAGCCGGTGCCGGGATCAGGAGGTTGCTCCACGGCGCTTTGATCTTGGAGACATGATTGGACGATGTGACATGCGTCGACGACGCCGTACAAAATACCTTCGAACCTTCCCTCGTCGATATCGTAGCCCTGCTTCATCCTCCAGAAGGCGTAGCCGGTGAGCAGGCTGTCGTAGCCAGCTTGGTGACCGGCGGCCTGGATGTCGATGTGCAGGAGTTGGCACATCTTGACGAGTCCAATCTCCCCGCCGCAGAGCCCGTCGCATGACTTCGCGATGTGCTTGACGTCGAAGACCACCCCGAGCAGTGTGCTGACGAGGGCGATGAAGTCATGCAGAGACTCTGGCAGGGGCGATCCGGTTATCAGCTTCATGAGATAGCCGAGGTCGTATAGGCCGTGGAAAGTGATCCAGCGCGTGTTTCTCACGCCGCCTGCGACCACCTTATTCACGAACATCTCGCCGAAGTCGACGGCTTTGATCCCGTCACGGCGGTTCTTCTCGAAGTCAATGCCACTGCTCCGGAGCAGAGCAATGGAGGCTGGGTCGTGGGCTTCGTCGGCGCCGGCGGAGGGGTCGAAGTCGCGGAAGTTGAACTGCCAAGAGTTGGCCGGGAACGGAAACAGCGTGTGGCCACTGTCGTCGAAGACGGAAATGCCGAGCTGAATGAGTTTCGTGGCGTCCACGTTGGCCTTCATATCGGCGTACCGCTGCTCCTCCGACGCGTAACGGGGAGTCTTCCGGACCGGGCAGCCCGGGAACTCGGTGTCGATGGCGATGTACCGGCAGGATCTCCTGAGGTTGGAGATGACCTGCAGCTGATCCCTCGAATTCTCAGACCAAACCAAACGAGACGACATGGCTAGCTTCCTGGATCTCTCCTTCTTTCTCAGTACCCAATTCTCTTGTTGCTCTTATTTGTTCTCTCCTCCCGATCACTTCTCCCTTCTATATATACATAGGTTTGGGCTCCCTTGTATATATATATACGGGAACTCGGAGTCGGAGTCGGATTAAGCTGACGTTGGATCGAATCCGCGGTCCGCATTATTTAATAATAAGTATCAAACATCATGACCTGATCCGCCTGCCGTTGTTCCGACATGGACACGGCATTCAATCCAACGGCCCACTCATTTCTATACTGGGAATTTTGTAAATAACCGTCGGTCTAGATTCCTAGTCGTATTAATAAGGGGCAAGTGTTGCCTCGTCCTAATATAGAACCTATTACTATGTTAGTTAAGGTCTTTCCTAAGACCATACGTAAGGCAAACACCTTGTTAGCCTTGTTAGCTTGGAAATGAAGATGTTAATATACTTAAACTAAATTAACCAAAAGAATGAATAAATAATGTTATGAAGGGAATAATTTAAAGAAAGTGTTTGAAAAGATATAACTCTACAGAAACTATCGTTTGTATCTAAAACCCCGTAATTTAAAGTAAATGATATGAAGAAGAGACATTGAAGAACGAAGAAACGAGTTCATCTCATTAAACATAATACCCGAAAACGATCTTACCTATAGATCGCAACGATCCGAAATATGGCAAATGCTCGCCCAATTGTGTCAGGACCGTTCTTGGTCGACCAAGTACTGCCAAATGGATCAATGATCAATGGTCGGCACCTGAAAACATACTACCCTTCAATGGAAACCTAAATCATGCAGGAAAAGAAATTATGCGATCGATGATAAATGGAAGTATGAAAGACCTGGAAGAAGAATGATTCCTTAGTTATTTGTAAGCACTTTAAGTTCACAATGATTCGTTAGTTATTTCTGAGGATTCTTTAGTAAGTGGAAGACTCTTCAGTTATTTGTCAGGAAATACTGAGAATCCGATTAAATTTTTAAGCAATTGAGATCTCTTCCATCGGAACACGCTTTTTTAAATATTATGTGTTATTTGTGAGAATTCCCAAAAAAAGTTAAAGTATTCGTTATAACAAGCGATGGAGGGAGAAAGCGAAGGAGGAAGAGAGAATGAGCCGAAGGGAGAGAGAGAGTACGGGGGGAGAGCGATGGACGATGAGGGTAAGCGAGGGATGAAGACCGAGAGAGAAGCGTGGGAGTAACATATTTCAGGAGTTTTCTTTGTGATCGTTACGTCTTGACCAAGTTTCGTAAAGATTGTCATCGTTTTTTGCAGTGACATATGATGACGTTTGCAAATCTGAGCGATGATATTAGGACGACATCGTCCAACTCAGCTAGAAAGGCTGTCGGCCATATGTATTCCGCTGTCATGTCAATCATTGACCGGTTAGCCATTTTTTTGGCTTAGCTTTCGCTACCGACGCGATCACCGAGGAGTTTGAATTTATGAGGAGATGACCGCATCAGGTATGATTTGACAGCTTGCTTGTTACCAACACCGATTGATCATGATCATTCTGTACGAACTCGGATCACCATCTCGTTTTCATTCTCTCTCCACATCGCGTGAAATCCTGCATTTAATGCGGCGCACTTTATTCTGACACTTGTAGCCTTTGGGCTAAAGTCTTGTGGGCAAAAGAGGACTCTATATTGCCTCGTGTTGCGGCGCTTGCTTGTCTTATTCTCCTTTCCCGATTTGGACACACGTGAGCATAATAAACAAATATGGGCGACGGCTACCCTGCCGATGTGGACGATGTCGTTCAACGAGAACCAGAAGATCATCGACCAAAAGAAGGAAGACTTCGGCCAAGGACGATGGTAAAATTGAGTCCTGACAATATGACAACTAAGGCAAGTATAATGATGCTACATTCAATGGGCAACACCTTTTTATGGGAGAGAGTGTCAGAGAGAGATACAGAAAACGGTGACAAGAGAGATGCTACATTAATTGCACAGTACGCTGCGCAGGACGGAAAGAGGCCGAAAGCATTGTCTTAAGGAAAAACATCAGAACTACCCTAACTATGAAGTATCGCTTCAAGAATTGTTTTTAATATCTGGATGACATTTCAATCAAATATCTTTCTCTCTTGTTGGTTTCTGAATTCCTCTCGCTCGCTGTTTCTCTCTACCGTTGACCTTGTTCAACCGTTACGTTTAAAATATGTCCTTTTGTGCTTGTGACATTATCAGCTGTCCTTCTCAGAAGAGCATTCTCCCTCATTCGTTGCAACTGTCTTTCTTTTTCGTACCCCTCGCCCTCCCCTTTGGGTGATTGGCGGGAAAATGAAGGGACGGGACTCGCTTATGCAACACGTGGCGAAATCACAACATCGTTCGGGATTTGAAGCGTAGTGGTCCTTCAACTGACCTCCGCCTCCACTCCTCTCCAAACCCTGTTCCTTTTACGGACTTCACCTCATGCTCTCTCCTCTTTTTCCTCCCCACAATCGGGTTTAAATAGAGAAGTTATTTTCGGCCAAAACGCACCCCAGCGATACTTCGCTCCAGCTAAAATCACTTCGGCTATCTCCCAGCATCATAACCGCGATCGTCTCGGCGGCATTATATCTCCCAAGCGTCCTCCCTCCTTTCATAATTCCGCCTACAGCAATGGTGACGAGACGCCGTCGGGAGAATGACGATCCGGAATCCGAAACTAGCAGCAGTTTCGAACAAGAGAAATACCAGATACGGAAGCGCAAGGCCGTGAAACAAGGAAGATGCAAGATTAATGGCCGTTGCCACTCGAAGGGGACCCGTGACATCTTCTATCTGTTGAACGCTGAACACAGAGCTATCCTCGCTCGCACACCCTTCCGCCTAATCTATGACTTCCCCCCGGTGCCCGAAGACACTCCCATTCTCCGGGAGTGCGTTTATAGATGGAGGGGCAACGGCGTGTTTAAATTTGGCCAAAGTAGACTGCGGCTCACCCCGGTGCACACGTCCATGATTCTTGGACTGCCAAGGGGTGGCAATTTGGTTGATCTCTCCGGCGTAGGCCTCGCCGATACCCCAGCGTTCTTGCATAGGCACAACATTCGGCCAGAATGTACTCGAAAGGACGCGGAGAGGACGATGACAGCCCTTGCGTCCCGAGACCGCCCGGAGGACCACGCCGACACGGTCCGGTTCTACCTTGCTCATCTATTCGCAGCCGTCTTCTTCCCGGGCACGGCCTACAAATGCCCCTATCGGCTGCTGTCATATCTTGACAATTTGGACGAGCTCGGCACCTATGCATGGGCCAAAGCCGTGCATGCCTTCATACTCTCCTCCGTGAACGCCACTTTCGTGCGGATCAAGAATAAGGAGCGGGATGCGGGCCCACGCGTGAACGAGATGTACCTCAATGGCTGCACCTTGGTGCTCATTGTAAGGGCCTCCGCTTTCAATATTTACAATACCAATTCCCCCGTTCTTTGAATCTTACTCTAGACTGTCAATTGTTTCCGTTTGAATTCACAGGTTTGGTTTTGCGAGCACATGTGGTGGAAGATACCCGCTGCGCCGGGATCGTTCCCCTGGGTCCGCAGATGGCATGGGACAACCGCACAGCGCCGAGTGGCGCTTGAGGAGTGTATGAAGAAAATGACAAGAGAAGATGTAATGGAATTTTACGAGCTCATTTAAGTTTCATGCGAAGGAATTATTCTTTCTCGACAGACTATATTTCTTTTATAGGACTTGCGCTGTTTGTGTGCAGTGTTGGTTATCGCTTTGTTAACGATCGCTTAGTTTTTCTTGAAGCCATAATCTTACATTTGTAAGGTCTTTCTGTTATGAATTTGTTTTCAAGGTTCTTCCCTCTCTCCACATCTCGGATTCGGACCTGGCGTGTCTTTCTCTGGTGGAGACACAAGCCGTTGTCGAGGACCCCTCCGACTGCGCCGAAGATGAAATCTTCTCCGACTCCGAGGCGGAGACGGCCGAGAAGGTTATGACGGACAAGCGGCCGAAGAAGACTGCGAAATACACGAAGCAGGTCGCTGTCTCCTTCACTGCAGAAGCAATACGTTCATCTCCTCCTGCGGCAGGGTCCGGACTGCCGGTAGTACCGGCCACGGCAGATACGAATGTGCTGCTCCAAAATGTGGTCCGGGCTATGTCCCAGGAATACCATGCCGCCTCCGAGGCTATGGAAGGACGATTGCGGCAGCACTACGATGCAGTGCTGCGCGATCGGGACGTTATTGTCGATAATAAATTGAGTACCATACTCAAAGCCCAAGAAGAGTTGCGAACTGAGACAGAAGATCTCAGAAAAGATCAGGAAGAGCTGAGGGCATTCGTCATGGCTATGAATGCCGGGGAGAGGGTGGCCGTTGCTGCTGCACCATTGACACTGACGTCAAGCCTCCCCAGCATGACGGCTAGGGGGACGCAGAAGCGCTCCACCGGGGCCGCAGTGGGGCGCAATAGAGCAGCAAGGGTCGGACCACGTGCTGCGGCTCCTCCCAAGCAATAGGGAAGTAAGAATCGGCGGAAAGAGAAGGTACTGTTCCTTGATTTTGTCACTAACGTAGATTTTATTGTTATGTCTTTATTGAATTGTTTCTTTTCGTTTTCCTCAGAGTGGCGTTGAGGGTCAGCCGGCTGTGATCCAGGCATCGCCTGTGGTAGACACTGTCTTTGACATGGCCAATGTTGACGATTTTATTGCGGATATTATGTCTGAACGCAACGAATCACCCGTCAATGAGGTACAAGCGAGCCTTGAATTCCCCAAGGCACGCTGGGCTAGGCTAGCCTAGTTATTTCCAGGTTTTTCATCTGTTTTGTTTTTTAACTGTTCAGATGGCTCACGGCTCGCTGGTCCCCTTGGAGGGAGCTGCTGTAGAGACTACGGCGGCGGTATAGTTCATATTGTCTTGCCACACTTGGCTACTCTATCATTCATATTTCCTGGCTTCATCTTTGCTTTTTCTTTTCAGATTCCTGAATACCCCCGCGAACAATTGTCAGCCGTAGACAACATCGCTATTGACTCTCTTGTGGACATGCCAGGAAGGTAAAATGTTTGTTGGGGTGGGAGGCCGTGACGGTTGCTTCTATTTACAATGTTTTCATTCCTTCTTTTTCCTGTATTTCGAAGGCGATTACGTACGTTATCCTGATGTCAACAATTGTACTTGATGCAATCGCTGTCAGTGTGAATTACAGGTTTGAATGTGTTATTCACAACGCTTGTGAATTTTCCAGCGCTGTCGTATGGGAGTCTGCCGGGACGCGCGTTCAAAGGAGTACTGTCATCGAGTTGATTGATGTCGTCGACATCGATGAAAGTGTGATCCTGGCCCAGCATGACATGTTTTCTCGTAGGCAAGCAGAAGAACCTAGCAAATATAATAGGATCGGTTTCGGAAACATCTATTTGGGGGTAAGAAACTATGCTGCTCCGTCCCTTCGAGTATCATTTATTTTTGTGCGGAAATCATTGTCTTACGCCGAGTATTTGTTGTAGCAAGCGGTCATTGCTGGCCGGTTGGATTTTGCCAGAGATGTTCTACGCCCGGTTATAACCGAAAGACAGTTGGATCATCTCCGGTATTGGATGATTCCGATATGTGAGATGCATCACTGGCATTTGTTGGTGTTAGACATCGCTGAAGCCTGTTTCCGCAACTACAATTCCCTCAGTGCTGAAATCTACAAAGATCAGGCGACGCGTCTGGTATAAACGACGGGCCCCTCGTATTAGTTTCTTAATTTTTTTTGTCGTTTGAGTTACTGAATTACTTTGCTTTTAATTGTAGGCCGAATTCGTGTCCACGGTCCTTCGCAACGAATACAAAGGATTGTTTAACATGGATCAATTGCAGAAGGAGTGGCCGGTCGTGGACATGCCATCCATTCCGAAGCAAATAAACTCGTAAATGCGGCCTCTATATCTTTCTAATGATTTCGTGATATAGATGTAGATATAGAGATAGCTTCTTCGGAATCGTGATCCAAACCTTACCCATAAATGATGATAAAATGTAAGCTCATATGTTACTACATTATTGATTGAGAAAAGTCCTGAATTATCTTTGTAACACAGGCGGGATTGTGGGGCCTTCATGCTGCAGTACGAAGACTGTATCCAGTTCGGGAAGCCTCTTGACTTTAGTCAGGATGATATGCGCAGGATAAGAGCCCAGCTCGCGGCCGCCCTTATCCGTGACGGTCTGGACAGTTGGAATGCACGCAAGAATGGAGGCCAGTCCGCAAGATGAACGCGTTTGTGTTGTGAATTTACTATGAATTTACTATTCCTTTATTAAAGAAATTGGAAATTAATAACCATTAATTTATACAAGACATTAAAAAATGATGGGATTACTATGATTCCTTGCATGGAGTTTTAGGTTCCGAGTATTAGTCCTCGTTGGAATTTGTGCCGGTGTTTAAGAAATTGCCCCGACCATATGGGTCGCCCTCTCTCCCTCTCTCCCTCGCGCTCGCTCGCGCTATTCCCTCGCGATCTCTCTCTCTTCCTCCCTCGCTGTCTCTATCCGCTCTCTCTCTCTCTCTCTCTCTCTTCCTAACTCGCTCTCTCTATCCTCTATCCTCCCTCGCTCTTGATGCTCCGTTGCTCTCTCTATCTCTTCCTCCCTCGCTCTCTCTCTCTCTTCCTCCCTCGCTCTCTCTCTCCCCCCTCGCTCGATCTCTCTCTATCTCCCTCGCTGTCTCTATCCTCTCTCTTCCTCCCTCGCTCTCTCTATCCGCTCTCTCTCTCTCTCTCTCCTCCCTCGCTCTCTCTCTCTCTCCTCACATGTTGGGCGATAGACATTATAGGGAAAATTTAACCTCCATCGTCCATGCTGCACAAGTTTGTAATTGAGGCAACAGAAATAATTTTTAATGGGTAGAAGCGATCCCATTAAAAAAAGTTTCTGATGATCTTGTGAAAAAATTAATTTGTGAAAACATCATATGTCGATTTGTGGTGCCACAAACAATTGGGTCCGATCTAGGGACAATGTTTGTAAGTTCTAAGGTAAACATCATATGTATTTTTATAGATGGTAATGATCCCAAATATGGAAAGTGGTCGCCCAACTGCGAAGGACCATACTTGGTCGAGCAAGTATTTCCAAATGGATCGTATCAACTGAGGACTATCGATGGTGGTTTACATCGATCAATGATCAATGGTCGATACCTTAAGAAATACAACCCATCAATGGAATAAAAAGCACAGAAGAAAAACGTCCTTAGAATTTGGACGATAGCAATTAACAAAATTTTGTCCATTACAAAAATATCGGCGACAAGCTTACATTACAAGCTATCTTCTTAGAGAAAGTTGTTGAGAATAACGAGCGATTTTATCTCTGAAGGCTTTAAGCCGATTTTTACTCTTGACTAGTTCAGCGTTGATTTCAGTTAGACGATCTTTGGAAGAGTCAGCTTGAAGGGCGTCATATTCCTCTATATTTTTATGGCTCTTTTGGTCAATTTGCTGGCTCTCTTTGATAAGATAATTCTTCTGGGTCTTCAATTGAAGAATCTGTGCTTCTAACTCTTTAATTTGAGCATCAACTTCAGAAATGGTTGATTCCCTCTCGGCAATGGCATCTACATTCGCCGCCATCTTTTTAATGTCATTGCTGATTGTATTTTTCAAAAGCGCTCGTCGCTCTCGCCGTTCTCCAACAAGGACAAGCTCGTGGACTAAGGTTTTCTTCTCTGCATCAAAGCTTTCTACGATCGATTTAATGCTTTGAATGTCGTCCATTTCTTCAGAAGAAAATCCTAACACTTGAGGTTCAATAGCCAAGAAAACGGCAGTAGATTTCTCTAGGAGATGGTGATCGGCAGCTGTGAGGTCTTCCTTGGGTAGCTTATCCAAAATGATCGTGCAATCGGCCAATATTTTTCTAAGATCATGATATCGACCTTGTTGGATATCAGCAGAATCAGTGGCCGTTTCTTTCCCAGAAAGACGAGCCTGCCATGTCTCATTCAGAGAATGTAGAGAATTGACCAATGCAGCCAGAACGGCCTACAAAAGTAAGAATGGTTGAAGTCAACATCGATATCGATCTGAAATAAATTTATCGGCCAAAAGATGAACTCATACCTCATCCGAAGCAGAGGTAGGTAAAGTTGCTTGCGGAGAGACGAACGCTGTTGATGGTGGTCCGATAGATACAATCGCCAAATTGAAATCATCGGCCGACGTTGTCGATGACAAGATATGAGTTGGACCAGGCGTTGTGACAGGAATATCTGTTGTTGAAGTGCTGGGGGGCGCGCTGACATTCTGTTCAGCGCCACTGGCCGATAGCTCCAGGGCAAGTGATGTCTCGGCCAAAGGTCGCGAGGTTGAAACCCCCGCAGAAGCTGTGTCATATGATAGTTGACTATGACGAAGGTCCCTCAAAAGACTAAATGGACCATAAACAAGCATCTGACCGATAGGTGACAAACCTGGGCTGATTGGAGCAAGGTTCAAAACGTCAAAAATATTAACGACGTTGACATCATCTTGTCTTTCTTCTTCAGACGATGAGATGATTATATTTTCTTCGGTACAAGCCTGTCGAATATAGAGATGAAGTTAAATAAGTTAGACAGCCGTTGAGAACAAATCGTTAAAGATTGAATTTAAATGAACATATACCTGTTCAGTTAAGAGTTCAACTTGACTAGAGGAAGCGATAAGATTCTTCTCGATCCCTTCATCAACAGTCTTCTCAGGCACATTAGAAGGAGAAGTTGAAGGAGAATAAAGACGAGAAGAAGCAGAGGAATCCGATTTATCTCTGCCAAACCAGAATAGAGTCAGTTCAAGATAAAAAAAACAAGGAATGTAACATAATGGACAAAGACTCACTTAGAAGCGGAGGCAGAATGCACACTCTGTCTACTCTCGGGTGACCTGGCCTCATCTCCAGCCGCTGAAGATGACGGAGCTTGTTGGTCAGCTTCCTCAACTGCTGCTTCTTCAACAAGTACATCTTTAGCCGCTACTTCATCGGCCATTGCCACCTCGCTCAACGGTCTTTCACCTAAGAGAGATATCCTGGATTCACCAGTTGATATCCTCTTCTTCTTCTGAGAAGGAACCTCTTCAAATGTTTTCCCCTTTCTCTTTTTGGGCGATCTTTCACCCTTTTCGGTAGAAGCGGCGACTTTCTTCTTCTTCTGAGGTCTATCTTCTACCTGAGCCCGCTCCACAACATCCTTCTTACGCCCCGATTTCTTGGGAGGAATGAAGTTATCAAAGACATCACTTTTGTCTTTAGAGAAATGACGATCCTTCACGGCCGAATCCCAAACATCAACAATGGCAGAATCCACGTCGGCCAGAGGTTCAAAACTTGCAAGTTTAAAGCGTTTGCAGAGCGCTATATCTCTCTTCTCCACAGCAATTACTCTATCGATGCTGTGGAAAAGACATCGTCCTTTGGCCACTATGTTGTAGCTAAAATAAGGAGGAACTGGCCAAGCTTGTTTCAATCCAAACTGGCGAGCGAAAAAGTTTGGAGCGTAAACTTCCACTCCACATTTATTATTTGGTCTTCCCCACAACATGTCAAAATGAAGATCTCGGCCGACTAAGAAACGAGCCCAAGCCAATTTCTTATCCTCATCGTCCAAATTGGCCGATAGATCAAGGAGTAGGCGGATACAAGGTGGGTGAGAGTTATGATTGAAAGGACGATAGGAGGAAATACTGGATAGAGTATAAAAATAATTGAAAGTCTGCTGGAAGGATTTGGGAAGGAATGAAGAAGAAAGATACAAGTGGCCTTGTGTCCTGGCCGATGAAGAAGGAGGAATATGGAGTCCAGGAAAATAAGCTCTCAACCACAATTGGACGATCCAGAGAGGGCCAAAACCAGTGAGGCTCCCACCTTCCCGCAATTGCTCGAGAGTAAGGTATATGCCTCGGTATATGGCCGATAAAATAAAAGTTGAAAGAGACAAAACTTGCTTTCCAGAAGCAATAGCTTGAGCAAGACGGATATAACCCTTGATGGGTTTCTTGGCAGGAAGACAAAGAACATACTTACAAAGCCAATAATAAATGAAGGCTAAACGTTCTCTAGCATTTGGTGGCTCATCGGTCTCTTCAAGTTTGGCATAGGCATTGATAAAAAGACCATAGTTTTTATCCGTATGAAAAATCGTCTCTTTAGCAGATAACTCCATATTGGCCGATATGAGTTCGCCGATAGGAGAAAGACCAGTTAATAGAGCGATGTCAAGCAGGGTGATAGAAAGAGTACAACAAGGGAAGACAAAGTTGTTATACTCTATCGACCAGAAAAGGAACGATGACAAGAGTAAATTGGGCTCTTGAGCAGGAACCCTAGTGCTCAAATCCAAAAAGTCCAAAATCCCGGCATCAGAAAAGATTTTCTTGGATTCCAGATGACTAATCATTCTATTATGCCATCTAGTGAACTTGTCATCGATCAAAGGCCATGTGGTAATGGGACTTTTGGAAGAGAGACTAGAAAGATTAAGATTTTGTGAGAGAGGCAAATCACAAGATGTTGGAAAACTTTGAACAACAACTTCAAGATCAGGGGGAAGAGAGGGCCAAAAATCAGAAATGAAGCAAGGACCCAAGGAAAAGAACTTAGAAGAAGAGTCTCCTACCTTGACCAGATAATTCCCTCCCACCTCATCTGATCTCAGAATCCCATTGAAATCTCCATAGAGTTTGCACGCCTCTTTATGCACTTCTTCATCAGTCTTGGGTTCACGGACCATCGTGGCAGTAGAAAGTTTCACAGAAAGAAGAAGAAACTCTCAGATATATCAGAACTGACAGGAAGAAGACAAGCCTTGGCGCCGCAGATGAGAAGACCAAAAGAACACTAAAACCCTAACAGAAAGAAAAAAAAGCCAATCACGGTCTTTCGCGCCAAAGACGTGTGGCGAAAAGGGTATGTATGTCAGCAAAGGACGGCGCATTAAATGTGGAATACCAAAAGATATGGATAAAGAAAAGAAACGACTACGACGTATCTGTTTCCCAAAGAATGATCACAACCGCCTTTAATGGTTAACAAGCAAGCTGTCAAATCACAACAGAGGCGGTCACCTCGTCATAATTTCAAAATTCCTCGATTACCGCATGGCAAAACAATCAATGATTAACATGTCAGCACAATATATATGGCCGACAAACTTCCAAACCCAAGCGAACGATATCGCTCATTAATAGATCATCGTCGAATGAACTATATTATTCAGAAAGTCCCTTCATCGGCCAAAGAGCGGTATCGCTCAAACAAGTTCATCGCCCAAAGAGTGCTATCGCGAAAATCAGTTCATCGTCAAAAGGTTAAAAAGCTCGATCGAGAATGATGATGACGTTCACAAACAGAGGCCGTTTGCCAAAAGCGATAATGGTTTAAGAATATTGGTATGGGTGACTACGAACGATGACATCATTTCCTATAGTTGATCGACCAAAGTTGACAATATGCTTTCGACGAAAGAGTTGGTTCGAAGACAGCAACATGACAGTTTTGGACGATGAAGAAATGAAAGAGCACCAGTTAAAGAAAGTTGACAATATGAATACCAACTCACCAACTCGACGCGACCGTCATCGGCCAAGAAACTTGTAAACCCAGACGTGATTATGTTGCTTCAGCTTCTTCTCATTCTTCCGTGCGAAAACCGTATTTGACCGCGTCATTCGCCTTGGAGCTTCCACCGGAAGTGGAACTAGGTGATCACGGTTTTTTTGGGGAAATGTCGGCTTTGGAGGAAGAGAGAGAGGGAGTGGGTGAGTGTGGAGGGAGCAAGCGAGGGAGGAAGAGAGAGAGAGAGAGAGAGGGAGAGAGAGTGACTGATGGAGGAAGAGAGAGAGAGAGAGATAGAGAGAGAGCGAGGGAGGAGGAGAGGGATAGAGAGAGAGATGGAGGGAGAGAGAGAGAGAGAGAGCGAGGGAGGAAGAGAGAGGAGAAAGACGAGAAAGACAAAGAGAGAGCGATGGAGGGAAAAAGCGAGGGAGGAAGGGGGAAGAGAGAGAGAGAGAGAGAGAGGGATGGAGAAAGCGAGGGAGGAAGAGAGACAGAGAGAGAGGAGAAAGGCAAAGAGCGAGCGATGGAGGGAAAAAGCGAGGGAGGAAGGGGGAAGGGAGAGAGAGAGAGAGCGAGGGATGGAGAAAGCGAGGGGGGAAGAAAGGCAGAGAGAGAGGAGAAAGACAAAGAGCGGGCGATGGAGGGAAAAGGCGAGGGAGGGAGAGAGAGAGAGAGAGCGAGGGAGGAAGAGAGAGAGAGAGAGAGCGAGGGATAGAGAAAGCGAGGGATGAAGAGCGAGAGAGACCGAGGGACCTTCGAGATTTAGCGGAGAAGTCGCAAATATATGGCAAATCGGAGACAGCTTATGAAGTCCATAGGAATAGCATAATAATTCCTACAACTGGCCAATTTACTTGTATAATTGATACGTGCAAACATGCAGTTATGACCTGCCATTGCAGTAGAGACTATACATTGTACAGTAGACAGAAATGGCCAAGGTAGAGACTGCAGCAATCTTGTATGTCATGCAGTTGAGCTTCAATCGATGGTTTTCTTGCTCCAGCCGGGCCAACAAGACGTCCCTCTCATCCACTAAGCTTGTACCAGTGCTCGAATATGCTCTGGTCAGCTCAGCCTCCTCCCGATCGAAGACTTCTTCATCGTGCCAGATGAAGAAGCTGCAACCACCATGCTCCTGTAGACGCCAACACAAGGGGACAAGGTCACAATGTAGGTGCGGAGTTGTTAAACAGGGTGGCGGGAATGGACTAAGAGCATCTTACCCATGGTGTTGCACAGACCAGGAACCTCCTGCCGTAGGTTTGCTCTGTACGCGATGTCAATAAGCGGGCCTCGAAACCGCAAAAGCAGTGGCATGTGTTGTCCGACCCCCTCGACATTGCGATGGATCCGCTGCTGATTTGTGGAGTCGTGGTCGATCCGCTGCTGATTTGTGGAGTCGTGGTCGATCCGCTGCTGATTTTTAGAGTCGTGGTCGACCCTTGCCTCCTCGACATGGTGCCTTTACGATGGCCGTGGCCGTGGGCGGTTTAGTCCGAATTCGGCGGGCGAGGTCGTCGTCTTATTTGTCCCTTCTCGCTCGTGAGTCGTGACCATTAAATAGTTCTTGACAGGGGCGGGAGTGGTGGTCCAAAACAGCTTCCGTGCGCGGGAAGAGTCTCAAAACCGGTCACGTGACCGGTTTACCGTCATCTTTCTATGACGCCGTCCAGCGGACGTCGCACGGCAGGTCTCACATATAATCGCTGGGTACTAACACGTGGGAAGAAAAGCCTACGTGGCAAACACTCCGAAGTGCAGATTCTCTTCGTACTACACGTGACGGTATTCGCGTTTCCTAATGTTCCCCAAATAAGAGAAAGATGGGTGGAGAGGGGAGGCTTTGAATACTTAGCAAGGAGTTTTCCTTGCATAAGTAATGAATTCCTTAATAATGCACAGATGAGTTGGTCTCGTAGTCACCTAGGCTAACTATAGCGCTTACATCATTTGGGTTTGAATACTTCAAATTTACAAGAATTCCTCACAAAGAGAGGGGAGGCTTAAATTTTAGAAATGAGTAAGAAATACTTTAAATTTATAAGGATTTCTTAGAAATAACTAAGCAATACTTCAGATAATTAACGAATCATCACCTGACATGGGACCCACCTGACATAAGGAGTGATTCCCCAGAAATATTCGTTTCTGCCTTTCTTTTATGAAAGTGTTTCATAGCCAACGTCACCTAAGGTTGGTTATCAGCGAACCTTAGGTGCCTAGCCTAGATTGTCGACACGTGGCAATCCAGATGTGATAATCGACGGTGGAAATTTCACCCACCCTTAGTTTCCTAAGCCCATCGAGGGATTGCTACAGTGATCATCCAAGCCCGGCGACACCCGGAACGAAGCCGACACGGCGTTAGTGATCACCATCATGCCTGCCGTCTACGCCTCCTCCGCCGCCGCCTTTTACACCGGTGACACCAGCGCCGGCGGTGACGTGCCCCTTCGACACGCTGATGCTCGGCGAGTGCGTCGACTTGCTTGGTGGGCTGGTGCACGGGGTAATCGATCGGCGAGAAGGTCGCGAACGTGTGCTGCCCGTTGCCCTCCGGCCTGGTGGAGCTCGAGCCGGCGGTGTGCCTCTGCACCACCATTAAACTTAAGCTGCTTAACATCAACATCTACCTTCCACTGGCACTGCAGCTTCTCCTCACTTGTGGGAAGACCCCTCCTCCTGGCTACACCTGCACAGTCTAAAGTACGTACGTAAGACCTTGTACACCATTTAAGTAATCTTCATTGAAATTTCTTTCATTCATAACATAGAGTATTCAACTGCTCCTGTTGAGGTTTGAACACAATTCTAGGAGCTTGCTGCTTCAAGAACAGAGGCATTAATTTACAGCGTATCACCCGCGTTGGGATCATATATGAACCCATTAAGTTGTTCATAGCCAACCAATTGAAGATTATCTATAGTACTGCACCGAATGTGGTTCTTAGAGGCTTCTCTCTCCCAGCCATAGATCAAATTCAAAAATGGAAAATAAAGACCAAAAGATATTATTTTATATACAAATATATTAACTAATAAAGACAAAAATGGAGCAAAATCAACTCGGCTTTCTTAGTATCACTTAAATAACAGCTACATCGCTACAAATAATGACACATCGAGGGAGGGGGAAAATGGTGCTAGGAAGGTGGAATCCGGTAGAACAGGGGAAGGGGGAGATGATGGCATGGCAATGGATTCCGGCGAAGCAGAGCCGGGGACAATATCGTTCTCCTCACGCACCTGCCATGGATATCTGTGTAGAAGGTTTCGATAAGGTTTCCGTCACCCTCGTGCGATATGGGCACGCCATTCAATCCAACGGCCCACTCATGTCTATACTGGGATTTTTTAAAATAAGCGACGGACTAGATTCCAAGTCGTATTAATACGGGGCAAGAGTTGCCTTTCCCTAATATAAAACCTATTTTTATGTTAGTTAAGCTCTTTCCTAAGACCATACGTAACGCAAACACCTTGTGAGCCATGTTAGCTTCGAAATGAAGATGTTAATAAACATTGAAGAACGAAGAAAGGACTTCATTTCATTAGACATAATACTGGCAAACGATCTTACCTATAGATCGAAACGATCCCAAATATGCCAAATACTCGCCCATTTAGGAAGGACCGTTCTTGGTCGACCAAGTACTGCCGACTGGATCAATGATAAATGGTCGGTACCTGAAAACATACTACCCTTCAATGTAAACCTAAATCATGCAGAACAACTAATTATGCGATCGATGATACATTGGTCGACCTGTGGACATTATTTTCTAATGGATAATGACGACGATAATATATATCAGAAAATGTTATCGGCCAACAACTGTAAATCATCATAACAAGGTTATCTCCTCACAGAGAGATGTTGAATTATGCGATCGATGTCATCTCTAAGTTGCTTACGCCGCTGCTTGTTCCTCAGCAAATTAGCGTCGAGCTGAATCATGCGGTCTTTCGAGGCGTTGGCTTCGAGCCCATGATATTCTTGGATGTTTTTGCTACTCTCTTTGGCTTTCCGAGCACTCTCTTTGACCAGATATTTCCTTTCAATCTTAAGTTGAAGGATTTGAGCATTCAGTTCTTTGATTTGATTGTCAATTCTGGAAATATCCGATTCCTTCTGGGCGATAGCAGTCACCTTTGCTGAAAGGTCTTCCATGCTCTCGTCGACCATGTTACTAAGGAGTGCCCGCCGTTGTCGGCATTCTCGAACAAGAACAAGTTCATTTGATAGGTCTTTTCCTTCAGCATCCAAAGTTCCAATATTCAACGATAGACTCTGGATGATTTCCATCTCTCTAGACGAAAGACCTAACATTTCTTTGTCGATGGTTGAGAAGACAGGTGTTATTTCTTCGAGTTTCTGAAGATCCGCCTGTGTAAGATTTTCTTCTGGCGGCTTCTCCAAAATGATCTTACACTCGGATAAAGCTCGTCGAATCTGATGATGTTGCTCCTCTTGGATAGTCCCTGTATGATGAAGTTTGCTTTTCCCACATTTGTGAGCTCGCCATGATGCAGAGAGAGTTTGGATGAAGTTAACTAATTCAATATCCTCCTAAACCAACAACGAGCATAAGTCAAGATCGATAACGATTGAATATATATATATATATACACCAAGTCTGAAATGACTAATACCGAATCTGAAGTCGGGGAAGATGGTGCTGCTATTGGTGTGTGAGGGGATGCCGGCGTCATGGCAGCAGCTTGAACCACCAGAGTGCTCTCGGTCAACGTCACTTGCGGCATGATGGACAAAGCAGCATATACACCGGTGGACATCTCCGCCGTTGTAGCACCGGAGGGCAAGTTGGTTCTTCACTCAGCACAGCTGGCCGATGGGTCCATAATGGGTGGTATGTCAACCATCGGTTGAGAAGTCGACGGACCAGAGAATGGAGCCTCACCCTCGTCCCCAATGTCTTCTTCAGACGAATAAAAGCCAAGTTTATCCGTTTCAGACAGCTGCAAATACAGAGTAAGTTGGATTCGAAAAACCGATCATATATTAATTTTTTGACTATTCAGGAATCTTAACTGCTTTAAAAACACCTACCTTGCTCCATTTTGAGGGAGAACCGACAGGAGTAGATGAATCTAGTTCCTCTCTAGAGAATGAAGAAAATGTAATTGAGAATGAGAAGAGAATTAACAGAAAAGGACAAAGAAGAATGCCCACCTGGAAGCCGAGGCAGATCAGCTACTTTGCTCGCTGCCAGGAGATTGTACATCCTCTCCTACTGAAGAAAGTGAGGGGTCTTGTTGTCCACTTTCTCCGGGTATTACTTCCTCGGACTGCACTTGTCTGCCTGCTACTCCCTCCGTCAGTACGTCCTCGTCCAAAGGAGTCTCGGCCAATGTTGATATGCTGGTTGATCCAGTTGCTATTTTCTGTTTTTTCTGAGCCGAAGTCTCTTCAATAGACTCTCCGCCTCTCTTCTTGGACGATGCGTCACCTATTTTACTCGGAGCAGTAGTCTCCCTTTTCTTCCTCCCTCGCTCCTGTGCAACCGATTGGTCCAAAACCCCTTTCTTGCGTCCCAATTTCTTGGGAGGAACAAATTTGGCAAAGACAACATTTTTGTCTACGGAAAACAATTCCTTCCCCACGACCGCGTCCCAAGTTTTGGCAATGACTTGTTCAACGTCGACCACAGGGTCAAAATATGTAAGCTTGAATCGCTTACAAAGAGTCCTATCCCTCTTTTCTATATCGACAACTCTATCGATATTGAGGAACACGCATCGACCTCTAGCAATCGTGTTGAAGCTAAAATAGGGGGGAATCGGCCATGCTTGCTTCAAACCGAATTGGCAGGCGATAAAGTTTGGAGCATAGACTTCTACTCCACACTTATTATTAGGCTTAGCCCACGCCATGTCAAAATGGAGGTCTCTGCCAACCAAAAAACGCGCCCACGCCATTCTTTTGTTCTCATCATCCAAATTGGTCGATAGGTCAAGAAGTGGACGAACAGAGGCAGGGTGAAAAGCAGGATTGAAAGGACGATAGGAAGAAAAGGTACGTAAAGTATAAAAGTAATCGAAAGTATGTTGAAGGGATTTGGAGATGAATGATGAAGTAATATATAAATGGCCTTGAGTTCTGGCCGATGATGACGACGGAGGTAAATGCAGTCCAGGAAAATAGGCTGTAAGCCATAACTGAACGATCCAGAGGGGGCCAAAACCAGTTAGGGTTCCACCATCTCTTAATTGCTCAAGAGTAAGGTAGATGCCTCTGTATATGGCCGATAAAATGAAAACAGAAAGGGACAAAACCCGTTTCCCAGAGGAAATGACTTGGGCAAGTTTGATATAGGCTCTAACTGGTTTTTTAGAAGGAAGACAGAGCGCGAACTTGCATAGCCAGTAGTAGATGAAGGCCAATCGTTCTCGAGCGTTTGGTGGCTCCTCGGCCCCTTCGGCTCTGGCGTAAGCTTTGATGAAGACGCCATAACTTTTGTCATGCTCAAAGGCCGATAAGGACGAAGGAAGGTTCATATTGGCCGAGATACTCTCGCCAACAGGAGAAAGACCAGTCAAAAGAGAGATATCAAGGAGAGTGATAGAAAGAGTGCCAAAGGGAAAAACAAAATTATTATACTCCGTCGACCAAAAAAGAAACGACGAGAGGAGTAAGTTGGATTCTTGAGCAGGAATCCAACAACACAGATCTAAGAAGTCCAAAATACCGGCATCGGCAAATATTTTTCGCGTTTCAGGATGCTTAATCATCCTAGTATGCCACTGAATGAAGCAAGCATCGGTCAACGGCCATGTCGTGATAGGGTTTCTGGAAGAAAGGGTCGACAAATTGAGTTGTTGGGACAAAGGTAGTTTACCAGAAAGGGGAAATGAATTCACAATGCCTTTGAGATCGGATTTGAGAGTGGGCATGAGATCAGGGTCGAAGCAAGGACCAAGAGAAAAAGACCTGGAAGAAGAATCACCAGCTTTGGTCAGATATGACCCTCTTGCTCCATTTGATGTCAGCAACTCATTATAACTTGCGTAGGCTCTATAAACATCCATGTGCATGCCCTCATCAGCCTTGATTTCACGGCCCATGGCTGAAACGAGTCACCTCCCTAGTGAAAGAGAAGAAGAAAGGCTCACAGCTATATACCGACGCAGAGAATAGAGAAAAACTCGAGCGCCGCACCGGTGACAAACAAGAAAGAGATAAAACCCTAAGTGAAAGAAGAAAGAGCCAACGAAGTTCTGTCGCGCCAAAGAACTATGGCTAAAAGGGTAGTGATGTCAGGATGAGTACGGCACATTAAATGCGGGATATTAAGGGATATGGAGAGAGATATCAAACGAGACGGCGATTCAATTTCCCAGAGAATGATCATGATTAGCTTTAAGTGATTAACAAGTAAGCTGTCAAATCATGACCCCGCGCTTCCTCTGGTCGCCTTGGGCCATGCCGCGTGTCACCGGTTTACGCAGCGGATCCCGAACGGTGTTGTCATATAGGGCCACCTTCGTTCAGATCCCGAATGGCGTTGGGATGTCGCCACGTGTTGCACCCAGTAACCCCGTCCATTCATTCACCAACCAGCAACATGGTGGGCAAAGAGAGCGCATATTATGAGTTACAGCTGGATGATAGCTCCTGTCACCGGGTTACGCAGAGGAAAATGTTTCAAAGTTTGAAGTTACCCGACGATGCCGCCAAGAACCCTCCGCTCCTTGCTCCACGCCTTGCCCGCTCCTTGCCCACGTCGCGCCCCGCGCCTTGACGATGTTTGGTGCAGCAAAGTCCTTCCTTGACCACCCTTCTCCACGTCCTCTTCGTCTCCTTCCTGCTCAAGATCACAACAAGGATGAAGGACCTACGATATATGGCAAAGGGATGGCCCTCTTCCTCTATTGATCAAACAATCATTACAAGAGAATCACTCACAACTATCTATCAATAAGGAACCTCCCAGACCCTTGTCAAAGCCTACATGCCCAACACCTTGGCCGGCCTATTCCTTATTTAGAGGAATAGTCCTTGGCTTGCTCCTAGAAGCCATCCCTGAGAACTCCTACGTAGAGTCCCGACTTACATCCTAACCTAGGCTAAGGATGAGCACAACACTACGGACCCAAACAGTTATGTTCTCTACCTTGAGCTTGACTTGGTTAAGGATCACCATGACGACCATTTGACCCAAAATTGGTCTCCTTCCTATTCGTCCGCGCCAACAGCAAGTTTCCTCGTGCCAAACTCTGTATTCCCCGTGTCATCCCCTACTCCAAGTCGAATGCAGGCGCGACATTTGAATTTGCTCGGCTGGGTCGGCCTCCAAGGCCTATCCGACTGGGACTGGGCGTCATGAGCGCGTCGCCCACGCGCTGCGCGCGCTCTCTCACGTCCTGCAGGCGCGCTCGATCCGCGCGCCCGTCTTGGCTGCCTTGGTGCGCGGCCCGCTCGCCTTACTCGCTCCCGCGCGCGTCTTGCTCCGCTGGAATCGCGCCGCACCCCGTCATGTCGCACTGCCTTCCTCCTTGGCCCGGTCCAGCCTGTCATCCCCGTAATCCATCGTGCCATCTTTGTGGAAATGTCGTCTAGCCTCTAGAATTTTTTGCCATTTTGGACCCCTGGTGTTTGGATTTGGCACTATAAGACCCCATCCAATGTTTCTTTGCAACAGAGGACCCCTAACCTCATAAATCCCGATTTGACCCCTCCCCTTCCATGCCATGGATGGCCATACATGCATCCGTTTCTCTCATCATCCCATTTAATGTATGTGTCAGACTTTTTTTTTTAAAAAAAACCCCCTCCAGTCGCATTAAATGCGACAGGACGTGTCTTCTTCCCCAACCCTCTTCCTCCCTCCCGTCGACCATGGCTCCTCCCGCCATGTGAGGACCTGTCCCTCTACCCCTGTGGCTCGTTGTAGACCGCAAGGGCAGTTTGGTAAATTGCGCCTTGTTGGTTTGTTTCACACCCGCGTATGCACACACTGACCTTGTTTGTCTTAGTGTTTGATTAGAATGGTTAGGTGGACCCGGGATCGGAAGATCCCAGCTCGGGCGCGCTGAAGCTTGATTTTGGGCAGCTTACGGCCCTTGAGCGATCGATCGCTCAAGGAATGATCGATCGGACTCGTGAGCGAGCCGGTGGATTTTTGACCCATTCGGATCGATCCGAAGCCTTTTTCGATCGATCCAGCCTATCTTCGATCGATCCATTTTGGCCTTGGATCGATCCGGGCAATGCGCAGGGCAGTTGGGTTTGCAGCAGAGCGGTTGACAAAATGTCGTCCTCCCTTGTCAGGGAAGAGAGGACCTCTCCTCCCCTATTCCTCACCTTCCCCAACCTTTGCTGACCTTCCCTGACCTTCCCCTTCTTTCTCTTCCTCTTCTTCCTTCTCTTCTCTTCCTTCTTTCTTTCTTCTACCCGCGGTGCCCTGTTTCCTCTATTCTTCCCGGCAGCCATCTCTTTCGTTGCCGTTCTCCCTCCTCCGACCACCATTTTGGGAGCTTGATAGCTCGTTGGAATCGTGGCGACGTGAGGACGATCACTGACGTGGGTTGGAGCTTGGTTAGCAGCTGGTTAGCGGGGAATCGGCCGAGGAAAGCGCATTTCGGTAGGTGTTCTACCTACATTAGTTCATTAGTGGGTTTAGTTATGATGGGACGTGAAAAGTGTCGCGGCTTAACGCGCCCGATCAAAATTAGAAATTTATAGTCAAACTCCTAACTAACTACCTTGGGGGTAGCTAGCGGTGAGTCCGAGTCGAATCCACAGGGAATGCGTAAGAAAACAATTAAACTACTAATCTCAATCTAAGTGTTCCTGCAAGGATAATAAAAGAAATGGTTTTGGAGTTTTAGGATAAGGAAACTAAGAAAGCATGTAAATGACCCAATGGATAAAGAGAGGTCCTATGGAATCCCAATCCGGATTAGGCTTAATCGTAGCTTTCTAATGTGTTCCCCTTCCTTCTGTGTGACGTAGTGTAGAACCCTACTGAGCTTTATGCTGACTCCTATCCGGGCTGCGTTTTGTAGGTGCAGGCTCCACCTCTTCTTCAGTAGCCCCTACCGGGCAGGTGTTTGGTGGCGCGGCGGTGTCTGGCGGGGTCTGAGGATTGGTGATTAACTTCCTACACTTTTTGTTATAGTTAGCCTCCTACGGGAGTATGATGTATAAATTGTTGTAACCCCTTGAGGTTTTGGCTTATTATATTATATCTGTTGGGGTTTAAATTTGTTGTAATATTCAGGGTGCTTATGAATTGAATTGCGAAATCAGTGAATTGGGGGGAACCCCTCCCCTTTATTTCCGCATTTAGTTAGTTTTCGGTTCGCGTCGCCCGGCCCGGTTGGGCTTCCGCGGGTCGGGGCGCGACACGCCAGGCATGACCCCTCCCGCCATCCTCTCTTCTCCCTCTCCACTCTTCTCCATTATTCTTTCATCTCTCCTCCCTTGCCACTGCCTCAAATTCTCTACCTTAGCCCAAATAGTTTACCGGAGAGAGCTCTCCACACATGCAAGGCTTGTTGATGAACCATGTCCAAGCGGTGACGAAGAATGAGCACAACTGGTGGAAGTGATGACGATTAACGGACTCCCACCGGAGGCCGAGGGGGTAAGTTATAAAAGCGCGGGTATAATAAAAATATACGTGTGTGTAAAATTATACATACGTGTCTAAACTTGTTTGCACGCGTATGAATAGGCTACGCGCGTGTACAAAATTTATGAACGTGTACGAGGTCTACATGATTATCATTGCCTTGCATGTGTGAATAGCTCTCTCCGGTGAACTATTTTGGCTAAGGTAGACATGTGGACGCAGTGAAAAGGTAGGGGATATGAACGATAAATGGAGAAGAGTGGAGAGGGAGAAGAGAAGAGGAGGTAGTGG
Organism: Narthecium ossifragum; assembly: GCA_963920575.1. Lineage (NCBI taxonomy): Eukaryota > Viridiplantae > Streptophyta > Magnoliopsida > Dioscoreales > Nartheciaceae > Narthecium > Narthecium ossifragum. The sequence goes on from OY986966.1 coordinate 10,600,800, forward strand.
ACAGAGAGGGAGAAGAGAACATGGCCGGATGAGCCATGCCTGGCGGGAGGGTGGAAGATGGTTGAAGAAGACGCATCTCATCCCAATGCGACAGGATGGTTTTCTTTATTTTTAAGCAAAGTCTGACACATGCATTAAATGCACACACATTAAATGGGATAACGAGAGAAACGAATGCATGTATAGCCATCCATGGCATGGGAGGGGAGGGGTAAAATCGGGATTTATGAGGTTTGGGGTCCTCTGTTGCAAGGCTGCTGTTATATGCACTACATAGATCTCTAAGTGCACTCTTAAAGTAATTGAAATTACTATAATACCCTCCGCCCCTCTCTTCCCCTCTCTTCCCCACTCTTCCACCCCGACCCTGCCAGCGTCGCCGGACCCCGCCGCCGCCGCCCCTATCTCCGAACCCCGGCGCCGTCGCCGGACCCCGTCGCCGTTGCCACCCGGCCCCCCCCCCTCTCTCCCCCCGTTCTCTCGTTCTCTCTCTTTCGTGCGAGCTCGGCGACGCCGTGGAGAGCTCTCGCGGGATGGGTGCGGGCGGAGGCGGCTGGCGGGTCGGTGGTGCAACGCCATCCAACGGTGATGTCGGTGCCCGTGAGGGCGGTGGGCAGGCTCTCGATGGAATGAACATGGAGGGAGAACACGCACTCGAATCGGTGCCGCCCGATGTGCTCGGGTGGCAACGGCGATGGGTCCGGAGAAAGGGGCGGCGGCGGTGGCGGTGCACGGTGGAAGAGTGGGGAAGAGAGGGGTATTTTAGGGATTTTAGAAAAATATGGGTGCACTTATATATTTTTGTAGTGCATATAAAATTACCCCCGTTGCAAAGAAACATTGAATGGGGTCTTAAAGTGCCAAATCTAAACACCAGGGCTCCAAAATGAGAAAAAAATGCCTAGCCTCTATGAAGGACTTTTGCTCGCGTGATGATGGTGTTTCCCTCTTTCCCATGCCTGGGTGTGCCACACCGCGCCATGCCCTAAGCCATGGCCCGTGTCAGAAATGGCTGACGCGCGCCGTAGCCCATGTCATGGACTCCAGCCCGTGACACCTCGCTTTTCTAGGTATGATTTGGGAGTGGAGGGGGCGGGAGGGAGAGAAAGAGATAGAGATGGGAAATTGCTGGAAAAGTTATACAGGTAGTATATAACATACGTCAAGTATTACTTGATAGTAACTAAGTAATCCGTTATTTGTTCAGTGCAATTGCTTTTGGCTGCTGTCCCACCTACACATAGCACTACTCATCTCTCTTCAATAAAGTAAAAGGTGAGGTGCATTTAATGCATCTCTCTCTTACAGACTCTCTCTCTTTATCAGCTCACCCCTTTCCCACCTAAAAGCGTTAGTTGTCCCCGGCGTTACTTCTCCCAGTCGATCGTCTCCCCGGCGCGTATAGACTCGGTGACATTCTCTCTTTCGTGCGGCGATCATACTCACACTTGCGAGCAGATCCCTACCCTACCGTCCCCGACCAGACGCAGGTACATGCGCTCCTTCGATTCCATAGACCCTTCTCTCATTACTCTCATTTAATGGAAACCTTCTATGCTCAGCTGAAATCCTTTGTATGTACTACACATGTTGTCCTACGAACCTGGGTAGAACCGTATGAATGCATCTAAAACATACTTCCGTCGTAAGCAACACGAAGGGTGCCCTAGTAAGTTTTAGGAATATCTTAGAAATACCAATTTTCACATTAGCAAGACTGACGATTTTATCGTCATTTGCGGCCATATATGTAATGATGTTGCTTAATTTAAACAGTAAGTATTTCGCCCTGATTTGTCGCGGAAACAGTAAGTATTACCTTCTTAACCTGTGAAACTTCCTCACAAAATACTAACGTAGCCGGGATAAATTTATTCTTAGCTTTCCATACCTCAGAACTGCTAACTTACGAAGCCCTAGTCAAGAATGTTCATTTCGAAGCCCTCCACTTGCCATTTGCTTCTTGCCCCAAGAATGCCCTACTTATTTGTAGGAATACGTAAGAAGTATCAAGTTTTCCTTACAATACTCAACGTAATAACTTACTAATCTCGACACCATCCTGAGTAACTAACCTCCAAACTATGCACAAAGGCCGGAGTCCCTGTAAAACATGCGTCTCTAGTATATGAAAGCCCTCGTTCGAGGAAAACTTGTGATTCCTAATTTAAGGATCCAAACCTCGACACACAGCAATTACAACCACCTTTCCAATCCATAAGCATATCGGTCCCTTCGTCGCATATCTATTCCTGCGATTTCGAAGTAATATCTAGGAGTTCCTAATGTCGTAGGTCATCCCTCATATTACGACGTCGCTTCTGTGGAAACATTATGTCAAATACCTGGATGATTGGAACTTTGATAGCTGATATTTGTTTGTCACCGTAGTAATAAGCCGACATAAATTTCCACCGGTTCCTTGGTAACATTATTTGTAATAGCTGGGCGGTGGAAACAATGATAGCTGATATTTGTTTGTCACCGTAGCAATGCCTAAGAGACACACACGCGATAACTACGAATCAGTCCCAAGTACAAGCAGCACTCGAGGAGGAGATCATCCTCAGAAAGCGATGCGAAGGGCAGTTGTAGTCGACAGATGCAAAATCAACGGCCGTTGCCATGCGTGGGGGACGCGTGAGCTTTACCATCAGATGAACGATCGACACAAAGCTATCCTCGATCGCACACCCTTCCGCCTTATCTATAACTTCCCCGCGTTGCCCCAAGACACTGCTATACTCCAGGAGTGCGTTTACGGGTGGAGGGGCAACGGCGTCTTCCACATTGGTCAGTGGAGGCTGAGGCTAACCGTGGAGCACACGTCCATGATTCTTGGACTGCCAAGGGGTGGCTCTGTCGTGGCCCTCTCCGCCGCTGGGGAGAGTGAAGCCCCTGCATTCTTGAAGAGGCACAACATCTGTGCTGATTGCACGAGAAAAGGCTTCGAGAGAGCGCTGAAAGCCCTCGCCGCCTCGGACGAAATGGGGGACCCGGTCGACTATGTCCGTTTCTACCTCGCATATCTATTCGCCGGCGTCCTCTTCCCCGGCTCGGGCTACAAATGCCCCCAGAGGTTGCTGTCTTACCTCGACGACTTGGACGATCTCCGCAGCTATGCATGGGCCAAAGCCGTGCATGATTACATCCTCTGCTCCGTGAAGGACACATTCAATCGGATCCATAGAACGGTGCCGGATGCGGGTCGACGTGTGCATGAGATGTACCTGTCCGGCTGCACCTTGGTGCTCACTGTAAATATCCCCACGCACCAACCTTCGTTTATTTACTATGAAATGCAGGATTCCTCTTTCTATTCCATTTAATTTGTAATTGTCCCCGTCTTAACACACTCAGGTTTGGTTTTGTGAGCACATACGCTGGAAGATCCCTAAGCAGCCAAGCTCCTTCCCTTGGGTCCGCAGATGGGCAGGGTCAGACCTAAAGCGTCGTGAGCGGCTCGCTGATGTGATCAACAAAATGCAGACCCTCAATGTAATGTACTTTAATTTTTTCTCCGTCATGACATGAGCAATGTACTGCGTCTACATTTATATATACGAATTCATTTGTTTTGGCCACGAAACACAGCGATATTTACAAGAATGTAAAGCATGTTTTCCAACGTGAATTTAATAATGTTTTTGGCCTTTATATATACTGATTTCATCCTCCATTTCTTAGCACAGTTATGTTCATCTCTCAGAATAACGGACTCTGACCGGGCTAATATTGCCCAGGTGGAGACACAACTCGTGGTTGGCAACCCGGCCGATGAAGGTGACGAAGAAAATCACTCAGAGCCTGAGGTTGAATCGAATCCGTCTAGGAAGAAATCGAGTGTCAGCAAGCAATATTCTGTCTCCTTCCCTGCGGAGGCAGTACCTTCCAATCCGGATGTGCGAGGACTGGGAAGACATGGGGCCATGTCCGAAATTGCTGTCATGATGCAAAATGTTGCTCATTTTGAGGAAATGGAAGCTAGATTAAAGGAGGAGTACGATACTGTGCTACTTGCTCGCGACAGAAAACTGCATGGTGAATTGATTGCTCTCAGGGAAGAGCTGACGGAGCTGAGGGCTATTGTGACGGAGATCACTAGAGGGGAGATCGCCCTCAATAAGGTCGACGCTGTCAACGTACCTCCATCCCAAAGGGCTTTCCTCGAGGAGGACCTGAATGTGCCGCCAGTCAAAATGATGGACCAGGATGGAGAGCTCGACCTCAATAAGTAGCAGCCTCTCAATGTGCCTCCAGTGCAAAGGTTGTTCGACGAGGGAGAGCTAGACCTCATATTGTACTGGTATTTTCTGCTACTCCTATGTTCTTCGGTATGCTTTCACTGTCAAGGAATTATCTATTTCTTTTGATATGTGTCCTTGTATTGCACAAGTCTTAGATTCTTGATGTCAAATCATGGAGGACATTCCTGCCGTCTTCGACGTCCTGATTGATGGGCCGATTGAAGACAGAAGGTGCAAGGAGGAAGAGTGGAAGAACATGAAGTAACTGTGGCTGCCCAATTGGCAACTGTTCGCATGAAGGGATGGACGTATATTAAATAATTTGAAGCCACTCTGGCTTCGTGTTCTCGGCTGATCTATGTACTTTGCATCTAAAATATCAAGGGCGTGAAGTACTCATTAAATGGATGTGACAATCATGCTCCTCCCAATAAAGTTATTTTGACCTCTGGAAGGGAGACTCATAACCGGTGCCTCATCCCCTCCCCTTTCTATGTCGTTCTCTCTATCTCAACCTCCGGGCACATGTTTAATCGGCACTTCTAAAACCCCTTGAAGACCTATGCATCATCTACGTTCCCCGTGCCACCCTTGCCACCATCTACTTATCGTCTTCCACCGTATAGACCGGCGAGGCTTATCTTCGATCCGCTTGGCCAGGGCATTTGGAGATTGTTGAAGTAGTTGAGGGTCCGTGTGGGTGCAACTGCCGGCTGCCGGCGTCGGCCTTGGGAGGGCCGGCTGTTAAAGGTCGCCTTTGGCTTCTTCGAGTATGGAAAACTTTCGGTTTCTTTTCCATTATGGTTTGGACGTCGTGTACGACGAAAGGAAGCGGTTCTTACACTACGATGGAGGGAGAATCAAACTAATTCGCCCCAAGAATGCCGCTAAGCTGTCCTCGTTAAAAACTGAGATGCTGAAGGCGATGGATGGGTGTCACAAACACGTCGACATCGATCTCAAATACATATATCCGTCGGAAACATTCGTCTCGTTCGTCGACGTTGTGGATGATAACGACGTTCTCATGATGGCTGAGCTATGTGCGACCTCATGCACTGCACTTCGTCTGTTTGCAATCCAGACTCGACAAGAACCACCGACGTAAGGGACTCTTCCTCGGTCACTCGTCATTCTCTTCTGAATTGTTCGTACAGCATCTCCATGTAGGGTGGAAGCCTTCTCCTCTGTTTTCCTCTGTACGTTAAAGGATATCTCCATAAATCATGTCAAACAACGTAGTCATGTCCGCTGGACGTTCGCATTTGATTTTCATTAAATTCTCACGACTTCCCTCGAAGAACGGCCACCATACTCCGTCGCCAATGAGACCACACACCGTCCTCACGCACGAATTCAGACTGAAGTCCATCGTAGGTGATACATAAAGCCTCTCTCTATCATTCTGTGTATCATTCAATGCGATTTTTTCCCTTATCATTCCAGTTAACATAGGTATTTCTCAACGACATACATGTAATTCCTACCACTGTCAAATGATTAAGTATTTCACCGCCGACGAAAGCATAACTTTCTTAGGCTTTGTCTACTCATGTCCAGTACTAACATGATTAGCTTACCTTTATTCCAGCATAGACACAGAAGGACTGGAGCAGCTAGTAGCCCGCACGGATAACATAGTTCCAGATTTCCACGAAGAGAGCCATTCGGAGCTAGACTACGTGGGCAGTTCTCATCATGCATCTGTGACGGAAAATCAGACGGACTTCCACGAATCGTGATTACCAAATTCTGTGCTTAGCATTTATTCTATCGGAAATACTTACATTTAAAGAGTTATTTCCTAGTCTTTTACAAGGAATAGTCAGTTATTTATCCATCCACCGTTATTTATGGGCATGTTTGCCAATTAACGTCTTTGACTTCTCAGTGTGACTCCAGCATCCGTGCAACAGCCCGTCGTGCGCACTGAGTCCATCATTCAACAGCGCCACGAAGAAAGCCACACTGGCGTACAATACACTGCACATGGTATAAGTGAAACCCACAATCAACCTGACATCGGCCAAAGGTAATTAAACTATGTTCTCTTCAGTAAGTGACATGTCTCTCTCTCTCCACTCCCTCTTTCTTTTCTATCAATAATTTTTGTTAGGATCCGATCCACTAGTTCCGGAACACCCATTTCTTAAGAGGTTGTCCTTTTTTAAAATGGAATTGTATTTAACTGGAAAGGAAAACGTGACGGAAATCCATTTCTGGGTGGCTTATTTGTCTGCTCTTCTCCCATCCGGACCTCGTTTTGATTTCCTAGATCTTTAAGGATGATTCGACCACCTTGCAGATCTGGTCTACTGCCACAACCTGGCTCGCTTCGAGATGATGGTGTAGCCTTCGGTCACGGAAGAATGATTCCACATGACGACGCAAATAACGACTCCGGACCCGAAGCAAACTCTGATTTGGCAGACTTCAATGCATATGCATCCCAAGAGGCCGCCGAAGAGGTTGAAAGTCAACGGTCTCGGTGTATATATCTGGCCACCGACGGCGTCGGGTATCGTGGTCAAAGCACAGAGCCGCCACCTGCCGACGATTCGGTATTCGTTATGGATGACGGAATCCCGTTGGTTCTTCATAACGAAACGCCAGAAGCAAGTGCTCCTGAAGTTCTTTCTTCTGCGGAACCTTTTGTTGGCCAAGTATTCAATGATGTACGTCATTTCACGTTGTTCCTCAAAGGCTACGCCATAAAGAACAGATTCGAATATCGACCGGTGAAAACGAACACTCACAAGGTTCTCGTAAGGTGCCATTCGGATGACTGTCCGTGGACGCTGAAAGGCCTAAAGATGCCAGGGGTTCCTAACTTCCGGATCAAGAAATTCATCAATGAACATACTTGCAACAGAACACTCGTTGGGCGCGATCATAAACAGTGCACTAGCAGGTTCATTTTGGAGGAAATCCGGGAGCAGGTGATTGGGAGTGACGGCTATTCACCGAGAATGATTCAGACTCATCTGCATACTAAATATGGAGTGTCGGTCAAATATCAGAAGGCTTACCGCGCAAGAATAATTGCACTGGAAGAAGCATATGGCAGCTTCGAAGAGTCCTACCAGTGGTTGCTCCCGTACATGCGAGAGCTCAAGCGACGGGATCCTGATACGGACGTCGCGCTTCAGTGGGAGATATCTGGGCACTTCATCAGATTTTTCTGGGCATTTGGGGCTTGCTTACGATCATTGCGGTCTCACCTCAGACAGGTTCGTTTCGCACGGGCAAGCTCCTACTAATTCTTTATGTGTGAGCACTGCATATTCTCTTTCAGGCCAAGTGATTTGCATCTTTTCCGTTTTAACCCGACTTTCTTTCATTCGAAACTCATTTATTTGAAATACGTTGGTTTTTAGACTATCGGGGTTGATGGAACATTTTTGACTGGGAAGTTCAGAGGGGTCTTATTGATCGCAACTGTCATGGACGGTGACAACCATATCCTCCCTATCGCATTTGCAATCGTCGAAAAGGAGAATCAAGACAATTGGACGTGGTTCATGGAGCAGCTCCGTTCTGTTCTTGGCCCTTTTAGAGAACTCACAATACTATCCGACAGGCAGAAAGGGCTCATTAATGCCGTGGCTGAAGTCTTACCGGAGGCATATCACGGATACTGTATGCTGCACCTTTCACGGAATCTGCCAAATGCACCCAAAAGTTCCGCCCCATATAATAAGTTCTGGGCCGCCGCTCGGGCTTATACCTCGGAAGAGTTCACACAAATCATGGAGGAAATGAAAGTCGAGTTTCCGGAACAGTACGAGTATATTACGAAGCATATGCCTATGCAGAAGTGGGCTACAAGCAGCTTCAAAGGACGCAGGTATGATATGCTCACGACGAATATGGTGGAGTCGTTCAACGGGGTCGTGAAGGGCATAAAATCGCTACCTGTTCAGTACTTGGTAGAGGAAACTAGGAGGAAGCTCGCAAGCTACTTCCTCAAGAGGAAAGGACTGGCGGAGAGATGTAGCACCCGTCTTACCCCTCGTGCGGAGAAAGTGATGGACAAAGCGAGGCGAGCATCAAGCTACCTTGGACTCCACGCCTCATCTCATTCAGAATTTCAGGTAAACTCGTGTGATAGAAGCTTCGTTGTCAACATAGACCTGAAGCAGTGCACATGCCGGACATGGCAGGTTTTGGGGATCCCATGCCAACATGCGATGGCAGTTCTTGGAGACAGGAAGTTAGACCCATACCAATATTGTGAACGGTGGTATACGGCAGACACATATCTCGCCACTTACGCAGACAGCGTGGCTCCAACTGCGTCGAGGCAATACTGGCCGAGAGCAGCCATTGAGGATCACAAGGTTCTGCCACCAAATGTGAAAGTCCTCCTCGGACGGAAGAGGAAGAAAAGGAGACCCTCGCAAGGCGAGAAACGAAAGAGCATTAAGAAGTGCAAGAACTGTCGGGGCACCGGACACAACGTAAGGACATGTACGAACGCTGCTGCTTTGATATAAAACCCTTGACTCTAAATGAGTGGAAAAGAAGGCCTTGAGTTGGAGGAATTAGCTTTTGTTCCATACGAAATTCTTGGTATTTAGAATGGATTACTTCTTGGGTTCTCATGGCTTCCTTACTTTTGCGTTGAAAATCTATTTCATTGTCTATCTCAATTACAATGAATTGGATGAATTACTCTACAATTTGACCGAATTTTTTCATGACTTCTTCATTGTTTCAGTCTTTGCCTGACCTCGAATTGGTCGTCTCCCAAGTATTGATGAGAGCGAGCGAGGGAGAGAGAGGGAGAGAGAGTGTCGATCAGAGCGAGGGAAGGAGAGAGAGTGTGGGAAGGAGAGTGTCGATGAGAACGAGGGAGGAAGAGGGCGAGAGTTGGGCCGAGAGTGAGAGAGAGATGGCGACGGAGAGAGAGAGAACGATGGAGTATGAGAGACGGGGCGAGAGTGAGAGAGAGAGAGAGATTTATGAGTCAGAAAGAGGAATAATGATCGGAAACTCTAAAGAAATGCAGGGAACTCCTTAAGGAAAACGTCTCAATTGTGTTGTCCGTCTCCATCTCTGTCTCTTCCTCATCCGAACGCTTTGACTACTGTGACCAGTGCTCAGTCGGCGAAGCCTACCCTTATATTCCATGTCGAGACATTTTACATTCTATCGGTTCCCGGCTTTCCCGTCGCCATCGTGACACGTGGCCTGAAAAAACTCCAGTCCTCTGTTTACTTGCACCGCTACCTGTAAGGGCCTTGAGTCCTGACATGGGCCATGGCGCGCGTCGGCCGGAGTTGACACGGGCCATGACCTAGGCCATGGCGCGATGCAGCACACCAAGCCATGGGAAACATGGAAACACCATGATCACACGAGCAAAAGTTCTAGATGGAGGCTAGCCGACATTTCCCCAACAAAACCGTGATCACCTAGTTCCACTTCCGATGGAAGGTCCAAGGCAAATGACGCGGTCAAATACGGTTTTCGCACGGAAGAATTTGACGTTGGCACGAGACTCCGAGTCGGACTTGGAGACGGCGCGCCAGCCGAAGCGGTTAGGCCTTGGGGGACGATCCAGCCGAGGAAATTCAGATGTCTCTCGTGCATTCCACTCGGAATAAGGGATGACACGGGGGATACGGAGTTTCCTAGGCGGAAACTTGCTGTTGGCGCGGACGAAGAGGAAGGAGTCTTATTTTGAGTCAAATGGTGGTCATGGTGATCGTTAACCAAGTCAACATGTCTAAGGTAGAGTCCAGCTATGTTTGGGAACGTAGTCTTATGCTCATCCTTAGACTAGATAAGGATGTAAGTCGGGACTTTGCGTAGGACTTCTTAGGGATGGCTTGTTGGAGCAACCGAAGGACTATTCCTCTATATAGGGAATAGGCCGGCCAAGGAGTTGGGCATCTAGGCTTTGGTTAGGGTTTGGGAGGTTCCTTATTGAGAGATCTTTGTACCTTGGAGGGAGAGAGAGTTGTAAATAGATCCCCGGACGAACTCGAAGGGGTGAAATCTTGAAGATGGCACGAGCAAGTTCAAAGATGGCGTGGCGGACCGAGTCATGGACAAAACTTATCGCGCCACGGGCGGATTCTCTCGTGCGGGACGCGGGCGAGCTAATCCAGCAAGGCGGCGAGCAACATGCGCGCGCCAAAGGAGCTTGGCGCGCGGCATGACGCGACGCAACGCAGCAAGACGCGACAAGGCATGGCGCGACGCGCGCGCAGCACAACGGCATAGCTGTTCGAGTGGGACTAGGAATCCTAGTTGGACTAGGACTCCAATTCCTACTGCCGCTAGGACTTTGCGCATCTTGACAAAGGCCATGGCAAGGCTTGGCGCGGGCAAAAGCAAAGATGACGCGCGAGTCCTAGTCGGACTAGGACTCGGCGCGCCATGCTGCGGCCAGCAAGACGCCTGAGGCCATGGGGAGCAATCCAGTCGTGCAAAAGGCTTACTTCCAGTTGGACTGGGATCATGGAAGGACTTGATGCGGGCAAGTCGTTATTGCTCGGGAGTTGTAGTCGGACTAGGACACGACTCGCACCGACGGAAGGCAGTTAGCCACAGAGGCCAAACCGTGCGTGCCATGAAGCTAATTCCAATTCGCCTAGGACTCCCATAAGGGATGACACGGCAAATATGGAAGATGGCACGGGGGGAAGTTGGTGGTGACTCGCTGAAATAGGAAGGAGGCCTATTTCAAGTCGATATGCGATGGATCTAGGCAGATGCTATCCAAAGTCAAGTTGCACCGCAACTTGGTGTCCTTCTCAGAGGGGAAGCTGGAGGCGTTCTCTATATAAGGGGGATCGGGCCATGATGAAGGGGATATTGGACGGTGGCTTAGGGTTCGGTTCTCTTTGTAAATTGACCGATTGTAACCAACCGTTTGGGAAAGGGAGTTGAGAGCTTCTTTGTAACAATTGTAGCAACCAAGAGAGCAGGCGAATCCTTTGCCTACACCCTGTCTTCTTGTGTGTTTGCATGTGAAGAAGACGAAGGAGGGCCTGTCAAGAGGACTCTTGACGCCATCATTGGGAAGAACTCGAAGAAAAATTTCCGCTACACTTTCCCGGTGACACCGCGTGTCCCATGCTTTCCGATATTTCCTCGTTTCTTCACTACTTGCTTTGGTCGACGATGATCACGTCTGGGTTTACAAGTTTCTTGGGCGATGACGGTTGCGTCGAGTTGGTGAGTTGGTATTCATATTGTCATCTTTCTTTAACTGGTGCTCTTTCAATTCTTCATCGTCCAAAACTGTCATGTTGCTGTCTTTGAACCAACTCTTTCGTCGAAAGCATATTGTCATCTTTGGTCGATGAACTATAGGAGATGAAGTCATCGTTCGTAGTCACCCATACCAATATTCTTAAATCTTTATTGCTTTTGGCAAACGGCCTCTGTTTGTGAACGTCATCATCACTCTCGATCGAGGTTCTTAACCTTTCGACCGATGAACTGATTTGAGCGATAGCACTCTTTGGGCGTTGAACTTGTTAGAGCGATACCGCTCTTTGGCCGATGAAGGGACTTTCTGAATAATATAGTTCGTTCGACGATGATCTATTAATGAGCGATATCGTTCGCTTGGGTTTGGAAGTTTGTCGGCCATATATATTGTGCTGACATGTTAATCATTGATTGTTTTGCCATGCGGTAATCGAGGAATTTTGAAATTATGACGAGGTGACCGCCTCTGTTGTGATTTGACAGCTTGCTTGTTAACCATTAAAGGCGGTTATGATCATTCTTTGGGAAACAGATACGTCGTAGTCGTTTCTTTTCTTTATCCATATCTTTTGGTATTCCACATTTAATGCGCCGTCCTTTGCTGACATACATACCCTTTTCGCCACACGTCTTTGGCGCGAAAGACCGTGATTGGCTTTTTTTCTTTCTGTTAGGGTTTTAGTGTTCTTTCGGTCTTCTCATCTGCGGCGCCAAGGCTTGCCTTCTTCCTGTGAGTTCTGATATATCTGAGAGTTTCTTCTTCTTTCTGTGAAACTTTCTACTGCCACGATGGTCCGTGAACCCAAGACTGATGAAGAAGTGCATAAAGAGGCGTGCAAACTCTATGGAGATTTCAATGGGATTCTGAGATCAGATGAGGCGGGAGGGAATTATCTGGTCAAGGTAGGAGACTCTTCTTCTAAGTTCTTTTCCTTGGGTCCTTGCTTCATTTCTGATTTTTGGCCCTCTCTTCCCCCTGATCTTGAAGTTGTTGCTCAAAGTTTTCCAACATCTTGTGATTTGCCTCTCTCACAAAATCTTAATCTTTCTAGTCTCTCTTCCAAAAGTCCCATGACGACATGGCCTTTGATCGATGACAAGTTCACTAGATGGCATAATAGAATGATTAGTCATCGGGAATCCAAGAAAATCTTTTCTGATGCCGGGATTTTGGACTTTTTGGATTTGAGCACTAGGGTTCCTGCTCAAGAGCCCAATTTACTCTTGTCATCGTTCCTTTTCTGGTCGATAGAGTATAACAACTTTGTCTTCCCTTGTTGTACTCTTTCTATCACCCTGCTTGACATCGCTCTATTAACTGGTCTTTCTCCTATGGGCGAACTCATATCGGCCAATATGGAGTTATCTGCTAAAGAGACGATTTTTCATACGGATAAAAACTATGGTCTTTTTATCAATACCTATGCCAAACTTGAAGGGACCGATGAGCCACCAAATGCTAGAGAACGTTTAGCCTTCATTTATTATTGGCTTTGTAAGTATGTTCTTTGTCTTCCTGCCAAGAAACCCATCAAGGCTTATATCGGTCTTGCTCAAGCTTTAGTTGGAGGAAAGCACGTTTTGTCTCTTTCTACTTTTATTTTATCGGCCATCTACCGAGGCATATACCTTACTCTCGAGCAATTGCGGGAAGGTGGGAGCCTCACTGGTTTTGGCCCTCTCTGGATCGTCCAATTGTGGTTGAGAGCTTATTTTCCTGGACTCCATATTCCTCCTTCTTCTTCATCGGCCAGGACACAAGGCCACTTGTATCTTTCTTCTTCCTTCCTTCCCAAATCCTTCCAGCAGACTTTCAATTATTTTTATACTCTATCCAGTATTTCCTCCTTTCGTCCTTTCAATCATAACTCTCACCCACCTTGTATCCGCCCACTCCTTGATCTATCGGCCAATTTGGACGATGAGGATAAGAAATTGGCTTGGGCTCGTTTCTTAGTCGGCCGAGATCTTCATTTTGACATGTTGTGGGGAAGACCAAACAATAAATGTGGAGTGGAAGTTTACGCTCCAAACTTTGTCGCTCGCCAGTTTGGATTGAAGCAAGCTTGGCCAGTTCCTCCTTATTTTAGCTACAACATAGTGGCCAAAGGACGATGTCTTTTCCACAACATCGATAGAGTACTTTCTGTGGAGGAGAAAGATATAGCGGTTTGCAAACGCTTTAAACTTGCAAGTTTTGAAGCTGTGGCCGACGTGGATTCTGCCATTGTTGATGTTTGGGATTCGGCCGTGAAGGATCGTCATTTCTCTAAAGACAAAAGTGATGTCTTCGATAACTTCATTCCTCCCAAGAAATCGGGTCGTAAGAAGGATGTTGTGGAGCGGACTCAGGTAGAAGATAGAGCTCAGAAGAGAAAGAAAGTCGCCGCTTCGACCGGAAAGGGTGAAAAATCAACCAAAAAGAGAAAGGGGAAAACAGTTGAAGAGGGTCCTTCTCCGAAGAAGAAGTGGATATCAACTGGTGAATCCAGGATATCTCCCTTAGGTGGAAGACCTTTGAGCGAGGAGGCAATGGCTGATGAAGTAGCGGCTGAAGATGTACTTTTTGAAGAAGCAGCAGTTGAGGAATCTGACCAACAAGCTCCGTCATCTTCAGTGGCTGGAGATGAGGCAAGGTCAACCGAGAGTGGACAGAGTGTGCATTCTGCCTCTGCTTCTAAGTGAGTCTTTGTCCATTATCTTACATTCCTTGTTTTTTGTATCTTGAACTGACTCTTTTCTGGTTTGGCAGAGATAAATCGGATTCCTCTGCTTCTTCTCATCTTTATTCTCCTTCAACTTCTCCTTCTAATGTGCCTGAGAAGACTGTTGATGAAGGGATCGAGAAGAATCTTATCGCTTCCTCTAGTCAAGTTGAACTCTTAACTGAACAGGTATATGTTCATTTAAATTCAATCTTTAACGATTTGTTCTCAACGGCTGTCTAACTTATTTATCTTCATCTCTATATTCGACAGCCTTGTACCGAAGAAAATATAATCATCTCATCGTCTGAAGAAGAAAGACGAGATGATGTCAACGTCGATAATATTTTGGACGTTTTGAACCTTGCTCCAATCAGCCCAGGTTTGTCACCTATCGGTCAGATGCTTGTTTATGGTCCATTTAGTCTTTTGAGGGACCTTGGTGATAGTAAACTATCATCTGACACAGCTTCTGCGGGGGTTTCAACCTCGCGACCTTTGGTCGAGACATCACTTGCCCTGGAGCTATCGGCCAGTGACGTTGAACATAATGTCAGCGCGCCCACCAGCACTTCAACAACAGATATTCCTGTCACAACGCCTGGTCCAACTCTTATCTTGTCATCGACAACGTCGGCCGATGATGCTGTGGCGATTGTATCTATCGGACCACCATCAACAGCGTTCGTCACTCCGCAAGCAACTTTACCTACCTCTGCTTCGGATGAGGTATGAGCTCATCTTTTGGCCGATAAATTTATTTCAGATCGATATCGATGTTGACTTCTATCATTCTTACTTTTGTAGGCCGTTCTGGCTGCATTGGTCAATTCCCTTCATTCTCTGAATGAAACATGGCAGGCTCGTCTTTCTCGGAAAGAAACGCCCACTGATTCTGCTGATATCCGACAAGGTCGATATCATGAGCTTAGAAAAATATTGGCCGATTGCACGATCATTTTGGATAAGCTACCCAAGGAAGACCTCACAGCTGCCGATCACCATCTCCTAGAGAAATCTACTGTCGTTTTCTTGGCTATTGAACCTCAAGTGTTAGGATTTTCTTCTGAAGAAATGGACGACATTCAAAGCATTAAATCGATCGTAGAAAGCTTTGATGCAGAGAAGAAAACCTTAGTCCACGAGCTTGTCCTTGTTGGAGAACGGCGAGTGCGACGAGCGCTTTTGAAAAATACAATCATCAACGACATTTGACGGGTGATTCGTTGCGTTCAGACATAATATCCGCAATAAAATCGTCAACATTGGCCATGTCAAAGACAGTGTCTACCACAGGCGATGCCTGGATCACAGCCGGCTGACCCTCAACGCCACTCTGAGGAAAACGAAAAGAAACAATTCAATAAAGACATAACAATAAAATCTACGTTAGTGACAAAATCAAGGAACAGTACCTTCTCTTTCCGCCGATTCTTACTTCCCTGTTGCTTGGGAGGAGCCGCAGCACGTGGTCCGACCCTTGCTGCTCTATTGCGCCCTACTGCGGCCCCGGTGGAGCGCTTCTGCGTCCCCCTAGCCGTCATGCTGGGGAGGCTTGACGTCAGTGTCAATGGTGCAGCAGCAACGGCCACCCTCTCCCCGGCATTCATAGCCATGACGAATGCCCTCAGCTCTTCCTGATCTTTTCTGAGATCTTCTGTCTCAGTTCATAACTCTTCTTGGGCTTTGAGTATGGTACTCAATTTATTATCGACAATAACGTCCCGATCGCGCAGCACTGCATCGTAGTGCTGCCGCAATCGTCCTTCCATAGCCTCGGAGGCGGCATGGTATTCCTGGGACATAGCCCGGACCACATTTTGGAGCAGCACATTCGTATCTGCCGTGGCCGGTACTACCGGCAGTCCGGACCCTGCCGCAGGAGGAGATGAACGTATTGCTTCTGCAGTGAAGGAGACAGCGACCTGCTTCGTGTATTTCGCAGTCTTCTTCGGCCGCTTGTCCGTCATAACCTTCTCGGCCGTCTCCGCCTCGGAGTCGGAGAAGATTTCATCTTCGGCGCAGTCGGAGGGGTCCTCGACAACGGCTTGTGTCTCCACCAGAGAAAGACACGCCAGGTCCGAATCCGAGATGTGGAGAGAGGGAAGAACCTTGAAAACAAATTCATAACAGAAAGACCTTACAAATGTAAGATTATGGCTTCAAGAAAAACTAAGCGATCGTTAACAAAGCGATAACCAACACTGCACACAAACAGCGCAAGTCCTATAAAAGAAATATAGTCTGTCGAGAAAGAATAATTCCTTCGCATGAAACTTAAATGAGCTCGTAAAATTCCATTACATCTTCTCTTGTCATTTTCTTCATACACTCCTCAAGCGCCACTCGGCGCTGTGCGGTTGTCCCATGCCATCTGCGGACCCAGGGGAACGATCCCGGCGCAGCGGGTATCTTCCACCGCATGTGCTCGCAAAACCAAACCTGTGAATTCAAACGGAAACAATTGACAGTCTAGAGTAAGATTCAAAGAACGGGGGAATTGGTATTGTAAATATTGAAAGCGGAGGCCCTTACAATGAGCACCAAGGTGCAGCCTTTGAGGTACATCTCGTTCACGCGTGGGCCCGCATCCCGCTCCTTATTCTTGATCAGCACGAAAGTGGCGTTCACGGAGGAGAGTATGAAGGCATGCACGGCTTTGGCCCATGCATAGGTGCCGAGCTCGTCCAAATTGTCAAGATATGACAGCAGCCGATAGGGGCATTTGTAGGCCGTGCCCGGGAAGAAGACGGCTGCGAATAGATGAGCAAGGTAGAACCGGACCGTGTCGGCGTGGTCCTCCGGGCGGTCTCGGGACGCAAGGGCTGTCATCGTCCTCTCCGCGTCCTTTCGAGTACATTCTGGCTGGATGTTGTGCCTCTGCAAGAACGCTGGGGTATCGGCGAGGCCTACGCCGGAGAGATCAACCAAATTGCCACCCCTTGGCAGTCCAAGAATCATGGACGTGTGCACCGGGGTGAGTCGCAGTCTACTTTGGCCAAATTTAAACACGCCGTTGCCCCTCCACCCATAAACGCACTCCCGGAGAATGGGAGTGTCTTGGGGCACCGGGGGGAAGTCATAGATTAGGCGGAAGGGTGTGCGAGCGAGGATAGCTCTGTGTTCAGGGTTCAACAGATAGAAGAGGTCACGGGTCCCCTTCGAGTGGCAACGGCCATTAATCTTGCATCTTCCTTGTTTCACGGCCTTGCGCTTCCGTATCTGGTATTTCTCTTGTTCGAAACTGCTGCTAGTTTCGGATTCCGGATCGTCATTCTCCCGACGGCGTCTCGTCACCATTGCTGTAGGCGGAATTATGAAAGGAGGGAGGACGCTTGGGAGATATAATGCCGCCGAGACGATCGCGGTTATGATGCTGGGAGATAGCCGAAGTGATTTTAGCTGGAGCGAAGTATCGCTGGGGTGCGTTTTGGCCGAAAATAACTTCTCTATTTAAACCCGATTGTGGGGAGGAAAAAGAGGAGAGAGCATGAGGTGAAGTCCGTAAAAGGAACAGGGTTTGGAGAGGAGTGGAGGCGGAGGTCAGTTGAAGGACCACTACGCTTCAAATCCCGAACGATGTTGTGATTTCGCCACGTGTTGCATAAGCGAGTCCCGTCCCTTCATTTTCCCGCCAATCACCCAAAGGGGAGGGCGAGGGGTATGAAAAAGAAAGACAGTTGCAACGAATGAGGGAGAATGCTCTTCTGAGAAGGACAGCTGATAATGTCACAAGCACAAAAGGACATATTTTAAACGTAACGGTTGAACAAGGTCAACGGTAGAGAGAAACAACGAGCGAGAGGAATTCAGAAACCAACAAGAGAGAAAGATATTTGATTGAAACGTCATCCAGATATTAAAAACAATTCTTGAAGCGATACTTCATAGTTAGGGTAGTTCTGATGTTTTTCCTTAAGACAATGCTTTCGGCCTCTTTCCGTCCTGCGCAGCGTACTGTGCAATTAATGTAGCATCTCTCTTGTCACCGTTTTCTGTATCTCTCTCTGACACTCTCTCCCATAAAAAGGTGTTGCGCATTGAATGTAGCATCATTATACTTGTCTTAGTTGTCATATTGTCAGGACTCAATTTTACCATCGTCCTTGGCCGAAGTCTTTCTTCTTTTGGTCGATGATCTTCTGGTTCTCGTTGAACGACATCGTCCACATCGGCAGGGTAGCCGTCGCCCATATTTGTTTATTATGCTCACGTGTGTCCAAATCGGGAAAGGAGAATAAGACAAGCAAGCGCCGCAACACGAGGCAATATAGAGTCCTCTTTTGCCCACAAGACTTTAGCCCAAAGGCTACAAGTGTCAGAATAAAGTGCGCCGCATTAAATGCAGGATTTCACGCGATGTGGAGAGAGAATGAAAACGAGATGGTGATCCGAGTTCGTACAGAATGATCATGATCAATCGGTGTTGGTAACAAGCAAGCTGTCAAATCATACCTGATGCGGTCATCTCCTCATAAATTCAAACTCCTCGGTGATCGCGTCGGTGGCGAAAGCTAAGCCAAAAAAATGGCTAACCGGTCAATGATTGACATGACAGCGGAATACATATGGCCGACAGCCTTTCTAGCTGAGTTGGACGATGTCGTCCTAATATCATCGCCCAGATTTGCAAACGTCATCATATGTCAACTGCAAAAAACGATGACAATCTTTACGAAACTTGGTCAAGACGTAACGATCACAAAGAAAACTCCTGAAATATGTTACTCCCACGCTTCTCTCTCGGTCTTCATCCCTCGCTTACCCTCATCGTCCATCGCTCTCCCCCCGTACTCTCTCTCTCCCTTCGGCTCGTTCTCTCTTCCTCCTTCGCTTTCTCCCTCCATCGCTTGTTATAACGAATACTTTAACTTTTTTTGGGAATTCTCACAAATAACACATAATATTTAAAAAAACGTGTTCCGATGGAAGAGATCTCAATTGCTTAAAAATTTAATCGGATTCTCAGTATTTCCTGACAAATAACTGAAGAGTCTTCCACTTACTAAAGAATCCTCAGAAATAACTAACGAATCATTGTGAACTTAAAGTGCTTACAAATAACTAAGGAATCATTCTTCTTCCAGGTCTTTCATACTTCCATTTATCATCGATCGCATAATTCCTTTTCCTGCATGATTTAGGTTTCCATTGAAGGGTAGTATGTTTTCAGGTACCGACCATTGATCATTGATCCATTTGGCAGTACTTGGTCGACCAAGAACGGTCCTGACACAATTGGGCGAGCATTTGCCATATTTCGGATCGTTGCGATCTATAGGTAAGATCGTTTTCGGGTATTATGTTTAATGAGATGAACTCGTTTCTTCGCTCTTCAATGTCTCTTCTTCATATCATTTACTTTAAATTAGGGGGTTTAGATACAAACGATAGTTTCTGTAGAGTTATATCTTTTCAAACACTTTCTTTAAATTATTCCCTTCAGAACATTATTTATTCATTCTTTTGGTTAATTTAGTTTAAGTATATTAACATCTTCATTTCCAAGCTAACAAGGCTAACAAGGTGTTTGCCTTACGTATGGTCTTAGGAAAGACCTTAACTAACATAGTAATAGGTTCTATATTAGGACGAGGCAACACTTGCCCCTTATTAATACGACTAGGAATCTAGACCGACGGTTATTTACAAAATTCTCAGTATAGAAATGAGTGGGCCGTTGGATTGAATGTCGTGCCCATGTCGGAACAACGGCAGGCGGATCAGGTCATGATGTTTGATACTTATTATTAAATAATGCGGACCGCGGATTCGATCCAACGTCAGCTTAATCCGACTCCGACTCCGAGTTCCCATATATATATATACAAGGGAGCCCAAACCTATGTATATATAGAAGGGAGAAGTGATCGGGAGGAGAGAACAAATAAGAGCAACAAGAGAATTGGGTACTGAGAAAGAAGGAGAGATCCAGGAAGCTAGCCATGTCGTCTCGTTTGGTTTGGTCTGAGAATTCGAGGGATCAGCTGCAGGTCATCTCCAACCTCAGGAGATCCTGCCGGTACATCGCCATCGACACCGAGTTCCCGGGCTGCCCGGTCCGGAAGACTCCCCGTTACGCATCGGAGGAGCAGCGGTACGCCGATATGAAGGCCAACGTGGACGCCACGAAACTCATTCAGCTCGGCATTTCCGTCTTCGACGACAGTGGCCACACGCTGTTTCCGTTCCCGACCAACTCTTGGCAGTTCAACTTCCGCGACTTCGACCCCTCCGCCGGCGCCGACGAAGCCCACGACCCAGCCTCCATTGCTCTGCTCCGGAGTAGTGGCATTGACTTCGAGAAGAACCGCCGTGACGGGATCAAAGCCGTCGACTTCGGCGAGATGTTCGTGAATAAGGTGGTCGCAGGCGGCGTGAGAAACACGCGCTGGATCACTTTCCACGGCCTATACGACCTCGGCTATCTCATGAAGCTGATAACCGGATCGCCCCTGCCAGAGTCTCTGCATGACTTCATCGCCCTCGTCAGCACACTGCTCGGGGTGGTCTTCGACGTCAAGCACATCGCGAAGTCATGCGACGGGCTCTGCGGCGGGGAGATTGGACTCGTCAAGATGTGCCAACTCCTGCACATCGACATCCAGGCCGCCGGTCACCAAGCTGGCTACGACAGCCTGCTCACCGGCTACGCCTTCTGGAGGATGAAGCAGGGCTACGATATCGACGAGGGAAGGTTCGAAGGTATTTTGTACGGCGTCGTCGACGCATGTCACATCGTCCAATCATGTCTCCAAGATCAAAGCGCCGTGGAGCAACCTCCTGATCCCGGCACCGGCTTCGTCTTCGCAGCAAGGGTGACCGAAACCTTCTACACAGATATCCATGGCAGGTGCGTCAGGAGAACGATATTGTCCCCTGCTCTGCTTCGCCGGATTCCATTGCCAAGCCATCATCTCCCCCTTCCCCTGTTCTACCGGATTCCACCTTCCTAGCACCATTTGCCCCCTCCCTCGATGTGTCATTATTTGTAGAGATGTAGCTGCTATTTAAGTGATACTAAGAAACACGAATTGTTTTTGCTCCATTTTTGTCTTTATTATTTCTCAGATTTGTATATATTAATGACGAGGCGTCCAGCTCTCTTCACACGTTATTCAGGGAATAGGAAGCTCAATTGAAGTAATACTTCATAATATTACGGTAATTCTGATATTTTTCCCAGGAAGTTGCTTTTGACGAGGGTGAGATATCTCTAGGTGAGAAGGAGCAAATGGGACGTTAGGCCCCTCTCCTTCAAATAACTAAGGAATCCTCCTAATTAATAAAAAAAATACTTCAAATAACTAATGAAACCTCACAAATAACTAAGGAATCTCAGTAAATTTGATATGACATGGGAAGATATTTCTCCAGATCATCCAAAATGCCCGATGGCTTTTGGTCGATTGGAATATGGCCATCGGAGGCAGGAGTCGAGGTCGGAGGTTCGAGGTTCGTGGTCCGAGACGAGGCTAGCATCTTGAACACATTCAAAATGCGCTGAGCTCGGAGAGCTCATTTGAATGAGATGGGAGCATTTAATGCTCAATCGCATGTGGCATTTAATACTCAGTGCAGCATTTAATGCCTATGATTAGACATGTCAGGGTACGTGGAGCTGCCGCTCTACTTGAACCGGAGGCCACCTCGGAAGCTCGAGGGTTTTCTGGGGGTATCTCTCCTTATGTGCGGTGGGAGCCATGGCATGTGATGATTCGTTCGTTATCTGAAGTATTTCTTAGTTATTTGTAAGGAATCCTTGTAAATTTAAAGTATTGCTTAGTTATTTCTAAATATGAAGCCGCCCCTCTCTTTGTGAGGAATTCTTGTAAATATGAAGTATTCAAAGCCAAATGATGTAAGGGCTACAGTTAGCCTAGGGGACTAGGAGACCAACTCATATGTGCATAATTAAGGAATTCATTACTTATGCAAGGAACACTCCTTGCAAAATGTATTCAAAGCCGCCCCTCTATCCCCACCTGGTCTTCTCTCTCCATCCTGCCCAACTGCTCTGTCAACTCCCCGACTCTCTCTTCTCTCTCCACCTAGTCTTCTCTCTCCATCGACTCTCTCTCTCTCCACCAAGTCTTCTCTCTCCATCGACTCCCTCTCTCCACCCATATTTCTCTCTCCAAACATAAGCGGAAGACCAGCTGAAGAGAGAAGGCTAGGTGGAGAGAGAGAGCCGATGGAGAGAGAAAGATGGGTGGAGAGAGAAGACTAGGGGGAGAGGGAAGACCATGTGGAGAGAGAGAGTTTCTTCAGGAGATAGAGCAGAAGGAATCCTTATTAATGCCTCTCTCCGTCTCTCTATCCACCATCTGTCACTCTGTCTCCCTCCCTCTCTCTCTCCAACTCTCTATCCACCATGCACTCTCTCTCTCTCCATGTCATATGCATTAAATGCATCATCATATGCATCAATAAGGATTCCTCGAGGTCGAGGCACCGAGAAGGAACTCGCGCCTCGAGGCCGAGGAGGAACTCTCGCCTCGAGGCCGAGGAGGATAAAGAAAGATGGGCGGAGGGCGAGAGTCGATGGAGAGAGCAGACCAGGTGGAGAGAGTGAGAGAGAGTCCATGGAGAGAGAAACATGGGGATCACTGGACACTCATTGGCTAAATAAGATAAGGAATTCCTCTTATAAGTGAGGAATGCATATGCTAAGTGAGGAATTCCTTACATAAGTAAGGAATTTCCTCCATTCTCCCTCTCATACTTGTGTCAGGTGGCATCAAATCCAAAGGATGATGAGTGAGGAATTCATATGCCAAGTGAGGAAATCATATGTTAAGTAAAGAAATCCTCACGTAAGATAGAGAAATTTTCTCATTTCTCTATCTCTTTCTCATACTTGTGTCAGGTGACATTAAAAAAGGATGGGCGAGGTGACATTAAATGATGAGAGATGTGGCAATAAATGATGACAGAGACAGAGACTTCGTCGGGGGTATTTTGGTCCTGAATTTATGCATTTCCTCTGCTTTGTCACGAAACACGAAAATGTCCCTCAATTGACACCTGCTTTTCTACCACCGATGCACACAACCAGCCGTTGGATCTTGATCGGGGACCTCCGATGAAGATTGACGGGGTGGTGGTGGGGACCACATTTCTGTCTCTATCTCTGACACTATCTCTCATAGAACGAAAGGGCTTCTGCATTTAATGCATCATCATTGTACTTGTCTACGGGGTCATATTGTCACCTCTCGACATTTTTGACTATCTCTCTCCAGGTCACTCACTCACTACCTCTCTCCTTCTCCTCATCTCAACCCTTTCATCATCTCTATCTCGAGGTTTTGCTCAACATCCTCCCTCTTCCCGCGCTCTCCTTCCCTGACTTTATTATAAAAAGAGGAACAACGCAAATAAACTACTAATGAAAGACTGCTCCGAACTATCAAAGAAATGCGTAGGAAACTAAAGGAATTCGTCAGATTAAGGGAAAAGCTATAAAAGGTAATTGGGTATTCTTTACAGGCCGAGGTGGAGACAGAGCGATAGAGGTAGAGAACATATTTTAGTAGTATTCCTCAAATAATTCATTCCATTTCTTCTCGTCACATCGGAATGAGAGAGAGGGAATGTAAAGAATACCCAATTACCTTTTATAGGAGGAGAGCGACGGAGGAAGTGAGCGAGGGAAGGAAGAGAGATTGCCTGAGAGGGAGGGAGGGAGAAAGCGAGGGAGGAAGAGCGAGAGGGGGCGAGAAAGAGAGGGTGGCTTAGAGCGTAGGAGGCAGCGAGCGAGGGCCGAGAGTGCCCTTATGTTTGATGAACAACCTTTTCTTCCATACGAATTTATTGGTTTCATCGATGAATTACTTCTAGAATTCACATGGAATCCTTACTTATGCGTATAGGTATCGCGAGTGGGGAGGGAGCGAGACAGTGCGGCGGAGAGCGATGGAGGGAGAAAGATGAGCTGGGCGAGAGACTAAGGCGGAGATCAATGGAGAAAGAGAGAGAGAGCGAGGGCGAGAGAGTGCGGCGGAGACCAATGGAGGTACAACACGAGGGAGGAAGATAGAAGTAGCAAAATATTTCTTGGAAGCTGCCAAGGAGTACCATAATAATTCTTACAAGTGGACAGATTACTTGTATAATAGGGGTAGATACGTGCAGTTATGACCTGCCAATGAAATACAGTGTACAGTAGACAGAAATAGCGGAGGTCAATATTACAGCAATCTGGTATGCCTCGCACTCGAGCTTCAATCGATGGTTTTCTTGCTTCCGCCGGGCCACCATGACGTCTCTCTCATCCACTAACCTTGTACCAGCGCTCGCGTGTGCTCTGGTCAGCTCAGCCTCCATCCGATAGAGGATGTCTTCATCATACCAGATGAAGAAGTTGCAGCCACCATGCTCCTGTAGACGCCAACGCAAGTAATGGACAAGGTCAGCAGGGGTAGCTACGGAATTCTTAAACAGTGCGGCGAGAATGGACTAACAGCATCTCACCCATGGTGTTGCACAGGCCAGGTACGTCCTGCCGTCGGTCTGCTCTGTCCGAGTGGTCATTAAGAGGGCCCTTTTACCGCACCAGCACTGGCATATCGTGTCCGACCCCCTCGAGGTTGCGATGGCTCCGCTGCTGATTTTTAGAGTCATGGTCGATCCTTGCCTCCTCGACATGGTGCCTTTCCGATGGCCGTGGCCGTGGCCGTGGGCGGTTTCGTCCGAATTCGGCGGGCGAGGTCGTCGTCTTATTTGCCCCTTCTCGCTCGTGAGTCGTGGCCATTAAATAGCACTTGACAGCGGCGGGAGTGCTGGTCCAAAACAGCTTCTGTGCGCGGGAAGAGTTTCAAAACCGGTCACGTGACCGGTTTACCGTCATCTTCCTTTAACGCCGTCCAGCGGACGTCGCACGGCAGGTGTCACATATCATCGCTGGGTACTAACGCGTGGGAAGAAAAGCCTACGTGGCAAACACTCCGAAGTGCAGATTCTCTTCGTACTACACGTGAAGGAATTCGCGTTTCCTAATCTGCGTCCGGACGCTGGACGGCATCGGGGACAGGTGAGCTTTCGTGAAGATCGGTGGCGTTGGCCGATCTCGAGGGAAGTCCGAGATGGGGCAGGTGATCGAGCGTCGTCGGCCTGGTAAGAGGACCCTCGGGAAGAGTTCAAGTACACAGCGTATCGTTATAAGCAGTAATAATGCCCTCCTAAAAGAATGGAATCCCATCATAAAAGCACGGATCCCTTCATCTCTCTCTCCGCCCTCGCCCTTGCAAACCCTATTCCCTTCCCTCTTCCATTATTTTTTCCCACCTGCGATCGTCTCCTCTGCGTTGCATCTTCCAGCCGACATGCACCCCCCTTCCATAAATCCTCGATTTGTATTAGGCGAATACTTTGTACAAATACCTTCAATTAATGATCGAGTTTTGCGTAGCAGTGACAGAAGGAACATGCAAAAATCATCGATCGACGACTCATTAGTGACTACAAAGTCAAAAGTTCCCAGAACTTAGGGAAAACTTATTTACATCACCTTGTACTAGATTAAAGGTTTTTACTTGGGAGGTCGAACCTCCCTTATCACATCCCGCGTCTGTTCTAACACTCCGAAGGGCAGATTCTCTTCGTACTAAACGTGAAGGATTTCGCGGTGCGTAATATGCGTCCGGACGCTGGACGGCATCGGGGACAGGTGAGCTTCGTGAAGATCGGGGCGTCGTCGCTGGCGTTGGCCGATCTCCAGGGGAGTCCGAGATGGGGAAGGTGATCGACCGTTGTCGGCCTGGTCAGAGGAGCGTCGGGGAGAGACAAAGTACACAGCGTATGGTTGTAAGCACTAATAATTCCCTCCTAAACGAATAGATATAAGCACTAATAATTCCCTCCTAAACAAGTAGCACGGATTCCTTCATCGCTCTCTCCGCCCTCGGCCTTGCAAACGAGGAGAGAGAGATGATGGGGGGGAGGGTGGGCCCTCTCAGCAGGTACATCGAGTAGAGGAATAGATGGGGGATCGGTTATTACAAGGTATTTCTTCAAAACAAACAATCGATGGCATTTCTTTACATATGACCAGGCATTACGTGAATAATATTACGGGGGAGCATGTCAAGCGTCCGGCGCGACGGGCCTGCCATTGCCTTCTCCACCGGCTCGCTAGCCACAGCCTCGCGCCGCCGGCTCGCCAGCCATCCCCCTCTCTCCTCTATCCTCTTACACGAGTGCCGTGTCAGACGCCATTTAAAGCGGAGAGAGAAACGCGGTCGGAGAGTGCCAACCCGAACCGATGACGTGCCGAGAGGCACTTTGGTCTCAGCTTTGGGGATTCGGCCTGATTTGTAAACAAACACGAAAGTGTCCCTCGATTGACAAATCGAAAGACAAGTGGATTTAAAAAGAAAATTTCTCTGTTAAGTAGGTTGATGATGCTAATTCAAAAAACCGCACCATTCTCACATTTATTATTGGGTGGAGATCAATCATGTTAAAAACAAAATTTAAGCCAGGATTTTGAAGCTTCTCGCGGGCCGAAGTACAAGCTCTCTTATTGCAAGGTACCAATTCCAGA
Organism: Narthecium ossifragum; assembly: GCA_963920575.1. Lineage (NCBI taxonomy): Eukaryota > Viridiplantae > Streptophyta > Magnoliopsida > Dioscoreales > Nartheciaceae > Narthecium > Narthecium ossifragum. The sequence continues at coordinate 10,627,526 of OY986966.1, forward strand.
TACAGTCATTATTCTTCCTTTGATATATGTACAACCTCAGGATGGAGGTAAAAATAAAATTCCTGAACCAACCAACCTCCTACCCTTGAAGACTCCAAAATCTGCAGAGAAATGTCTTATGCCAAAATCTCTCTAACAGGACCAAAATCTCTTCATACTATAACCACCACAGAATTCGCGCAGAACAACTTCCTCTTCGAATTCATCATTGATACCCGTACCCATAGCTGAAACTACAAGCATATCGCTATCTACGCAGCAGCACCATTGTTGCTGCTGCAATCTTTAATTGAGATCTTCTCTGCTTTTTCAACACCAATCCTACTATTGTTGCTGCAGTCTTTCATCGCCATCTTCTCTGCTCTCTCCTTAGCCCTGATGTCCTCCAGGCTTCGATATTCTTCCTTCAGTAGCCTATCCAGCTCTGGATGCTTCTTTAAAGGCTTGCTATGATCTCGCACCTCCCGGTAATGGTGAAAGGCCCTATTAAATAAACAGCAAATAAGTAGATGACCCAAAAAAATTCACCAACGCTTCCTCCAAGCCTACTTGGTGAAATCCACTTAGCATGTAACCTTTCTACTCCGCAGAGAGTTCAAGCAAATGACACACTCAGGAAGATCTAACCATCTGCGTCATCGAGATGGACACAGTTCTATAAAAAACATGCATGAACTACGTAAGAAGAGATTACAGAACCTCGTAAAAAACCTCATAGAACATAGAAAGACATACTTATCACATCAGCCACATCCTATTCAAAACTAGTGCAAGTTGCTATGGATACCTTTAGCGGTAGGCTGGTAGCAACCACATCCTACCACTATTGTCTCCATCTTGCAACATCAGGAGAAAAGAAATGTCTCTACCATCTCTACCAAGTTTGATCTAGATAACCCCCAAGAAGCAACCAGAAAGCAACGATGATAAATAGACACATCTCAACATCCAGCCAGATAAACAGAGGTAGTGCTCGCCTTATCTCACACTATGAAATGCACTCCTAAAGGCTCATAAAATGTTATAAGATAAATAACAATTTATTTACTTCTTGAAACAATTGAACATGATCAAGCATGACAAAACAACTTTTGTACTGATACTTGCACAGGTTTCTAAATTGCAAACAAACTACAAACTTTTATATAAGAAATACGATTACTTATTCAGTTCACGTAGGTTTAAGATAATATCCAGACATTGCACTTGGGTGCATGGTGTAGTAGTAAGACTAGAGATCTCCGGCATGGAGATTACAAGTTCGAACCTTGGTAGAAGCAACTTATTATGCATAGGAATTCTATTGGAGAACATCTTATGTGAAATAGCGAGCATGGTTTACAGCGTGGATGCATGCACGAACCCAATAATTTGTAGAGGTTAGTATGCAGGGCATTTGAACCCCTGTTCCCGAGCTATAGGCTCAACTAATTAAAAACTAAAATCCAAATATTTTAACATTTGAATGGCCAATAAGATATCGTTGTGTCAGAACCCAGAAATCAGTGGAGCATACTATCGACACTTCCACTAATAGAGTACTTTAGCTTCAATATCACACAGCATGTGGCACAAATACGCTTCTGCTTAAAGCATGGGAATTGGATAAGGCAAGAAAGAAAAAAAATCGACAGAAGTAAAATAAGTATAACCAAATAACACTAGAAGCATCACAAAGGTTACCAGTATTTTTCAAGGCCATAGAGATTCCCCTTCTTGTAAAATTCAAGTGTCAGATGCTCAAAATCATTATACAGATCTTCTCTAAATTGTTTCTCCAACCCATAACTGGTACAAGATTGCAAGACATAAAATAAAGATATTAGAAAGCCCAACAAGGTATACAAGAAGATAACAGCTCTTCAAAAAGTCTTGCATATAAAACCCTTGGGTGCAGTACCTGTAGAATCTGAAAAGGCACTCCAATCCGTAATCGTACTTGGCACCCGCGTCTTCCCGTGCAAGCTTGCAAAACTCATCGTACATAGGCTTGTTAAACATGTCTCTCAGGAAATATGACCAAAATCTATAGAGGGTGTTCATTTCCTGCATGCATAAAACAATGTACATGCTAACATGTAAAGATCATAGGTGTCAATTTGAAAGGAAAACAAAAAGGATAATACTATCAAGCATAGATGGCTCAAGCATCAGCATGGCTAGAACATTGGTGAAAGGAGAAAATGAGGCGCTTCATAACATCTAAATAGAAATAACCTGTGCCTATGCCAGAGAAAGAATGAGACAAGTGATATGACAAACACCAACCTTCAAAAGGAAGAGAAAGAAGTTGATCTGACAGTACAGAACTGCGTGCTTATTTAAAGACTTGATATGCAGCCAGGCATCTGGCCTTAGGAGAAAAAGCAAACTCAGTGGGAAACATAGCATGAGGTCGAATGTAGATATATAGCTATCTAAGGCTCATAACAAGTACACTATTAAACTGCACTCAAGTTCTTGTTACTCTGGTTCTTATAATCATGTAACTTCAAGCACACAGAAACAAGTATTGAAAAGGAAGAGAAAGCAGTTGATCTGACACTACAAGACTTTGTGCTTAAGTGAAGAAATTAATATGAAGTCAGGCATCTGGTTTTAGGTGAAAAATCAAACTCAAGAGGGGAACAGAGCATGATGTCGAATGTTGATAGCTCTCTATGGCTGATAATTCGTGCACTATAAAGGTGCACTCAAGCTCTCATTATTCTGGTGCATATAGTAAACGTACATTCAAACACACTGAAGGAAACCTCTAAGAGAAATTGTTTAAATTTGCAAACTACCTCACTGCAACCAATTCCTAGTTTCTTCCGCTCATTAAGACAACGCTTGTGATACTTCAGATACCTACATCAATAGGCAGATAGATGAAGATGTGCTTCATAATAGTAAAGCAATGGCTAACGATCGACATATTATGATAATAAATGTTTTGCCTATAGCCTATGTACAAAAAGAGTAGAATCCCCACAGGGGTGATTCTTAACCTTGTGATAGGTATATGTTTTGCACTTTCACTGTAAGCCCACGAATAACAAAAAGCATTTCATTTTCAATAGGCAGCAGAGTGATTCAAGGGTCAGATTGCCATACACTAATTTCAAGGTTCGTCTAACTCAGTGTGCAATAGCACACTTATGTTTACAAGGCTCAAGTTGACAGATTACTTACTTTTGCTGCTTAAACTCATTTTCTTCAAGAAGCTTATGGCTTGGATGCTGAAATGGTGGGAAAGGTTTTGGCATAGATCCCATGGATGGACTACTTCCATTACCGGAAAGGATTCCATGAGGAGAACAACTCAATTTTGATGGCATAGAGCTGTATAAGACAGGGCAAGAAATTCAGGTAACAGACCAGACCAATTATTACATAAAGCCAAACAGAAGAAGGTAAGACAGTTCGCATCACAAATTCAGGCACTACTAACCTATAATTTTCAGGAGGTGTTGACCCAAAGAAATAGCCAACTGAATTGCTTGGTGGGCTCTCTGATACGAGTCCATGACGATTACGACCAGTACCATAAGTTCTAAAATTGCTAGGAAACCACCGCTGCTTATGAGTTTGCTGCAACTTGTGAGAAGATTTATTTTGTCGTCTTCGACTATTCACGTGTCCTGGTGCTTCGGATCCATTATGTCCAGTTATACTAGCATTGATCTTTGAATTTGAAATGGCATTTGAAGTGATGGAAGATTTAAATTCTCCACCTTTTGTTTCTGCCGAAAAATTACTCCTTCGATTGACATTGTGCTTGGCCTGTAATAATTCCTGCTAACCAAACAAATATTAAATCTACTTCAAGCCAGTGCACTCTTAAAGTACTGTTCAAACAGACAATTTTCAGAAGGCTGAAAAAGGATGTGCATATACAAAATGCTACATGCTAGAAAGAAATTGCTATAGGACCTTCACCATTTTTGCCAATTACTACCTGTTCATAAAAATAAAGGCCATCATTAATGGCAGTTGCCAGTTCATTTGAGATAGGCCCGGATTCCCTAGAGCCATCAGCTTTGCTTATTCTGAAGTCCTGCATGGTGGAAAGAAAAGGAAGCAATCCATCATTCAGGAGATATTTAATTTCGGAACTTCAATGAACAATTTGTCCACCATTAGCAACTAGCTTAACTATGATTCTATGCCCAGATCTTCAGAACTTTATATAGACATTCCAAGGATGTTAGACATAAAAACGTAAGCCGCCAGTATGTGCAATTTTGACCATTGCGTGCAAAAGCAACTATTATGCAGGTTCATATAAGCAGGACCATAACCCATGAGTACGAGATATTAAAGACATCCAAGCCAAGCGATAATATACTCAAGCAAAATACCAGAAAAATATTAACTTAACATAGTGCCTATCTTATCACTCAACTTCTAGTAGCTAATGTCATCATAAATTGCATAATGCTCCACCCTTTGCATATCATTTGTAGATAAAAAATAAAAATAATCTCCGCAAACAAATATGCATATAGCTTACTTGCATATATATTCAGCATAAAGGTGAATTCCCGAAGGTAGAAACATCTGCAAATCTGTACTGTAAAGGTAACAAGAAGCTACAAAGTCTTACCCGAGTAACAATTACAAGCCTATGCACATCTTGGTCATTGACATCCATTTCATCCTCTTCATCATCAATTCTGCACAAAACATGGTTAAGGTAGAAAGGCTTCTCAGCTTCAAAATTAAACCAAAAAAAGATGATCCAATAAATAAACTGAACTAAGTTTTATGTAAGGTTCAGGGCTACATTGTCTTAACATACTTCCATCATGGTTATGCTCTATAACAAGTTTTTTATAAGGTTCAGGGCTACATTGTCTTGGTACATCAAGCAAGACACCAATAGAAACATATCAGAAACACAATCATAGTAGCAAAAGCTAAAATGAGGAACAAAGGAGCATTTTCAGAAAAAAGAAAAGAAAAGGAAGATAATCATAGATTAGACACCACAACTAGCAAAGATTAACCTCACTCATAAGCATAAATGCAGATTAAAGAGTGCACATTAAGATATTGATCAATATCACCTATAGAGAAATTTAAAAAACCTATTTCCCCCAGCATGATTAAGCAATACAAGGAGATAAAGGGTGGAAGAAATAATCCAGCGTAGCAGAATTATTGCGGTGGTAACTTGCAACAAAGCATCTAGGATACCAGCCCATCGTGCTTCACACCATAAAGTTCACATGCAGAGTTAGGGATGAATTTTATTGCAAAGAATGACTAGCACATCCTATGAGTCACAAGTCTAATTCAAAAATGGGAAATAAATGCATGACAAACATAGCAAATTCACTTTACTCTCGTACTTGGTTCGCCTCATCAGAGACCACAGACAAGATTACCCTGATTTGTTAAGAAGGGAAAAAAAAAATGAAAGGCTAAGCAAATATCTAGTTCACCTAACACCAATTATGAGAGGAGCATCTTACCTAAGTAGGTTTTTTCAATTCCAACATCGAGCTAGTATGATAAGCTAAGCATAATGAAACAAAATAAGGATAAAGCAAAGCCACCATTGATTCTCCTATCAGCCAGTTAAAAATCGGCATAAGTTCGGATTTTGAAAGAAGGTGATCAACGAACATTTTGCCATACTACAAAATACAAAAGGTGAGAGATTTCACCTGCAACATAACCTTCTTACACTTCAATACGAATTTCTCTAATCCAGTCTTGGGTAGAATACATTTTATAATACAGACCCTTTTTTATTTGGTCAAGCAGAAAAGACGTATGCCAATAACTAGCTCGGCAAATGCTAGGAAGCACCGGAAGAGTTGAGGATCAACGATATCTAGACAATAGTTGGTACCACTTCATAGACGTAGTACGTACTACTGTTTTTGGAGTCGTTTTACAATGTCCCTGAAGCTCGAGCCAAACAACTGACCATGTGAAAGTCCAAGTATTATAAAGACAATGATAGGGACATAACTTTGCCACAGGGATTTACACAGACACATGTACAAAGACACAATGTACTTTTAAGTGTACTTGCATGTCTATTAGTAAACGGTCTCTTTTGTCCATTATTGTTTTCCTATTTAGGAAAGCCAACTGTCGAAGAACAGTATGCTGAAGGAAAAATGCCAGGACCTGTCCATCAGTGTCTTGATGCAACAAATATCATTTCCTGCAGCCCATCTCCAATTAATCTAAGTTGAATGGAGAGTATAGTTCACGAGTTTCTAGCTAGACAGGCAGGAGGGAATGATTTTTGTAGTTGTATGTTTGTGAAACACATTTTCTTTCTGCAAAGGCGAGAAGCCATTAAGCGGTTTCATTAATCAGCACAGTTTGCACCATACAAAAGAAGTAGATGCACATTAAAATCGGATTTACCTCCGGTTCAATTGGAGAGGCTCTTTTTGGCTTGTTGACTGCTCAAGCTCCAATTCCTCATCAAGCATGAATGTACTTTGCTCCCCTGTGAAGTTAGTAGATTCATCCGCAATGCCACTTAACTGGGGTCCTCCATCCGGCATTTCTGATCTACTATCTGAAAATGACTTTATTGTATCATCTTCAGTACCAGAACTAGCAAACATATCGGCACCTTCTCGTGAAGATTCAGAGCAAACACAGTGATTAATGCAAGCAGTCCTGAAATCCGAAATATTGCTAGCTAAATCCTTGTCTAACACACTGCGACATTCATCACTAGGATTTCTTAATTTTGCTTGAGAATTTATTTCAGATGTAATTTCACTACACCCATCATCACTTTCTCCATTTCTTGCCAGAGGCTCATCACCAATATGCATATCTGTAACATCACTTTCTGAACTATTCCTTTCTTCTGCTTTTGAAGGGTCATTAACTGAGGCCAAGCACTGATCCTGGTTTATACAGCTTGCTTGCATGCACCTACTTTCAGAAGAGGCAACACTGCAAAAACTTTCACTGGCAATATTTTTCTCCACCCTTAGAGGAGCCTTCTCATCAGAGTGGCTCTCCTTGGGCTGACGTGTTGTCGAAGAAACATCATCCCTCGATGCCTGAACCCACTTTGACCAATCATTACGCCTCCGAATATTTCCATCCTGGCATTTAAGGAAATAACAGGCGAGTATTTAGAGGGGGAACATTGGACTAATAAAATGAAATGCTTAGAGACCTTCATATGCTTGTAGAAAATCTTGAAACCAAATCAACAGTCAATGGAAAGAAATTGGTACCTTAACCTCTATAGATTCCGAACTCCGCAAAGCATCCAAAATCAGAGGTATGTCTGTTGTCTTGCTTTTAACCTACATAGAGAATACAAGAAAATGCACAAGGTCTTCAGAGTCCATGATCACACGACATAAAAATCCTTGTTATAAAGAATAAGTGAATAATACTGCAACATAGACCAATAATCTTCAGAATAGGTTATACCCTATTGAAGGAAGCGATTTTAGAAATCGAAACCCATCCCTTTTCGTCGAGCAATGACAGCAAGAAATGGTCATGCTCCAAATTCTCATCACTACAAAAAGCAAAAAAGCAAAAAAGCAATATGTTCATAAATCGAGCCATAGACAACATATATTTAACTACAATACTGAGCATTGCCATATTTATTGAAACAAAAGTGTGCGTGAAAATTTTTTAGGGAAGAAAAGGTAACAAATAAAGATGGTTTCACCAGTAATAGGCGAGTCAGATTTTTCATTCCATCCCTATTCCCTTTTGTCCTAAGACAGATCTGGTAAGGATGTTAACACGCCCACTGAAACCCAAGTACTGGAGAACTGACAGTAACAGCTGTGATGTGCCCTACATTACAAACCTACTTTGATTGGATTGATACCATCTTGCAAATAAGCTACGACTAAATACTACTAGTAACATGATTAACACTTAACTCGTTGATTCCTGACAGTTTCTTTAACTACTGTCATGGGTAGTCAACAGGAACTGCACACCTTATTCAAACTGCATCCATCTAATGCATTAAGGGAAAAGGATATGAGTGGAGCGGAGCAATGAATAGAGTAGTAGGTAGCAATCTCCATGGTTTTAAATTGCTCTCCTTTGTGTAAGTCGAGCATGATCTTGCCGGCATGCACTGCCCTCGTGCATACTTGAAGATATGAAACTTATCAAATGCTCTAAAGTTTTAAATTTTACATTGCCTATTACCAAGACAAGCGCATAACACACTTTTGCTTATAGTCGAGAACGGCTTGCAGATTCAGGTACATGACAAAAGAGGATGCACAATCTTTGCTGAACAACAGCATCAACCCACCTGAAATAATACTCTATCTGTTTCACAATATAAGCTCTCAAAGCTTGTTCCTCTGGTGTTAGAGTAGGACAAGGAGGGGGTGGATTTGAAACATAGCGAGGAGGAGGGCCCCTCATCATTTCTAGGGGAGGAGCAGGGACATAGTACATACGAGGAGCAGGACCTGCATTTTAGCCATAAGCATAAAGCAACATGGAAAAAGTAAAGAGTGAACAAAATTGCATTGCAAAAGTACAGACATTAATGGAGAAAATTCAGGACATTGATTTGAGATATAAAACTGACACAGAAAATCCGTTAAGTTTGAGAAACTACCAGGAAAAGGAGGTCCATTCAAAAACCCTGGAGCTGGGCCAAAAAAATGTGGTACTGGTCTGATGAACATGTTAGGTCCAATACCATGTGGCATGTTTATGCTGTCTCTTGGACCAAATGCCTGTTGGCCCCTCCAAGTCTGATTGAAATTGGCACCGGATTCATGACCATTATGCGGCCTGCTAGCATAATTGCCGACATAAGGACGCCAAGTACCAGGATCACCTCTTGGCGGAGGCTGAAAATGTCTAGTTTGATCAACTCCACTTGCTTGACCAGTTGGGATAAAAGCTGGCATGAGAGTTTCACATCCTGGTTTTATAATGTGTGGATCACCATTAGAAAATTGTCCTGGAATAAGTGGATAAGGATACTCACTGGCTGGGAGAGGTGGAGGCGGCACAACCGGATACAATATTGGTTGCCTTGGCTGTTGATTGTAAGATAAATGAACAGGGAAGGGCGGTGCACCATGTGCAGGTGAATGATGCTTAAAACCAGGTTTATTAGAGCGTGGGGCGTGATGCTTATTGGATGGATTTCCACCTCCAGTTCCATCAGATTTCCGCAAGCCATTAGGTCCCTGACAGAACAGATAGCACAGTAAACGCGTACACCCTTGAACGGCAACTTATAGAAAAAGTTTTACTGGAACAAAAACTTGTCACTGGAAGCAGAAACATAATCTAGACATAAACAGGAATTTTCCTTCTTTAGCATCATGGCAAAGGCCAAAGCTTCCGGCCATATAAGAACATAACCAAAAGGGTCGACGGATTTTTTTACACGAATTGCTTGTTCAGTATTAGTTTGACTTACCTTGAAGAACTTGGAGTGAATTAAGGGTTTGCAAATAATTGTGTTGCTAAAAGTTGCCAAATTCTGAGCTATTATTATAAACACATCTAGTTTCCCAATGAACCGCATAACCCCAGCTTTTTTGTGTCTTCATCGTTTTTCTTAGTATTTTTCATAGACAGCACATGAATGCAATTGTTTCCCCATACTGCATTTTAATTCCTCCTGTTCTTTTAACCCAAAAAAAGGAAAAGGTGGACGTGGTCAATTAAAACTACAACAGCACTAATGGCAAAAAACCACACATCTTTAAGCAGAGTGGGGGTGAAGGAAAAGACAGCAACTTGGGAAAAAATAATCAAGATAAACCTAAAATAAAATCCAAAACCATCCCAATCTTGTGATCAGAGATGTAATTTAAAAGTCAAGCTAAACCTGTAAGTTCCCAATTTTTCTTTTTTCTTTATATTTCAACAGTCGACCTTCAAAAATTTTATGCAACTATTTTGCTTCACACGTCCTAAGGTAAAAAGAAACCCTTCAAAACATCACACAAAGATCCGTCTTTCTCCATCAGGCATATGCTGAGATCCATCAAACCACCCAATCACCAGAAACACTAACGATCAGCATCGAGTAACCTAAATTCCCTACTGACCAGCTTATTTAACAAAACAACCAAGAACATATTCACCTGCATGGGGAGCGGAGGCGGCGGCGGAGGGACATTCCTTGGAACCATTCCAGCATTCGCCACAACCACTGGTGGCGGCAGTGGAGCTTCCGGTCTCACTCCAGCATCCACCGGACCCTTCTGTCTCGCCTCCGCGAGCGCCGGCCACAACTCCGCCCCCATGACCGGACCCTCCGTCCTCCTCCCTTCCCCCGCCGCCACTCCCGCCCCAGGAGCCGCAGCTGGCTTCTTCCACGGCGACCTCACCCCGTTCTTCCCCTTCCTTCTCTCCTCTTTCCCCTCCGCCACCGCCGCCGCCACCTCGACGCGATCCCCGGCCGCCGCCGTGTCGCCCTCCATACCAAATTCCACCTCCAAGAAGTCGGTATTTATCGCTGTGCAGCGAATCTAGCTCCTGGATCCTCGCCGATCTTCCCGGACTAGAGTATCGCCACCACGCGCTGCCATCGCCGCCGCCAGGTGCGAGGTGAGAAATGCTAGGGTTTTAAAGAGATAAGAGGGAGTACTAGGGACCAGAGTAGCGGGCGGATTAGGGCTTTGGAGTGGGCGGGCGGCGGAGAGAGAGTGGTGAGAGAGAAAGAGACGGAGAGGAGGATGGATTCCGTTGGAAAAAGGGTGGCTGCTGCCCTTTTAACTGCGCTGAAGAAATGCAAGTGTTGTTCCCTTGGGTGGGAAACTGACTGACTGCTGGGGCGTGGTTTTTTTTTTTTTTTTTTCGTTTCGGATTCTTGTCTCCCCTTCACATGCCCCTAAAAAAAAAAAAAAAAAAAAACCCCAATTACAGGAATAACCTCACAACTGTATGAATTATCCCGGAAATATATATTGTGTACCTCTCTCTAAAAACCCAATTAAAGGAGTGATACCATGCACACTCCACGTGGCACACCTTATGTGGTGTTCACGTGGCACAGCCACGTGTTAAAATATTTATGAAAATCCAGACCGTGATTGTAGTTATTAGAAGACTCAGTTGATGTAATCCAAAGTATCATCAAGCAACTCACGCGATGTAATCAAAATTTTGAGATTTCAAGTTTAAATGTGGCTACATCACACTAATTACATGGCCTAAGAGCACCCACATCAGCCACCCTAAATGGCTCCCTACCTCATTTTAGGGTGGCAAAATGGGGTGGCTGATGAAAAAAAGGGCTGCATCAGCTTCCCTACAGCCACCCCATAATAGAGGAGATGAACAGTGCTCCCCTACATGTGGGGGAGCACTGTAGCACTCCCTATCCATTATTTTACATTAAAATATTCTAACTTATATATTTATTTCACCTCTCTTTTACTTCTATCTATCTCCTCTGATGAACGAGAGCACCTCGACGAAGCCGATCTGCTGCTCTTCACCGGCGACCGTCCTCCTCTTCACCGGCGACCGTCCTCCACCACCGGCGACCGTCCTCCTCCACCTCCTCCTTTTGGTTGGGCGAGGGAGCATTTTTTGAGGAGAGGTGGGAGGGTGTGGGAGTCGGGGAGGAGGGCGGAGGAGAGGAGGTGGGGGTAGAGGGGGAGGGCGGAGGCCGGCGCGGTGGAGCTGGCGAGGGCGCGGATGAGGGTGAGGCGGGGCGGTGGAGCTGGCGAGGTGTTTCCTTCTATTCTCCGTTCCTCTCTGCCGACCTAGCTTCTTCGCCTCCTTGGGTTCCTCTCCGCATTCCTCCCTGGAAGAAGGCTTCCTTGTTCCACCTCTTCCTCTAATCCTCTCCGAGTGGTGGAGCTCCCCGTGTGCCGCGATCCTGGACTGCATCCGTCTGGCTGCGATTATGGACGGCATATGATCCCCTGTTCCTCAATCGAGATTGAAGCTCTTAGCAAAAGGTCTTCTTTGCCTGACCCCTTCTAGATTTTTAAATTTCATATGGTATTATCTCTGTCTTGCCAGAGTTATGGACAAGGTTGCAGAGGCCTTGTTTGTGGATATCTATGCATATATATTGAAATCTGTGATATTTTTCATGAAATATGTATGTTCTTTTGGTAATTGAAGTTCTATGAATCAAGAACTTCTTGTATGGCCATGTTTATTTGTTCATTTCTACTCTTTTGTGCTTTTCAATCCCAAGACTTTGCCAGACAGGCTTCAGCTTCTGGTGATAGACACACAATAGCTGTTTTATTCGTTCAAACCCAGCTCTTTGAGTTTTTGACTACAATCTAAATCTAAACTATTAGGTTCTTTTTTCTTGTTTTGAATTGATCCTTCAGCTTTGGTGGCATAACTTCTATTTGTTCTTTTTTTCTTGTTTTATTCGTTGAATGAAATCCAGAAAGACATAACTTCAATTTTTCCAACATTGACTCGATACAAACTGGCAATTACATTCTTAACTGAAACATGATAATAAAGACAGAATTAAGATGAAACATGATAATAAAGACAAAGTTAAGATGAAAGATGATAATTCAAAACTAAAGTTGCGCCTGACTGTATAAGTTCCACAAGTGCTCGACGAGATCGCTTTGAAGTTGAGAATGCACCTCTCTATTTCTAATTTCTTGGTGGCGTTGAATGAAATCCCTAAGCTCGGATGTACGATCATGCGAAATTGTTATGGGTGGACTCTCATTGATTTCTTCGTACTCGGTAATATCTGGATGAAGGTACATGTGCCGTTCATCTTCTACGATCATATTGTGCATGATAATACATGCCATCATAATATCTTTAAGCGTCTCTCGCTCAAAAAACCGTGCAGGACCGCATACGATTGCGAACCGAGTTTGGAGCACTCCAAATGCACGCTCAACATCCTTTCGTGCCGACTCTTGACACATTGCAAAATGCTTGGCTTTGTTATTTTGTGGTAGAGGGATTGTTTTCAAGAAGGTAGCCCATTGAGGATAAATACCATCGGCCAAATAATACCCCATTGTATAATTATGTCCATTAACCGAATAGTTTACTGCAGGAGCTCGTCCTTGAGTAAGTTCAAAGAAAACAGAAGATCGTTCTAGCACATTGATATCGTTATGAGAACCAGGTAACCCAAAGAATGCATGCCAAATCCACAGATCCTGTGATGCAACAGCTTCTAAAATGATGGTTGGTTCATGAATGTGACCAGAAAACATACCTTTCCAAGCACTCGGACAGTTCTTCCATTTCCAATGCATGCAATCGATACTCCCCAACATTCCAGGAAAACCACGACGCTCGCCGATTGCAAGCAGCCTAGCAATGTCATCACTGTTTGGTGACCTTAAGTACTCATCGCCAAAGATGGAAACTACAGCTTTCACGAATTTTTTTAGACTTTTTGTAGCGGTGCTTTCTCCAATTCTCACATACTCATCCATAACATCCGCAGCCAATCCATAAGCAAGCATTCTCAGTGCTGCAGTTAACTTCTGTAGAGAAGATAAGCCTAGCTTTCCGGCTGCATTTCTTTTCTGCTGAAAATAGGGCTCACGAGCTTCGACGGCGGTTTGAATGCGAATGAATACCTCACGACGCATGCGGAATCTCCTCCGAAACATTTCAGCTGGGTACACTGGTGGATCTGCGAAATAATCCCGAAATAAGAGCTCATGACCTTGCAGTAAAGTGCGATCAATATACGCACGTCGCTTACTTGAACCACCACGCGATGTTGATCCTCCTCTACGCTCCATTCTTTCCTTCGCACATTTTAACGCCAGCAATTCTTCCAGCTCTTCATCAGAGGAAGTATCATAATACATTTCCTTTTGGCGTTTCCAGAAGAAATCCATTGAGAAGAGTAGTTGCTATAGAAGACAAACAGGTTAGATGGATTAGAGATGAGTTTGAGAAATGAATGAATCTACTTATATTGAGAAAATATGACCGTTGAGACTATTATGGATGGACAGCTATTTTCAAAAAATGACCGTTAGAAATATAGTTGTTCAAATACGGCCGTTGGAGAATTGATTGAAATATAGCCGTTGGAAATACGACTTTTAGAATATATCCGTTAAAATATGACCGTTGACAATATAGCTGTTCAAAATATGGCCGTTAGAATTTGATGAATGGATTTCAAGTATTTAATTAATAGAACTATTGAGATTAAATTATATATTATTTATTCTATATTATATTTTAATATATAATATTATCAAAGTTTCAATTTGTAATATAATACAAATTCTAAAATTATATGTCTGCTAAATAATAAATGAAGAATAGAATATGCAAAGAAAGATGAGGGAATGAGTATTTTAATGATATAGGGAATGGTTTAGGGAAGCTGATGTGGGATGTTGTAAATAGGGAAGCTGTAAAGTAGGGAAGTAATATATATTGGAGTATTTTAGGGAAGATGGATAGGGAAGCTGATGTGAATGGCCTAAAAGGCCTTGTGTGATACCTCCATCTTCGCTGCCATGTCGAGTGGGCAGGGCCGGCTTGAGACGAGGCCTGGAGGCCGGGCCTACAATTATGGGGGCTCAGAAAAATAATTTCCTAAGTAACTTATATAATTGACTAAGCTATTATTATTTTTATATAATTGATCAAGCTATTATTTTCTTTATATAGTTGATCAAGCTATTATTTTACTTTTAAATAGATTTGAATAGTTCAAGAAATACCAAGAAAAATTTGGATTTCTGTTTAAGTCGAAGAAGTTGAGGTCTGCATGTAATAAAAGCATGAAGAACTATTGTATGAATCTTGAAGATATATTGAAGGATGATGATGTATATGACATTAATGGTAATGATCTGTTTGATGAGTTGTTTTATTTGAAATGAGCTATACCAAAAGAAGAAGAAAAAAGCCAGTGAAAGTATTGAACTATTTGAACAAATTGGATGCTTGTTACCCGAATGCTTGGATTGCTTATAAAATCTTTCTAACCATACCAGTTATTCTCGCCCATGCCGAGAGAAGTTGATCAAATCTTATCTTCGATCAACCATGTCACATGAAAGGCTGAACAATTTAGCCATTTTATCGACTGAAAAGGAATTGACTCACAAATTTAACTACACAGGTTTGGTTGAAACTTTTGTAACCAAGAATATAAGGAGGGTGATTTTTCAGTAGCAACATATTTGATTTTTGTAAGTTTTCTATTTTCATTTGAATCTAGTATATCATTTTGTTAAATTGTATTGAGATTGCTGGATTTTATTTGACATGACAAAGTGGTTTTTATATTCGATGAATTACAGTGCTATGCTTCTTTTTCAATGATATATGTTTCTCTAAAAGTTTATTTTAGAAGTGAAATTTTTTTATGTATTTAAAAGGGTCGGGCCCCTGTTTTTATCTACCACCAGCTTAGAAAAACTCGGGATGGCCATGCAAGCGTGCATGAAAAGCTTTTGATCATAAAAAATGATTGGTAGCCGATTTTATATGCCGTTGGACCGTTGGTCATTGACCAACCCAAATCGGCTATTATAGATGTTGGACGTATGAATAAGTAATCCACATCAGCAAACTCGGGAATAATAAAAAATAAAATCTAATCTCGTTGCGTATCTCTTGTAGGGGAGGGAACCAAAAGGAGTAATTTAGCAACTTAGGGTTTTATTATTATTATTACATGAGTTGGGTGATGTGTATAAGTAGTTCACATGTTGAACATCCACGAATAGCAAACTTGGGTTGTCTATTTAACATTACTGTTCTATCATTTCCCAATCCAAAATATGATATCTCAACATATCTTTTAAAAGCATTCTATATCATACTTCTCATTATTGTGTTTTTTGTTAACATAAAGAATGAAAATTTCAATTATTATGTTAGTTGTTAATATAAAGAATGAAAATTTACTACAATATTCTCATATTATTGCATGAAATTTGGACTGACTAGCAACCTTCTTCTCTCGTAATTTATCTGAATCTAGCCTCACGTCACCACTTGATTAAGTCTCGTATTTAAGGTTCGAGAATATCGTAAAGAAGAAATCATGATCATCCACATTGTTGTGTTGGTGTGTTTTCTGCATCACATATC
Organism: Narthecium ossifragum; assembly: GCA_963920575.1. Taxonomy (NCBI): domain Eukaryota; kingdom Viridiplantae; phylum Streptophyta; class Magnoliopsida; order Dioscoreales; family Nartheciaceae; genus Narthecium; species Narthecium ossifragum. The sequence continues at coordinate 10,643,543 of OY986966.1, forward strand.
TCTTGTTTACTTTGTTACTTGCTAGAAATTCATACAAGACACATATTCTCGGATAAAAATTCATCAGAGTAAAACTTCCCCCATAAATCTTTTCGGTAATTTCATCTTTTATTTGGTACATAATTGTGAAGAAATTATATTTGGGAAAAAATTATTTATGACCTGTTTGGTGGGAGAGTAGGATTTGGTGGTGGATCCTCCTACTTGGATCTCTGCTAAGTTTCAACCTTTTGGGCCAAGAGTAACCAATCAATGATCGACACCTAAGTATAGTGATTGTGACCGATAACGTATTAACCCATGACTTTATCGTTCAATTCAAATGGACGATTGAATGCTTAGTACGCAGAGAAGATGTATCGCCCAAATAAAAATAAGATGCATGCAAACAATCGGTCAGACGCGATCATAGCAGGTCCAAGTGAAGATCATCGACCAAGCGCAATCATGACGTGCCTAAAGAAAGATCAATAATCAAGCATGATCATGACGTGTGCAAGGTAGAATCATCAGCCATATGTGCTCATCGACCAAATAAATGAACGTCGGAAGTTAGTTATTGTGCAGTTACAGCACAATCTCCTATAATTGCGCCACGATCAAACCAGGCGGGAACAATTATTAGCGTTAGGATATAAATAGGTTTTTTTCACAGTGTAATCTCTCTGATACTCTCTGTAACCAGCATATGAGCATGAATTTCAATTACGTTCCCTTTCTTGTAAGTTCATTTAATTAATGAAGATTTTTTTATGGCATTTCGTGTTATTCTTTTACTGCTTTCTTAGATTAGTTTTAATTACTACATTTTTCATTATCTAGTTCTTTACAGTAGATTAATTTAGAGTTATCATAGGTTTAATTTTGATTTTTTCTGAATTTAGTTGCTTTTAGGATGATCTTTATTGCTTTCTAGACTTAATAGGTTTTTTAGATAAATTTATCGTTTCAAATAGATTGACTTAAGATTAAGTTAGGATTAAATCACGTTTATCTTCAAATCTATATATAATTATCCATTTAAATAGAATTTAACTATATTTCCAATTAATTTGACACCTCTGTTCAAGTTCAAGGGAATTGAACATTTGCACGTCCTGGTTTTTGACATTTTGACTATTTTGGCTTTACCGGTCAATGGTAGGATTTCCAAGTCCTCATTTTTTGGCACGCCCGGTTGGACACTGTGTTGAAGCTTTAACAAAAAAAAATTTTGATTATCAACAAAAATCAACGACGTGAACGTGATGATCAACAATGATCAACAAATAAAAAAAGAAGAAGAAAAATAAGGGCGATCAACAAACATTGTTTCTTGATGTATATGTGTTCGTGGATAAAACGTCGATCTCGTTGGGACGAGATCTCTATTTTATTTCCGAGCAAATCATATTTTAATTTCATTTCAAGAAATTGTAGGCACCACACCCCTGGATCGCCAAGTCGGCAAATCCATCATTTACATCCCCGTGGGGAATACCTCCGATTCTAGATCCAATAAAAATAAATTTTTTCCTATAATAATAATAAAAGGAAAATGAAATGTCATGAGGTCTTGGACCACCACGTTCATCGCCATGCAGGATATCTTTGTCGCCGGGGTTTCAAGTCCGCCGGAGTTTGGGAAGAGCCGTCCAAGGTCCAATTGTTGCCGTGAAGATGTACCAGCTGGAATAGGGAAAGCGTCGTCCGAGCGTCGGAGTTGGTGCACCCGAGCTTCGAAGTCTGGATCCGATCTCTGTTGCTGTAGGAGAATGGCAGCTGGAGCCAAGGGGCATAGGCTGCGTCGTCGGACCGTCAGGAGACACCGTTCACCAAGTGTTGATCACGCGGGTTGCTGGAGACAGAGACGTCACTGGAGAAGATCTCACCGGATGTAGGCTTAACGCCGCAAGCTTGAGATCAAGGATAGCGACGAACGGCTTGATGAAGATCTAGCCGGGCTGTCGAGGAGCGCCGTTCACCAAGCTCTGGAGAGGGTCTCTGTCGAGGAAGCTGGCTAGAACAAGGGAGGTGTGTGAGCTTTGGGATCAGAGGAAGCCGCGGATAAAACAGGGGAGGTACCACCCAGAACAGGGGAAGCAGGGGACGGCTTTGTCTTCGAGGGCCGCCGGAGACGAGGAAGAGTGTCTAGGCTCATCTCCGTGAACGTCGAGGAATCAAGCTGGAGCAACTTTGCTGGAGGTCTAGGCCGCGGGGTGAGCAGGAGAGTGGAGCTTGAGCCGCGGGATCGACGAGCCTCTTACAGCGTCGACCCAGAGACGCGAGCGTCTCGATGGGTTCCGGCTGCATTGGCTGGATCTACGTTGTCCGGTGGTGCACAACGTTGGAGCGTCACCAGAACCTCTTCGTCTTCAAGCCTCTTCTTCAGTTTCTTCTTCAGCTTCTTCTTCAATTTCTTCAACCAGCTTCTTCAGCTTCTTCCGCCAGTCTTCAGCCAAGCTTCAACATCTTCTTCGAACAGCTTTCACCACCTTCTTCCACACAGCTTCAACGCCTTCTTCAACCAGCTTTCACCATCTTCTTCGAACAGAGGTCGTCGGCTGGATCAAGGATGACAGCGGGGGATGGGTTTCTCTGGTTGGGCAGCGGCGACGGAGACGCCTTTGGGTTTGGAGCAGAGATCCTCGGGCCGGACGGTGACGGCGAGGTGCTCCTTGGGCTTGAGCAAGGTGGGCTGTCGCGCCCCGACCCGCGGACGCCAAACCGGGCCGGGACACGAGGGGAAAGAACTTACAACCACTAGCCTCAACTGGCGGAAGCAGTTGAGATTAACACAGCTGGCGGAAACAGCTGACAACAAGCACAAGGCGGAAGCAAACTTAACAACATCTATTACAAAACAGATATAATAGAGTTACACAAGGGTTCTAGTACAACAAGTTTACAAGGGATCAACAACAGTTCCCAAAAAGCTACAATACCCACCGGGGTCTCCGCAAAGGCACAAACAAAATCATCCTGGCCCTCAGGCCTGGTCAGGTACCGGCGCGCTATCACGAGACGACCGACGGGGAAGCACCGGAGAGGAGCAGGGACGTGGACCTGCAAACAACACAGTCCAGATAGGAGTGAGCAACAGCTCAGCAGGGTCCTACTCTACCACTCTCGCTAAAAGGCCAACCCAAACGAACAGACTCTTAAGCCAAGAACTGAGGCTTGCCAAGGATCCCATAAATCCCGTCAATAACCCGAAGGGCTCCTGTCCCAAGTACGCCCCTCCGACAACCACTGCTCAGGGGTGGGCATCTCCGACAATCCCTGACACAGGGTGGACCATACGCTACTAGTATGACACCCTTTTCCAAGCGGGATCTCCGCATTTGGCGGAACGACCGTGGTTAAGACTACCATCTCTCAGTTTCCAAGCAGCAGAGCCAACACGACCCCTAACTCCCGACCAAAGACTAAGTCTAGCCAGGAAGTCCATCGATCCCATCGATGTCTCTCCCCCCCCCAGGGTTCCTGTCCAACATACGTCTCTCCGACAGCCACTGCTCGAGGACTGGGCTACCTCCGACGGTCCCTGACACATGGTAGACCAGACGATACCTGTAGGACACCCTCACCCATACTGGACACCAGCATGGGGATACAAGTCGGGGTAACGGCATCTATCACTTAGCCTTTGATCACCGAAGTCCACGGGTCAACCCTACCCAGTCTAACCCAGCATGTCTAATGCACAGGAAACAGGGCAGGATATGAGTAGGGAAAACAGTAACAATCAACACAACAAGGGCACACCTTCGGCCCATTTATACTAAACACTCCCGAGGGTCATGACTCCTTCGGTTCATCACAAAACAGTAATAAACAAGCAATTATGCAGCATGAGAGAACATGGTAGGCCCCGAGGGCAAAACAGTAATTAAAACAAGTAAAAACCTTCACTGCCACAAGGGAGATCGATCTCAGGCAACAATGAGATCGATCTTCCTTGAGTTAGGAAGCAACCACACCAGTCCTCCAACAGGATCGATCTCCACCCATATGGAGATCGATCTGGATCGTGACCCAAGAGACACCTCAGCCGACCGCCAAGAGATCGATCTCCCAACCCCAGGGAGATCGATCCCGCTCAGGCGGGGCGAGCCACTCCAAACGAGATCGATCTCATCCCATGAGATCGATCCCGATGGGTTCACCGGTGGCCGGACGGCGAAGAATACCGCCGGAAACCACAACCATTCCTTATCAGACTTGATGGACTGGTAGATCTAAGAACCACGAAGCTACTCATGGCTTCAAAACCGAAAATCATCAACTCCACAAGGAGATCTATCAAAATCAAAACCGGATTTCAAACCCTTAAAAGCAACCGGAGTCCTTGAGTGAGAACCCTACCTCCACAGAGCTGCTTCGATCCACGAAGCCTAGCCTAGGATCTTCCTCACGCCGTCACGGTTCCAACGAGCCTTCAAGCTCCGAGAACGGTGGCCGGAGGAGGGAGAACGGAGGAGGAAAGGGCTGCCGGAATAGGGGAAGAAAACAGAGCTCTCGCGAGGAAGAAGAAGAAGGAAAAACGCAGCCAAGGAGAAGGGAAGGAGAAGGGGATAAGGCAGGGGAAAGCCGGCGAAGGCGGGGGAAAGGCGAAGGAGGGGAGCAAAAGTCTCTCCTCCCCTGACAGGGGAAGCGACGGCCATCGCCGTGGCCGTCCTTCGAACGCCACTGCCAACGACTTCCAGGCACAGAGAGATCGATCTCCATGCCATGCAGATCGATCTCCCTTGCCCAGAACGGCAACCTTGGGCTGAGACTCAAGCCCAAGCCCAGAACTTCCGATCCCGGGTCCACCTAACCTTTCTAAACAAACACAAGCACCAAACAAGGTCCGTGTGTGCACACCCAGTGTGAAATGACCACCAACGCGCAATTTCTCAAATTGCCCTTGGGGTTAACAACAAGCCACGGGGATAGAGGGGCAGGTCCTCACATGGGCGACGGCGATGGCGACGCTCCTCCTCTCTTCCTTCTTCTCTCCCCGTCGGCCTTCTCTTTTAATTTTCCAGCCCCTTCTCCTCTGCTTCTTTCTTCAATGCCTTTTCTCTCTATATTTGCCCAGCCTTTAACCCCTTCACACCCATGCCTCCTCTATTTATAGGCACGAGAGGTGATATCTTAATATGGGATGGAGAATCCTCATTAAGGGATACTAATTGATGCTAATCTTTTTATATAAGGATAGCTCATATAATCCCACCATATTTAGAGATGCTGATTTTTTTTATATGGTATGGGAATGCAATCCAACCATAATTGAATATGCTGATTTCTCATATGGTATGATATATATTTGATTTGGCTGATTTTATATGGGTAGACATTTTGTTTTGAAATTCGAATTTGAAATTCAAATGTTCAGATTTAAATTATCTGAATATTTGTCGAATTATTCGGATATTTGAAATGTCTTATTTAAATTTAAATTTCGATATTTCATATAATACTTTTGGAAAATTTACTGAAATATCCCCGGGCAAGCCGGGTGTAAATTACCAAAATATCCTTTTAATCGGCCATATATTTTGGACCGAAATGTCCCCGGCGCAGATGAAATATCTATGTTCCGGATTTTCACAACCCTGAAGGTGTGAAGTGACTAAAATGCCCCCCTTGGGGTTAAATGACCAAAATACCCTTTCGGTTTGGTTATTTAAGCGCGACGCATGGCGACGCGATTTCTGTGCGTGTCGTGGACACGTGCGCACATTATGTGGTGCGCGTATATTTTTTGTCGGGACTTAAGCGAATTTGAAGTCGGGTATTTGTTTGGGTTTATTTGAATTTTTGGATTTTTCCCTTATTTATTTCAGGGAATTTTCTGTAATTTCCCAGGTATGGTGGAAAATTACCAAAGCACCCCTATATTTACACAGCTTATTTAGGATGCCATCAAAGCTATGTAAGGGCTATTTTAGAGTGTCGTGGGAGTTTAGACATGCATTTTGGTTTAAATTCCCAAAATACCCTTAGATGGGTAAAATTACCAAAATACCCTTATTCCTCCAGCTTGTATAGGATGCCGTCAAAACCGGGGATATGTAGGAGATTTGGATGGACTCGACTGTGTGTGAGCCAATTTGGGTTTGGTGCGTGCGGATTCAGCCCGGGGACTTCTGCAAATGTAGTCGACTTAGCCTTAGCTAAAATCGATGTCAACAATATGTGCATGATCGACACCAACAGAATCGGCATCACATGCATGACTTGACATGCATTTATTGACATGACGTGTTTGGCCTAACAGACCAACTAGTATAAATGGCCAAATATACTTTGGTCGACCAACTAGCCAATGTATACGACCGATCAAATGATAAGAACGATCAACACTTGTTAAAAAGCAAAATTGGCCAATAAAACTATCCAATTGGCCAACAAAATCGTCAAATTGGTCAACAGAATAGCCCAATCGGCCAACATAATAGCAAAATTGGTTAATAGAATCGCTCAATTGGCAAATAAAATCGTTCAATTAGCCAACAGAATAGCTCAATTGACCACATAAACGCCTAATTGGCCGACAAAATCAACAGAATCGCCCAATTGGCCTACAGAATCAACAAAATCGCCTAATTGGCCAATAGAATAAGGTCTTTACAAAAACATTTAAAGTCATCCGTGCGATTGATAAGATCAATGGAAAATTCGTAAATACTGCCATTAAATGGTCCTCATCTTTAGCTTTGGCATAACTGAAGTATTTTAACCATAACTTTTACATCAAATATCCAAATTGGCCGATTCTTGAACCATAGAAAAGAGGACGAAAAGATCTACAACTTTTCAGTTTACGAGATTTTCAAATTCCATAGTTTAGTGTGTCAAATTGGCAGCCAAAGTATCAAGTGGTAAAATAGTAAATAATATCCGAATTTCCAAATGAAATCGTATGAAGAATGGCCGATTAATCGACCAAATTCCAATCGGCCATGTTTTGATCGATTATTTTAATAATGGTCGTCAATGTGGTCAACTATTTTGGTCATAATTTTCTCATACGATATCCAAATGAGTTGGTTTTTAGACCGTTAGAAAGGGAATTTGAAGACCTACAACTTCGATGTTAAGAGGTTTTCCAAATTCGAAGGTTATCATCAAACAAATTGTAGTGGAAGACAAGACACTCTATCTTATGGCAGTTTCATAAATAACTGAAGATGTCGACTAAGATTTAGTTCCGACAGTTTCAGATTCAGTTCGGACAGTTCCAGAGCAGTTCCAGACAGTTCGGAAGCAATTTTACTAAGAGCACTATAAAAGGCATGAAGATGAAGAAGAATCTCTCTCCTAAAATCAAGAGCAAACAAACTTTTATCTTTATTTCCAATGTAGCCTTTTATCTTTATTTTCAATGTAGCCTTATTTATCTTCGTATACCTTTAAATTTCAGCAATGAAACATTTTTTTTATTTGAATTTCCTGCAATGAATCTTTTATGTATAGGAGTAGTTCTATCACTCATAGGAGTAGTTTTAACATAGTACATCACCCATATCCCCTGTCGTCCATTTCTTATCTTTCATTTTCCATCAGCAACATTTCTCATCTTTCATTTACCATCACCAACATTTCTCATTGTTTATTTCTCATCACCCATTTTTCTCACCGTCCATCGTCCATTTTCCACACTTTTCATCATCCAAGCTTCAACACCTTTGTTCGATCTGAGTTCGAAGGAGTTGAGCCTTTGCACGTCCCTGAATTTTTAATATTTTGACTAGTTTGACTTTTGTCGATCAACGGCAAGATTTCTACATCAACACATTCCTTTCGTCGGGTTTAGATTTCAGATCTTTTAGTATAGGGTCGAGTTATTTACACCGACCGGCTGGATCAGTGTTTTACACTGATATGATGTGGCGCGCTTTTTTAGTGTAGTAATGCCCACGTTAGCAATCCCCGGGTGACGTGAACCGGAACCTAACTAATGCGGAATAATTTTGGCGAGGGGTTCCCTCTAACCTACTGGTCTCTCTAAACAATTCATAAGCACCCTTATTAAAACAAAGATTAACAACCTCAAAAATATAATAAAATATTCAAAATCCTCAAAAGGGTTTACATTTATACAACATACTCCCGTGGGAGACTATCTAAATAAAAAGGGTGTTGAAGACTATCACCGCTCCTCAAGCACCGCCAGACGCCGCCGCGCCACCAAACACATGCCCGGTAGGGGCAACCGAAGAAGAGCTGACGCATGCACCTGCAAAACGCAGCCCGGGTAGGAGTGAGCATAAAGCTTAGTAGGGTTCTACACTACGACGCACAGAAACGAGAGAACTCAACAGTGTCGCCCCCAAATAAGGCCTGGGTGTACACAGAGTCCCATAACCCCACCGCGTGTCCCTGAGGTCCACGATCATGATCTTCCAGAAGAACTTGTCACATGATGGGTCACGCTCAGTAAGCAGGAAACTAACACTGCTGACTCACAAGCAGGAAAACCGGCACTGCTGGCAGGAAATGACACCGCTGAGTAGGCACACCCTCTACTCAAGAGTCATTATAACCGGACACCGGCTACACCTCAGAACCCGACTCGAGATTGATACGACCTCTAAATCATCGATCAAAATGTATTCAAGTCATCTAAGCCTATCATCGATATCGACTGAATACTACAATCCAACATGGACCTTGCTACCCGCCACGGTCCTAGAGCTAAATCCAAGCTACTTGAAAGTCTCGGATCGGCGACCAGCCCATCACCCACGCCGTAACCTTATGCATTTAATGCACAACAGAATGCATGCTATGATCATACGCGAGTAAGAGATAAGCATGCAACAGTATGATAAAGCAACACACAAGTCTAACTGGATCGCTGCAGCGGTACTAAGAACCACTACCAGCCAATTTACAGCGGGTCCCGGCATTACGACGGTACCGCGACCATCAACGGTGAACTCCTGCAACGGGAAGCAACCTCAAAAACTCAGAAGATCATATAATGTAATATTATATGTTCAGAACATATAATATTATTAAAAAGACCATGATCCTCTAGTTAGGGGCTAAGTGACCTCGTTGATCTGACATCCAAACGACGTCGGATTCGAGATCCAACTTAGACACCAGCAGATAAACATACTGGGATCAACATATCCAAAACCGGGAAACATCCGACGGCTCGATTACCGAGAAAACACTAATCAAAAACCACTAATCTCACTAATTACCTTTAATTGCTGCAACGCAGCGCATGCGGTCGACCCAGGAGTAGAGGGACAGGTCCTCACACCCATCAATTCCCAAGGGATCTTACCTTTCTCAACCGATCACGCTGGGACTGGCACGACTACACTGGGAGAAACAAAAATCAGAATTGAGGTGGAAACACCATTACCCAACAGAAAACCACTGCATAGGGCCACACGTCAGGGACATCAACAACAATTCCTAGCACTTGGCCTTGGAGAAGCTACACTACCTCTAAACCTCAATAACAATATGATTGTATCCCACTAACATTAACCCTGATAATATAGGGATTCCAATAGTACAATCACGCCCTATACCTTGCTGCCTACCCTCATTGTTCTAGAGCTAGATCCGAGCTGCCCGAGCCCTCAAATCGGAGAAACCCCTATTCGTCCAAGTCCTAGTCTTATGCTTCTAATGCAATCAAATGCTTGGATTATACAAACATCTAACCTAGGTGTCATTATATGTCATATCAACAATCAATAGCTCAACAGTTAAGCTATAATAGAACCAATACGTGGTTCACAACAATTTCGGCATTACAATGCCGCTATAGAATAGCCCTCGGCGAAACGCCAACACACAACGGACTAAAGTTCAACAGTTAACGATACAATGATCATAGCATTCAATAAGCATTCAACCAATTATCAATTAAAGCAATATGGCATACCATCGGCCCATTTATACTAAGCATGCTAAAGCACACCTTCGGTCCAATTATCTGCACATTCCCGGGAGTCATCACTCTCTTGGTTAAATATAAAGTGATAGATGGATATGTATAATTGGTTAGGAAAGCAATAAAAAAACCACAAACTATATATAGCATGCTTGACATAAAACTGCTTGAAATCAGTAAATTTCGATAAATCATCCTAAAATACGAATCATGGTATAATTCGAAGATAAATCCATTAAAATCCCAATTAAAATCTCATACTAGTTCTTATCCGTCATCGGAAAAGACATACAAAAAATCTGGATTGAAAAGAAATCAAAATCTTGAAAATCGGGAATAATTTCAATTAACTGTGCATAAGATATCGATCTTTATGCCCATGAAGATTGATCTTTCCTTAATCTCTGCCTCATCGCAGTTTACGAAACAATTCTTTATAAATCATAAGAAAATTAGAAAATTATGAAATTAGTGGAATTGGAAAGTAGATGCGAAAATCTACAACTTTAATATTTAAAGTTTCACAAGATCATGCACACGGAACCTAGAAATCAAGTATGAATATGATTGTTTAGGTAAAAACATAAAACCTCTTAACCATCACAGAAGAGATCGATCTTCATGAAGATCGATCTTCTACATTCAGGTCCTCTGCTACGCAAGTGATTGATTTTCATGTCTATGAAGATCGATCTTCCCCGTGCAGATCCTCTGCTAGGCAACTAAAAGATCGATTGATCCTTCATATGTCGACAACACATATGAATAGTGCTGAAAATCCAATTTCTTGAATTTGATATATCAAAACTTGTCAGAATCAAATGAAACTTTGCATGGTGGTATAATTGAGGGTGGGGAATCTAATGGTACCAAGAAATCAAACTTCTGAGGGTTAAATTTTAGATTTATGCCAAATTAGCCGAAAACCGACAAAACCAATGGAAATACAAGATCCGTCCAAAGGAATACGAAACTGGTTTGGTAGCAATCTTCTAAGCATGTCATTACACTAAAATACAGAGTTTGGAACCATTTCAATAAACAAAATCACTTCAAATCAACAATAAATCAATACTAGTTTTACCAATTAACATGAATTGGGTAGAAACACCTAAAAGTATAGATGAGATGATGATCTTCCAATCCCCGGCTCAAATTGCCATGATTTGCTCCTCGAAATCCACAACCCAAAGCTCCAACCGGCAGCCAGAGAAGAGGGAGAGAGAAAAAGAGAGAGAAAAGATAGAAGATAGAAAACTAAGGGGATATTTATAGAGATATGAGCTGATCTTGGCCGTCCGATTCGATTTTTCCCGATCGAACTCTGATCTTTCAATCGGAAGTACCCCTAAGGTTCTAATGAATCACATAAATCAATCCAAGGTCGTGTGTGCATTACGCGGTTATGAAACCGACCGTCAGAGCACAATTTTACCAAATTGCCCCTTGGGTCCAAAACAACAATGCAATCAACGACGGGAAAACAGACCAACATGGCACGGTCCCCGACCTACGCGGTCGAGCCAGGTTAGAGGAACTGGACAAGCAAAATCTTAGGGGGGTGTTTGGTTGGTGAAGCCACCAATTCAAAAACAAGCATAAAGCAATTGTGGAGCAATATGACAATGCACACTCAAGAGCAAGGCGAAGAAGGAGGCTCAAGCAGAATATTAGGGGGTGTTTGGTTGGTGGAATCACTATTTCAATGGGATCATTGGATGCATGCCTCAAGTGGTATATACATCGGACAGTAGATGCAGTTGTTTGGTTGCTCCAGTGATTTGAAGCATAAGCCAGGGGGGATACATGCATCGTTACTATTTGGTTTGCCTTTTGGATCAGCCGATGCACCATGATCCTTTGTATATATATATATACTAGTGTTTAAGTGTCCCTGACACGGTTGGACACGGTTCTCTCTCACACCTTCCTATTAATAAAAGTAATATATTTGACGTCAATATCTCACTACAAATTGTATTCAAAGAGACTTCTAACATAGCCATATGAAGAGATCATTGGTAGACGGGTGAACAACAAACCCCTGCTTCACCTCAGCCATTTCTATCCAATTCACCACAACATTAATAAACCACACATGAGGGTTAGAATAGCACCACTCCTCACCACCTCCATAGTAATTTAAAGGCTGGAAGATACATACAAACACCATAAAATTGCCAACATTATAGTCCAGAATCAAGATCGATCAAACCAAAAAAGCCCAACAATAACTATGCTTAGAATATTGTTAATGTTCTAAGTATATGCTGTATTTCAAAACAGAGTCCAAAAGAGTCCCACAACATTCATGGACGTTACGGTGCGATGATCGCTAGTGTTGACGCAGAATAAGAGGAACTGGCCGATCGAGGCAGCTGTTGCTCTGCCAATTCTAGCTCCAGTTGCAGCTCACCTTTGGTTGTTCATTTCCGTTATGAGTGCTTGTGCTTCGCTCACCTTTGGTAGTTCTTTTCCAAAGTAATCTTCATCCTCCGTGTAAACCGTAAAATATTTATTCCTTTCTTTCAGTACAATAGCAGACAATTACAGAACTATTAACAATGTTTTGTGCCGAAGTTTGTCTCTTGCAGACATCCCCATCATACCACTATTCACAATTGCCATGGTAATGTTATAAATAACATACTCTATTCGTTGTTGATTAAAGAACCATATTATAACTGGAAAAACACACCAAATAATCAATGAGGAATAGGAATGTATAATTCTAGAAATTCTTTGGTCAGAGAAGGAAGAAACATCAGTAGTGTGGGTGCATTTCTATTCATTGCTTCCAAGTGATTTCTTGATTTGGTCGAGCACATCCATAATCCATTAACATGATCTAATTGAGTTGTAGTATTTCAGTGAAGTTGGGCAATTTAGGAAGCTTAAGAAATAAGAAATAAGAAATAAGAAATTTCTCCACTCCAATCTACAGTTACAATGAACTCCATGAGCATGATGAGATATACATGATAAAGTATAAGTCTGACATCTTTCTGCCAATTTTGTAATGCCAATTTTCCTTGGTCAACATCAAAGATTTTATAGAGTAGGCACAAAGAATACGAACTATTTGTCATGGCCGATAGTGTATTGTTCCTCATATTCACGCAAATCACTGCTATGTATTCAATCTTGATATTTATAAGCCCAAAAATCATTAGTAAATGGACTGTCACTTAAGCCACCATATATATGCAAAAAAGAGAACAAATACAGCTCACACTACCTTTGGTATTTCCCAAACATTCTGTCTTCCACTAAGAGCTTCCACCTTTGGCACACTTGTATCCCTGGCTTTCAAAAGTTTGAGCTGCTCATTGACCCCTTTCGATTTCTCCAAGCCAGCATGAACAGCTACTAATTTGCAAAAGATCCTCCCTTCTGGAGTGACAATGCAAACATTGTCCTGCAGTAACCACCCTTTATTAGGATAAAAACTCAACATGCTAAGGCTCTACATTCCTAATACCAAGTCCGCAGTTATATCAAAGCACACATTAGCCACTAAGCAATCGAGTTACCCTCCAGAAAAGCAGATTACCTCCTTGATGAATCCAAACCAAGTCCGCTAGGAACTTCTTGTGGTCATCAGGGACTGCTTTCTCCAGATCTACAATAGTATCAAACAAAAGAAGAATGTCATTATCGAATATCCAGATAAGTCGATCAAAACAATCATATGCAGTGGAATCCATTTAAGCATATACACTTGGTATTGAATCCAATGCTCCATATGCCCCACATGCACCCTATCTGACTTCAGAAAATATTCCGTCCATGCATAACTACTAAATATGAATAGCTCAGTCAACAGTCAAGAAAGAAGTTTGCATTTCCCATGCTCTATGAAACAAAGTAGAAGATAAGCAAAACACTATTAAATCTTTGGGAACTGTGTACCTGCCCTGATGGTTAATTAAACTTGTTGTCAATGAATAAAACTAATGCTTCCCTTTCAAAACTAACCAAAGGAGAAAACTGACAGGAAAAGCTCATAAAAGAAGGGGAAAAAGAACAATTTGAGGAAGAATTTGAGATTAGGAACTTATTAGCAGAGGGATAGATTAAAATGAAAAGAATGGGGTCAAAATACTTAAAATTAATACATAACCATGGCCAGCAATACATAGCAAACAAAAGCTAGAATATCAGAAGAAAAAGAACCTTACTCAGGTAAGCAAAAAAGGACAAAAAGACCATTATAATCCAAACTACGAACAAACAGTAAAAGCAAAAGAGTAATGATAGAGAACATCAGTGATTTACAGAAGAAAACAAAAGATGTGCAGGCATTTCTTCTCTCATGATCTTAATTTATTATCACCAAGTTGCTCTAGCTTCAGAAGTCTCATATGCTACCCATATTGTCAAGGGGTACTCCTCTCCTAGCTTCCCACCAAACTGATTCTGAAAAAGAAGCCTTATCTTTCTATAATCCAAGACCGAGGGCTATTTTGAAGGAAAAAAAAAGAGTCCTAGCAAGGACCATCTGAGCAGCAGCTATCCTCTTTATAAGCTGCCTCACTTCTAAATGGTGGAAGCCATTGAAACTAAAGGCATCTCAAAGAAAGAAGAAATGTGTAGTACTGAAAACTTTTAAACGTGATGTGAGCTGAGAAAGATTTTGGAAATCAATCTAGAAGATGAAGCTGAGAAAGATGATAGAAGCATTGATCTGGACTCGCAAAGAAAGAAGAAATGTGAGCTGAGAAAGTTTCTAAGTTTCTAATAACTCTTAATTTTGCATCTCTTTATTTTCTACCAAGGGTTACCAGCGGAGACTAAGGAGTGCGGAATTACCTCCATTGCTCCTCACGCTTGCAGCCTTTACAGAGCCCAACGAGGACCTTGCGCTTGAGATCGACGACGGAGAAGCATGCCTTCGCAGTCGGAGCGCTCGGCGGTGGAGGGGAGCAACTTGGTGCGGTGGAGGAGGTCGCTGCAGGTGAAGCCATGGGAAGAGCATATTGGAGCATATTGGCCACATCGCGAAATCGTCTCAAGAAGAGCAAAGACTGGGCTTTGAGCTCGAGGGCCGCCTCCAGGCGCGGGGACAGGGCTAAGGCGGCGTCCAGAAAGCCGAGAGCCGCCGCTATGTCGGAGGGGTCCCGGATATACTTCTCCACGATCTGGGGAGAAGAAAAGATTAGAATTTTTTCTTCAAAGGAAAAAATCACGAAAACAGAGAAGAAATTAGATGGGATTTTTTCCGTCGTGTTTGGTGGGTTTCTTGGAAGAGGAAGATAGAGGAAGCTCTACAACTTCCTCGCTAGCAAGATGCCCCCTGCCCCTCTCTCTCTCCCTCTCTCCCCCTCACGCCCCCGTGAACGGATTCCACGGCAAAACCAACTCCGGCGCGGGCGTCGGGGTTCAGGCGAGAGCTTGACTGAGAGAGAGCCGGTAAGAGTGAGGTCGATGGTGGAAATGTGGCCCGGAGACGGCGTGCTCGGGAAGGTGTGAGTAGCGGAGGAGAAGAGACGAACAGAGAGACGGTTGGCGAGAGGGGAGTGGATCGGGGAAGAGAAGAGACGAAGAGAGATAGGCGGTTGGCGAGAGGGGGAGTGGAACGGGATCCGAGGGAAGTGGGGGTGTTTGGGGGTGGGGGGGGGGGGGGGGGCGGGGGAGAGTCTCTGGCCACGTAGGATGCCAGTAGGACATAGAGTGCCAACAGGATGCCAACGGGACAACCTTTCTATTATACAAGGATGATTTTGTGCGTGTGCGTGTGTGTATATATGAATACTACATATATATTATTCATATAATGTTCATATAATGTTTATATAATGATGTAATAAAAGTAAAATTTAATATATATATACTACACATTCAATGTTAAATTTAATTGTTCACGTAATGACACAATTAAGTTACATATATATATATATATATATATATATATATATATATATATATATATATATATATATATATTCAATGTTCCCATTTGCATATCTAATATATATATTTGAATGTTTCTTTTTAATATTCACATAATGATGCAATAAATTTAGACACATATATTTTTTAAGGTTCACATAACTTTATTAAATATATATGTATCATAAAATAATGACTTTATTAAGATTAAAATGATATTAACATAATTTTAATGTTACATAACTTTAATGTTCACATAACTTTATTAAATATATTTGAATATGCTCATGGGGTGTATAGGAGATGCATCGCAGATGGGTGCATTACTAATTTTGGCCGTTTCATGCGATGGATGGTTTTGGAGCTATATTGCATAGCTGGTGCATGCAGTACAAGTTGTATGGCGCGAACCAAAGAAGGGATCGGTGAATCAAAGTGCATCATGCATGCAATGCACCCTGATTCACCCCAACCAAACAACCCCTCAATGTTTCAATTATCGCATTCCATACATAAGTAGGGGTGGCAATTCATTTCACAGGTCAGACAAGGTATCTTGACCCATATGCCCAACCTGAACCCAACCCGTTTAATAAACGGGTCAGATTTAGGGGTGAGCAAAACCGAACCGAACAATTTGGTTTGGTATTTTGGTATATTCGGTTCGGTTCGGTTTTCTTTGTCAAAAATTCGGTACTCGGTTCGGTTTCTATTTTTAAAATTTGATAAATACCGAAATACCGAAATTTTTAAAGTTATATACCTTATTTCGGTTCGGTTTTATATTGCAATGTAAAAAACTATGAATTATTTCGGTTTTTTCGGTTCGGTTTTATATTGTAGAGTAAAAAACTACGAATTAGTTCGGTTTTTTCGGTTCGGTTATGTTTTTGCATGAATTCGGTTTCGGTTCGATTTTTAAATTAGTGTATAGAATTAATTCGGTTCAGTTTTTAAATTAGTGTACCGAAAAAATTTCGGTATTCGGTAAATACCGAATACTCACCCCAAGTCAGATTTATAAACCCAAATCGAACCTATTTATAAACGGGTCAACCCGACTGACCCGCCTAACCCGTTATTAAATGGGTCAGGTCGGGTCCGAGTCGGGTTGACCTATGGCGAGGGAGGGGAGGATGGTCACACTCAGGATGGAAGATTTGGCGGTCGGCGGCGACACATGCGGGGAAGATGACCAGTGGTTGCGACTTCAGTTTGACATGGTGACTTGGGAGAACGGCGATGGCGAAGCTTGGTTGGCGAGGAGATCAGGCAAAGAAGCCAACTAGAGCCCTGCACAGCGGCGGCGTGGTTGGCGAGGAAGTCGGTGAGAGAAGAGAGGAAGGTGTGGCTTGGCTCTCAGGTGATAGGCAGCTTGGCAAAGAGGAGAATTGAGGATGGTGATAGAGCTTGGTCGGCAGCGGCGTGGTTGGAGAGGAGATCCGGCAAGACGAAGGTCGGTCAGAGCTTGGCATGGTGGTGGTTGAAAACGTCAAGGAGGTGGTGGCGTCTTGCGGTGACGCGGGGGATGAACCGGTGAAGATAGGTTCATCTTGGCTTGGAGGAGGGGACGTCGATGCTTGGGTTGGGAGGAGATTAATAGAAGTTTGATTAGGGACAGTTGAGATTGAAGAGAGAGGTTTGGTGGATGGTTGGGATTGATGGATTGGGAGGCTTAGAAGCCTAAGTGACATTAAATAGGTAAACAGGTTAATCCGTCTAACCCGCGGGTCAACCCGACCCGACCCATTTATTTGCGACCGTTTATGACCCGAACATGATAACGCAAACCCAAAGCCGCTAATTTCAGGTCGGGTCGGGTTCGTGGGTCATGACTCGGATTGCCACCCTTATGCATAAGGGCCTATCCTTTGAGAAAGAATTTCAGCAGGTGTATACCAATGTGAGGTTTAGAGAGTTCCAAGAAGAACTCAGGAGTGTGATGCAATGCACCGTTGCTCTCACACTAGTTGATGGGTTGAGATCTAATTACAATGTGAAGGAGGTCTTTTTTGACGAAAAAGAATGCTAAGTGATTTGGTTTTTTCCCATTGTATTTGAGGAGGCAGATAGAAATGTTTTTTTTTGCATGTGTCGCTTGTTTGAGCTCCGAGGTATCGTATGCCGACATGCCATTGCTGTTCTTAAAGAAACATGGGTATATAATCTTGATAATACATATATTTTAGATCAGTGGCGAAGAGACATTGCCCGACACTACATTAAAATAAAGGTTGGTTGCGGCGATTTGGGTATAAGTTCAACTATGAAGAGGGTTGATTGGTTAAATAGCAAGTGGTATGAGGTTGTTGAGATCACATCAGAATTAGATGTTGATTCTGACGGTGGCGTACTTGCATGAGTTGAAGAGCAAATTGCATATCAACAAGACCTCATGAGGACGTCGTCCGCCTATCCCTGATGATATGCCCGTGGGTGCTGACAATATCATAGATGGAGTAACTACACCGGACGTGATGGATACTACCTACAAAAGCCCTTTACCAGTGACCTGGAAGGGTCGTCCACCGACTATGAGGCTACAATTAGCGGTGGAGAAGGCAGTCAACATAGTGAGGCAAAGAAAGCACAAGCATTAAAAGGTACTGTGTATATTAAGTTTTACAATTAACATATTAACTTACATTTGGAAAGTAATGAGCAAACTCTAATTGTCTTGTAGGAGCAATCTACGTGCTTGAACCCGGCCCCAAATCAAGGTAGCAAAATCAATGCTAGTGGGAATTCTAATGTTGAAAAATACATAGAACTGGTCGTGCCTTATACACAAGAAAGCGTAAATGTATTGCATTTCATTCAATTCATTTGTTGTAGATGTATCAAATACATGCTTTCATTATGATTTATGTTTCCTTTTCAGTGCTATCATGTTTGTGGAAATAGGTTGTGGGTGAGAGGATGGACATACTACGACAAAATGCGATACCAATCGTATATGTGCACAAACACGATTACAAGGACACAATGTTCGGGAGCAGTAAGCTGATGCTGCTCTACACACATCTTCATCCTCACGTCCACAACATCATCGATGATCTCCTCCTTTTCATGAAGATCAAGGATATGTTCAATATACAGCTGTACATGTGGGCCGTCCTAGACTACATCGGTGCGATTGCGGTGTGAAATTATTAGGTTGCAAGTTGCAAGTCTTATGGTCCGAACAGAGTAAAGAGCCGGCACTCCCGGAAGCCTGTGGGGAATGGGGAATGAAGCCCAGGAATACTCCTCATGAGCGTATTTGTATGTTTTGGGCCCCTTTAGAGAGAAAGATTGATCTCCATTGAGCTCTTCCGTTTAAAATGGAAAAGAAAATCTTTGCAACTACATTTCCAACGTTCGTAAGATTCCATTGCCCTATATGAAATAGTGTTGTTGGGTTTATGGGCAGATCATGCGCATGCATGCAACCTATCTCCTGAATTGTCGAAAATGGATGCGCTAGTCCCTAATCAGATTTGAGACTTGCTTCACTAGACCCTAAAAAAAGAATGGATCCAATTAGTTCGAAAGAATTGAATGAGGAGCCGTATGAGGTGAAAATATTATGTACGGTTTTATAGAGTGACAATAAGGTTGACTTATATATCAACATTTCCACTATCACCCCCAAAAAACCAAACTCCAAAGGATAATGTAGACAATACGCAAATTGCGGCTTGTCTCAAACACCTATCAACATACCCCAGGTAGGTGAGAACGATCTCCCTATCGCCAGCGGCAAGCCTCCTCAAGTCGTAGAAGTTTTTGCATTTAACCAGTTGTGAATCAGCTAACTGGTTAGAAACATAGCAACGTAACGATCACATTAGTAATATTCTCTATTTGCAATATACCTTCTGAGGACACACAGATGTGTCTTCCCAGCGTCCAAAGCCATAGACATCTGATTCGACATCGTGTATTACCGCATTGGCCTCCTCGACAACTACCTTTTCTTTTTTTGGTCATCTACTATAGACGACATTTTTTTTGGGGCCTCCCTCCTTCAGATTCTTGACTTCTTGAGCCTCTCTTTCATTCTCGGCTCTCAGCGATTTCAACTCAGCCTCGTGGCATGAGTGTATTTTGGTGATCTCTTCTTGCAGCCTCTCTAGCATCCTCTACTGGTCCTCATAAATCCTTCTCAAATTGGCGATCTTTGAAACCTAGTTGATCCATAGCAATAATTCAAAACCTCATACAATATTGTAAGACCACGAAGTGTGATTGATTTGAAACAAATTCACGAATTTGTGTACCTCATGCTCATTAAGCCTGCTCATGGAAGTAGAAGCCTCAACACCGTCTCTATCCCCGGCTGAGGGAATAGGAGTTTGTTGGATAACTACTTGCTACAACCATGACTCCTCGTTTGCCATCGGAGTTAGCGAACGTGCCACGTACGTACAAAGCTCGTTAGGAAAAATATGATAGCTATACAAGCACATTCATATGAACGAGAAATGGATGAGGTATGCTGCATCATCTATCGATATCCTCACCATTATTCTCCCCATAGTCTTCTCTTTATTCCTTTTAGCACTAGCCCATTTCAACGTTCTTGGGAATGCGACTGGCACGGGAATTTTCCTACGTCTAGTAGTGTACTCGTAATACCATAACTGCATCGACAACAAACAAGAATTCACTTTCATATAATGTGAACTAGGTGAAACATTAATTTCATAATGACCGGATTGTGTACCATGAGTAGGAAGGAACATCCGTTTAGGAATATATCTCTAGTCCTCCTTGAGACGCGAACACCCTCAAGAGCTTTCTTCTTCATTCTTAGCTAAGGCGCTGTCAGGGATACACAAAAGATCAGCATCCGATGCGCCGCACCAGCCCAATCATAGAGCCACGTATCGTCTAGGTCGTCCAAGTACGATGCTAGCTCAGACGGACATGTGTAGTTGCTCCTAGGGAACAATACAGTCAACAATACACACAAAATGAAAAAGCGTATTATATTCTTTACATAGGCATGTTTCTCGTCGCTAGCGAGACCCTCAATCACCTCATCCAAGTAGGTTTTTGTCAACAAGCTTTTGCCATTGGATGCGTGCCGCATAACCCATTCCGGGTGGGCCTCCTCATCTTTCTCCTGTCTATGTTCTGGTTTCGTACTTAGATAAAAAATAATTGGCTGCCTAGATGATGGAAGCCCAAGGATAATACTACATTCATATGGCTTAAGCTCGACAAGTCTTGGACCCAACTGAAAGAAAGAATCATACCGTCATCCACATAGGATATCGTCGAGCAATACTCTATCCTGATCCATATTGGGCATATAAAAAAAGGGTCGGAAGGGCGTACGCGTAGCAACCTCTTGGTGTCTGTCTTTTATACATTTGTCGATGAGTTTTGCAACTGTTGCGACATAACAATGACCATTGGTTCTGATAAGATGGTGGTGAGGTGCGGCCATGCATGCAAGACAATGGAAAATCATTAGAGTGACGAATAACAGATGTAGTGCGAATGTACTATTTCTGATTTGCAAACAAATGCTTAAAAAAGTCCGATCGCATTTTATGCGAATCTAACGTTAAAAAGTATGACAGAGTAAGGAGAATGCATAGCTGTATCACATATAACAGATGTAGTGTGAATACACTATTTCTGATTTGCCAACAACTTAAGAAAGTGTGATTGCATTTTATACGAACGTAAAGTTACAAAATATGACAGAGTGGGGAGAATGTGTAGCCATGTGACAGCAATAAAACTATGAGGACATATCCCTCTGGGTGGTATGTGGGAATTGGTAGATCCTTTTGGTACAAGGTATTTGAATCTATTCCAATTAAGCTCATGAATTATAATTATGATTATAAACATTAATATATGTCTCTTTTAATTATCATTATAAACAGACAACCTTCCAAGCTCCTCTCGGAGACGAGCCGGTGGTGGTGGACATGCTCGGCATGGGTAAGGGAGAGGCGTGTACAATTCATGACCATGCCGCGGTCGACCGAGAATGCCCATGCCAGCCCAAGAATTGAGACTAAGCTGGCTGAGGTACGTCGTTATAATCGATATTACTCGTCGTTAGATTTAATTACGTGCGATACTCGGTAACTGTTAAATTTTTATGCATGAAAATCTAATATACTCGTGTTTTTTACTCAAAATATGCGTGTTTTAGAGCTATCATACTCGTGTTTATTAGTATAAGTACGCGTAGTTTTGATCTATCATACTTGTGTTTAATATTACTAATACGCGTCTTTATTAGTTATAATACACGTGTTTATTAGTATAAATACGCGTCTTTTTGATCTATTGTACGTGTCTTTACTTTTAGTAATACGCGTGTTTGTGTCTTATTATACTCGTGTTTTTTGACAAGTATTTTTCGTGCGCACTTAACATTTTTTTTTCCCACTCTTGTCTCCAGCTGAGATCGGATGTCGATACATTGACTCGGAGGATTGTGGCCCAGGACGATGCTGTGAGGACGATGAACATCCAGAACAATAAATTGAGATTGAAATTGGCGGCAAAGAATGCGCGGCTCGCTGAAGCCGAACAAGAAATTGAAAGGCTCAAAGTGAAGTCGCGGACACCTTCAATCATGAAGGTACCAGAGCTGTATGCTAGAGGGATGCAAGGCTCTGGGTGGTCTTATGTGCGGGAGCAAGCCATGTCACACCCCGACCCAGAAAACCCATCCAGGACGGGGCGTGAGGGTCCTAACACTATTCATCATCAACCGGCGCAGTACAAGCGGAAAGGGTAGACAATTTAAACAAAAGTATTCCAGAGGCTAAGGTGATTTAATCATAATATAACATCAAGTCTGAGCTTCGAAATACATATTTATACCAAATCCCAAAAGATCTCCAAATGGTTACAACATATTATATATAAAGAAAAAGTACAACAGTTACATCCTCCAACAAAACCTCAGACGCTTCTGGATGTACCTGCGCCGCCAAAAGCTGAACCAGTCGCCTCCACCGAAGAAGGACCGCCGCCTGCACCTGCAAACGCAGCCCGGGTAGGAATGAGCAAAAAGCCCAGTAGGGTTCTACTCTACGGCACACTGAAGGGAGGAAAACAACAACAATGTTGTCCCCCAGCCTAAGTCTAAAGGATGCCACGGGTCCCATAACCCACCGATGTCCCAAGGGTTCCTGTCATGAAACCTCTCTCCTGAACATGTTACCAGGAGGACCACGGAAACAGTAACATGCAGGCTCTAGCCCTTACCCAGCAGGGATACCACTGCCTGGGGAACACGTCGGGAACTCCTCGGTTGCATCCCTAGCACTTGGCCTAGGAAGACAACACGACCTCTAAACCTCAAACAAAGATTCAAGCCGACTATCGCAATCCTCAATCATCCGAGATTCAGATCGACAATCACACCCTAATCCTGACTACCCAGCCACGGTCCTAAGGCTAGATCCGAGCTACCCGAGAGCCTCGGATCGGCGACCCAAGACATCGCCCGCCTAACCTCAAATGCCTCTAATGCATACAGATGCATGCAATGCTCAAGCACAGAGATAATAAGGTAAAAGCATGCAACAAGATGTCACTAATCATAAAGGGCTAGGCGTAGCTTCCAGCTAGCAAAAGGGTAAGCATAGCAAAGGCCTCAAAACATATAATCTATGCTAACCAAACAACATCTGAGCAAATCATGCAACACAGATATACAATAGTCTTCAGTGCACTCTCGCACCTGACAGACTAAGGTTCCACAGTTACCCCGCAGGTAACTGGCCACATTTATACAATAGCCCTCGGCATCGCCGGCAAGAGGCTAAAGTTCCACAATTCCTCATTAGTTAGCACTCATAGCTAGCTAATGGTTAAGCAACCAAAATAGCATTTAAATATCATCGGCCATGTGTTGAATGCAAAACCATCCACAAATCCATCAAAAGGGCAAACCCGCGATTCAATTCTCAAACCCGATGGAAATCCTTTGAAAACTTCATCAAATCCCCCTACATGCTCCCCAGCATGTTTAAATAATAATCCCCCTTCAAAACCAATCAAGAAACACCAGAAAACCAGGTTTAAAGAGTCACGGACGATGTCACGGTCGATCCACCGATCGACCGTGAAGCCAAAACAAGGAAAACCAGCGAGGCGACGGTCGATCCTTGGATCGACCGCGGTATTCAAAGCCACGATAAAACCCGACGGTCGATGTCACGGTCGATCCACCGATCAACCGTGAGGCCAAAACAAGGAAAACTCAAGGGTGACGGTCGATCCATCCATCGACCCTGAGAAGCTAAAATCTCGACAGAGCCCGACGGTCGATGCGACGGTCGACCGTCAGGCCCAGGAAAAGCATGTTAAAGCATGACGGTCGATACACAGATCGACCGTCGAGCCTGACGGTCGATGCACCGATCGACCGTCGAGCTCCAGACGCAAAATATCAGAAATCTTAAATCTAAGATTTGGAGAATCAAAACATGTTAGAAATCAATCAAACTTTGCAAACGAATGTATCTTGAGGTGAGGGATCTAATGATACAAAGAAATCCAATTTTTGACGGTTAAATCCCATTTTAGGTCGGAAAACCAAAAACCGATGAAACTTCGACAATACGGAAATTAACGTTATAATACCGGATTTGTAAAGCCGGAATACAAGAATGGATCTACAGGTGATAAGCAAAGAGATTCACAACCATTCTACTAAGTATACACAACACAAGCATACATCCTAACCTAGTAGAACCCGATCCAAGGATCGAGGTAGAAACACCTACCTCAACAGCAAAGAAGCTCTCCACGCGTCCAGCCAACCTTGCCACGAAGATCCTCTACTCAAGCTCAGTCCTCCAAGCTTTAGCCCAGCCGGAGGAGAAGGGGAGAAGGGAGAGGAAGAGGAGCCGTCGGTGGAGAAGAGAAGGAAGAACCAGCCAAGGAAGAGAAAAAAGGAAGGAGAGAAGAGAGGAGAGCGGGTAGGGGGTTGGAGCCAACTGCTCCAACCACCCTCCACTCACCAGGCCCTCTAATGGGTCGGATCCTCTAACGGGTCGAAAGCCCGCTCACGAGCCCGATAGCGAGCTCTAGCGCGCCCGAGCTGGGATCTTCCAATCCCAGACCCACCTAACCATTCTAAACAATCACATACATCAAACCAAGGCCGTGGGTGCAACGCGGGTGTGAAACTGACCGCCAGGGAGCATATTTACCAAAATGCCACTGGGGTCAAAAACAGCGATACGATCAACCGATCGCATCCCAAGGCCAACCGAGCCAAAACACAAACCCAGACCCTCGACCTAACGCGGTTGGACCAGGTTGGAGGTACGGGTCCTCACAAGCCATACCCAGTCAACGTGGATCGTAAGCTTTCTTTCAGTACATAATCTTTTTGTGCACTCCACCACGCACACTATACTGAATACCCTTTCACACTTTCAATTTTGTCAACAGCCTCGACTGCGGCGTATTTGTCCTGAAGTATGAGGAGCAGTTACAAATTTCAAACAACTGAGAAATAAGCGGCTTTGGTCAGGGGGATATGCATTTGCTTCGGGGACAGTTGGCCCTTCTATTGGTGAGAAATGGAAGACAACACATCGGATTACCCACTGTTCCGAGCACATTACATGGACCACTCAGCGTTATTATTATAACATACATGCCATGCCACGTCATGTGGCAGGGCATGTCATGTATGTGGTGTCATATGGGCATGGGTTAAGTGAGGGGTAAGATGGGGTTTTTCATGTCCATGGGGTATTAAGTTGTAAAAAAACAAGGCAAATGTATTAAACCGGAAAAAGTGAACTTTAGGGGTACTAAAATGCAAAAAATTCCTCGACACGGTGGATGTGTTGAGCAGCTTGCGAAGCTACATGCACGAGGGTGCATGAGAGCACGTGGAGACACGTGATAGCATGGTAAGGAATCAATGATTGGGTTGGGCATTAAATGCCTCTTGGTTGTTGACGTACATCCTAGGAAAAGATATCAACGCATATCTCTTCTTTCTTGATCGGACGGCTGGCTAGTTATCAAGGTGGTTGATCCAATGATTGTAAAACTCCTAGTGAGTTAGACTACTATAAAAGGGGTTACTAGTTAGGGTTTGTGTGGTTGTTTTTCATCGGAGAGAGAAAAACAAAGAGCTTATTCATAAGTGAGAGAGCGAACAGGTCTTAGAGAGAGAATATGTCTCCTCTAGAAGAACCTTGTAACCTTTGATTCGTAGTGAAGTCCTTCTTTTCGCCCTGTGGTTTTTTCCTCTCAGTTACTTGCCGTGAGTAGAGGTGAGTATTCGGTAAATACTGAATCGAAATATCGAATACCAAAATACCAAAAAAATTTCGGTACACTAATTTAAAAACCGAACCGAATCGAATTAGTGCATAAAACCGAACTGAATTAATTCGGTACACTAATTTAAAAATTGAACCCAACCAAATTCATGCAAAAACAGAATCGAACCGAAAAAACCCCGAAATAATTCGTAGTTTTTTACTTTACAATATAAAACTAAACCGAAATTAACCTTATAAAGAGCAATAACGGTTACAACCGTTTCCCTTATATTAGTTTGTTTACATGTATTATTCCTAAGTTAACTTTGTATATTTTTATCATATTCCCTTGGTTAGTTTTAAATATATATCCTTATATAATCATAAGCCAGGAGATTAGTTTTAAATATACATACTTATCTACCTTATAAGATCCAAGGGTAGTTACTTTTATGACTCATCATCTGAGTCATAAACTTATAATTAAATAAACAAAAAAAAGGATAGTGGTTGATGTGGCGTAAGTTATAATAGAGATAGTGGGGGCGAGCAGTTAGCCGTGTCAGGTGTGACGGGCCTACCACCTAGTCAACCTTATAAGGAGCAAAAACGGTTACAACCGTTTCCCTTATATTAGTTTGTTTACATGTATATTTTCCTAAGTTAACTTTGTATATTTTTATCATATTCTCTAGGTTAGTTTTAAATATACATCAACCTTATAAGGAGCAATAACGGTTACAACCGTTTCCCTCCTATTAATTTGTTTACATGTATATTTTCCTAAGTTAACTTTGTATATTGTTATTATAATTCCCTAGGTTAGTTTTAAATATACATCCTTATCTACCTTATAAGATCCGATGATAGTTATCCCTTATGACTCATAATCTGAGTCATAAACTTATACACACATGGCATACACGTGGCATACATGTGTCATAAAATTGTAATTAAATAAAAAAAAGAAAGGATAGTGGGTTGATGTGTAAGTTATTATAGAGATAGTGGGGGGCAGTTAGCCGTGCCAGGTGGCACGGGCCCACCACCTAGTCCTTATATAAGGTTGATCCATTAATCAAATTCGATTTTTATAACCGAATCACCCATTAACTTGATGGTTGCCCTGCCAGGTGGCAGGGGGCCCACCTAGTAAGATATATAGCTTAAAAAATTTCGGTCTTTCAGTATTTATCGAATTTAAAAA
Organism: Narthecium ossifragum; assembly: GCA_963920575.1. NCBI lineage: Eukaryota > Viridiplantae > Streptophyta > Magnoliopsida > Dioscoreales > Nartheciaceae > Narthecium > Narthecium ossifragum. The sequence goes on from OY986966.1 coordinate 10,670,793, forward strand.
AAAACTGAAATCGAACCGAGTACCGAATTTTTAACCAAAAAATCCAAACCGATATATCGAAACACAGAATCGAATTTGTTCGGTTCGATTTGATTTTAGGAGTTCGGTTCGGTTTTGCTCATCATTAACGGTGAGGTTTTTCACGCAAATATGGTGTTCATGTTGGATTCTCTTGATTTATTTTCTTACTCGGCATCGGAGGGACTTGGGTGATTAATTCACCGCCAGATCCCATATCCCAACAAGGGGAGGGGGGTGGAGGAAGTTTATCGAGCAAACGAGGTTTGCTCACAAGCTTTCAAAAGCGCTTACGCTGGTGAGGTCGATGGACGGAGCGCATCGGTGAGGTTTGCCCTGGGTTTGCCGGTGATGTGAGAGGGGTCCGGGGTTGCGTACTTGAAAGAGGAAACTGGTCTAGAGAATATACGCGTTATTTATGATTATACCCCTGCTTTTTTTTCTTTGGTATATCCTTTGCGACGTGGCTCCCGTCATAAGTCAAGCCCATCGTTGATCCGCTTTCGAACGGAACCCTAGCTGACCCAATCCGTCTCCTCCGCCATGGCCAAGAAGCGAAAGCTCTCCAAGGAAGCCACTAGCAGCTGCCCGAAGCCCCCCGCCGACGATCCCATCAAGCAAGAACCCGTTGATGATGCGCCAGCGGATGACCCTCCCCCTGTCCAAGAGAACTCCGCCGTCGGTCTTATCAAGGAGGAGCCTCTCCCCGAACTCCCAGCTACCGAGGAAGACGTGGCTACTGATGCCAATGACGACACCAACGCCGTGGCAGAGGTTGACGAGGTGGATGAGGAGGGCGAGCCGTCGTCGATCGAGAAGCTTCTGGAGCCTTTTTCCAGAGAACAGCTGGTGGAACTCCTCCAACACGCCGCCGAGCGCCACCCGGACGTGCTGGTGGAGGTGAGCCGCATTGCCGATGTCGACCCGGCGCACCGCAAGGTTTTTGTGCACGGGCTTGGGTGGGACACCACTGCCGAGGCTCTTGCCGCAGTCTTCCGTGAGTATGGCGAGATCGAGGATTGCAACGCCGTTGTCGACAAGGCCACCGGAAAGTCTAAAGGGTACGGCTTTATCCTCTTCAAGCACCGCGCTGGCGCCTCGAAGGCTCTCAAGGATCCCCAGAAGAAGATCGGTTCCCGGATGGCCGCCTGCCAGCTGGCCTCCTCAGGCCCGACCGGGCCGCCTCCACCGCCACCTATGTCGGAGTACACCCAGCGCAAGATTTATGTGAGTAATGTGGGCGCGGAGCTCGCTCCCCAGAAACTGCTCCAGTTCTTCTCAAAGTACGGAGAGATTGAAGAGGGGCCGCTGGGATTGGATAAGGTAACTGGGAAGCCAAAGGGTTTCTGTCTCTTCGTTTACAAATCACCCGAGAGCGCTAAGAAGTCGTTGGAGGAGCCGCACAAGAACTTTGAGGGACATATCTTGCACTGCCAGAGGGCAATCGACGGCCCAAAGTCAAACAAAACAGGTCTCCACATCCAGAATAGCGGAGGTACCCACCAAGCCGGGATTGGAATTCATGGGCAGCACTACCTGAGAAACAATAATATGGGATTGTTGGGTGCAATTGGGAGTCATGTGCATGGGGTGTCTGGCCCCCTGATGTCCCCTGCTGTGGCTGGACTGGGTTTCAATCAGGCCACCCAGCCTGCCGTTGCTGCAGCAGCTGGGATGAACCCGGCGCTGGGCCAGGCTCTCACTGCATTCCTTGCTACCCAAGGGGCGGGCTTGGGGCTGACTAACCTCTTGGGCCAGCTTGGGTCTGCAGGGATGGGAGGACCAGTGGTAAACCCGGCCGTTCAAGGCTCAATGATGAGCAGCGGGGGGCATGGGATGCACGCTGCATATGGGAACCAGGCTGGCACTGTTGCGGGCAACCTAAGTGCTGGCTTTATGGGAGGATATGGCACACAGACGCCAATGCAGGGTGCATATGCGAATGCGCAGATGGGGCAGGGAGGAACTGGAAGGGGTGGACACATGGGTGGCTACATGGGTCATTAGGTAAGCAAAGGTATGATCTGTCTTATCTATGCTTCTTTTCTGTGTTTACTTTTGCTATTATGACTTGAAATTATCATTATTTGACAAAAGTTGAGTCAATCATATCTTGTATTGCATTATATTGATATGTCTATGTCATTTTTATTTTATCCTGAGAATATATTGTTCAATCAAGAGTGTACAAATCTCGGTGATAATGTATTTTTGGATAATGCTGCTAGCCTGCTACCTTTGATGTTTTAGGATTTATCTATTCGTTACATCTATTATCATGTTTAGATTTCTATTTGCTGTTCATGCTACCTTGGTGCAATTGTCTCCCATGATGGAGCTGAAACTTTTCATCCTGAAAATGGCGAACTTCTTTTGTGTGGTATAGAATATTAAAACGTGAGGATAGATGTTGGAAGACCAAATAGAGGGTATTATTTTGTCACAATGGCAACGTATTGCGGTGGTTATGCATTGTACATGGTATTCCAGTTTTACCAACTGCGCTTTAGAATGTGGTTGCATGATCATTTTATGGGCAAGGGAATATGTTAAAGGCAACAGGAGAACAGATTGAAAGCATGCTAAAGCCAACTCAAGGGGTTGGAGTTCACTGTAGTTTAGTGAGCACTTGGGATGGCTAATATCACAAGAGTTTGGAATTCAATAAAATTCATGATTAAGGCAGCAAGTCACTACTTTTATGTAAAGAAAAATGAAATTCTCGTGGGCTACATGGCTTTACAAAGTGGAGAGGCTATTCTATGAGGGGCTTTCTGGTATAATTCTTTTGGTTGGTTGAGTTGTGCAGTTGCATTTAGAGTGTTTTGAGATTGCTGCATACCTTCAATAGTTACATGTAAATTTGGTGATAAAAAATTGTTAATTATGAAGCTTAAGTTGAGAAATGAACGCATAGAGGAAATGAGTGAGTTGCCTAAGGGGAAATTCTTTAAATGGCTTTGATTTGTTCAAGTTGATTTCACCAAAGATACTTTATTTCCTTTTTTGTGGTGCATTCAAAATTGGAGGTTATGGTATTCCTCAAGTATGATGAGATAACATATTTAGCTTAATTGGGGGAACATTGGTCGTCTCTTTTTCAGTCGTTTGAGTCTTGTGAATAGCAAAGACCTTAGGTTGCTAAAAGTGTCACTTTGATTTGTAATGTTCTTTTTAGTTTTTTATTGCTCTTTTTGCAAGGAGGTGATCTGATAGACCCATTTGATCAAGGGTAATTGGTATGATTAATGATTATTACTTGTGGCATCTTAAAGTTTCCTTGTTTAGATCTTTTTAATTGAGCATCATGTTTTTTTTTTTTTGGTTTCAAAGGAGAATTAATATGATTGATCAGTATTACATGTGATATCTTGAAGGACTCTTTTGTAGACTTTATCTGAGCACCATGGCTTTCTTTTCCTAATAGTAAGCAAGGATCATAGTTTTTTTATTTGTAGATCTTCACCGATCAGTCATCTTTAGGTGTATGAGCATAGAGTTTTCATGTCATCTCTTCATCTTCACGACTCTTTAAGTAGTTTAACTGTTGTCCTTACTTTGGAATGAATTGAAGAGCTACTAGTATTTCTCATGAAGATATGGAACTATGACAATGTTTTGTAGGATGGTTCAATTTGTTTATCTTTCATGTTAAGGGTTTAACTAGAGCATATGCGAATTGTTTATTATGATCAATAACTCGGAGTTTGGAGTGCCGGTGAATTGCCTAGAGTGTTGTCTAAAGGACAACAATAAATTACACATGAAATAACATGAGGGGAATCTATGAAGCATTTAAACCAGATCTAAAGTTGATGTCAAAATGGATTTATACATGGACATAAACAAACATAAGTAATAGTTGTTGTTGCATTATATTTTTTGTGATCTTTTATATTCTTGATGGTGCAATGCATTACATCATATGATCACATAGTGCATTGGCTTTGATATTTTCTTGTTATCCCATCCTTTTGCTATTAGGTCCGTCAGGATTGAATTATGCAGAAGTGTACTTGCACGGTTATGATTTTGAGTTAAGTAGAATTAGTTAGTATGGGAAGTTTACACATGCTGGGCGATTCATAGAGGTTTTGAACCAGTTTCTTAAAGGTTTCAGAATGCCCTTATTTCCCCTGCTGTTCTATGGCGTAATTTCCTGTACCATAAGCACATCATGTATTGCGCAGTTTTAATTCACGCTAGCAAAAGAGATTTCACTCTTATGATTTTGAGTTAAGTAGAATTAGTTATACTTGCACTGTTGTGATTTTGAGTTAAATAGAATTAGTTAGTATTTGAAGTTTACACATGTTGGGCGATTCATAGAGGTTTTGAACCAGCTTCTTAAAGGTTTTCAGAATGCCCTGATTTCCGCTTTGGTTGTATGAGGTAATTTCCTGTACCAGAAGCACATCATGTCTTGCGCTGTTGTAATTCATGCTAGCAAAGGAGCTTTCATTGCACATGGCACTATTTTTTCCCCTTTACATTGTTGATTCAACATAGAGGAGACCTTGCGCAAAAGTTTATTTGGTGTATGCCATTGCAATTATTTGCTTGTAGGATGCCGAATTTGATTGGAACTATTTTGGTTTCGAAAAACATTCTTGATACACTTCTTATTCATTTTGCAGATCCTTTCTTGGTGCTTTGTCAATTTTAGTTCAGGGAAGATGATCCTTCTGGAGTCCCTGTTTCTGCGAGCTTGCAAATGTTATTTTTATTGCAAAAACTTTAAACCATGAATCTTTCAGGTCTTAAATGAATTTTTCCTTTTCCCTTCCTTTAGCCTTTTAAATTCTGTAGCTTTTGAGCTACTTTCTCAGTTACTTTAAAAGCCTTTTAAGTGGCTTTGCTTCTGTTGTAAAAGTATTGGGCAACTAAACGTTTGTTGAATATTTTGTGCTGAAGTTATCATTGGAATTTCGTCATATCTTATCATCAGCTTTTATAATTGATCACAAACTTGGTCTGGTTCACTCAAACGAAAAGTCTAGGTATCCCAATTTTTAATATCTTTCTTTTCAAAATATTGCTTTTCGGTGTTCCAAAGGGGAGTATTTGAGGTGCTGTATCATTATGACTCGTAGCTTTAAATTTTTTTATTTGTGATTGCACCATGGTTGTCATACTTAGAATTGATGCTATATATTATTGCATGGCTTAAAGTTGTTGGTGCAGGTTGTTTTTCGAGCAGAGGGACTTCTTTAAGCCTCTCAGTTGTGATTCTACGTTTATAATTTATCTGTGATATAAAAAAATGTCTTATCCAGTTGGCTAATTTTGTCCTCAGCATTCCTTGTGTTAGTATTTTTGAAGAATTATTAATCTGTGCCAACCGTTTAGTAGTTCTGCTACTCAAATTATATATCCTTCTGAACCAAGACTTATTTGGTTCATCATCTTTTTCAATTGTTTCAGTAGCTAGATATTGATCATCGTACCCGAAGGGATGCCAAGTTTCGTAAGTTGGTTTCCTGTGACTGGGTTGAGTTGAAATCTCCCTGAACTGTACGTTACTGGAGACCTTAGGTAGATTTTAAACTTGCAATTGGATCACCTAAAACCTCTTTTAGGAAATTTGGATTTACTAATTTCAAAAAGTTGGTGAAAATAACTAGTGAGATGTTTTAAGTAGAATCTGTTGCGAACATGAATTTCAGGAAATCTGTATGTAAACGATACAGAGTCAATGGGACTCTTGATTGCTCATGATAAATTGCCTCTGAGTGGATTATTCTGCTACACTAATGTCCTGTGAGATGCGTTTTTTAGTCTCCTGTATAGAAGTGTGCATGGTTCAAGTTTTAGTCCTTTTGGATCCAATGAAGTAGCAATAGAACTCACCTTCTTGAAATGATTTATCTAGCAGTATTTTAAGTGTATTAGTTTCTTCTAGTAGTTTCAAATGGGTTATGGTTTGTAGTTTAGTATGAGAACTATGACAAGAAAATATGTTGGCAGATGTAAACTTTAGCATTATAGAAAGCAGAACGATGTCTATCTCATTTCTGATAGTTTGTTTAGGCTTTAGGATTGGAATTAGCTGCAATTGATGTATGGAGGCCCTCGATTTCTGTTCCATTTTTCTGGATTTTGAATATGAAGTTTCAAAGTTTGGATCCCATGGGGTGATAATCTTCCTTCTCTGATTTCCTTATGTTTGTTTTTTTAGCATGTCTAATGAACCCTATGCTAAATCTTTCTTGTTTATCTTTTGTGACCTAGACTTGTGAATAGAGCAACTGATTACATCCTTTAAGAGTCTGATTTTTGCTTTGGCATGAAGGAAATAGAATTGAGGTTTTGATTGGATAGACTGGACCTTTTCTAAGAATCAGATACCTACTTGCAGATAGGAGTTTTTGAGCCACTGCACTTGCAGCTTTAGCTAAATATATTTGGTTATACTGGTTGCCATATATGTCCAATCGTAAGTTCCGGATAAACAAGAATATAAAAGAAGACTTACATTGGGGCCTTCCATACGTCGGTCATTGTCGTAATATCATATTGGTGAAGTGTCATCCAATTGGAGAGACTTGATATATAGCATGGAAGTTCTCTCTTAGTATTCAATCATTTCTTTGATGGGTAACTAGTACGAAATATATAATTTCCTTTTTGTAGCCATAAAGTGAAGTGGCAATAAAAATGCTTTAGGAAGTGTTTTTACATGAGAGTGCAAAAGCTGTCAATATTCTTTTGTGTCAAATGCTGATCTGAATGATTTGATTTTTAAATAGTTAAGCCTTTTACCGGGCTTGGTGGGGCAAATGGCCAACGTAAGGGCTGATTTGATTATAGTTTTCAGTTGGCCAATATCGCTTCAGTTTGAGCATGTCTCATCAGCTATGTTGCATTGTTTTGCAATTTAACTTTGAAGTTTCGGTTAGTCATTCCAGGCCTTTCAAGTTCAAGTGTACGTCACTGCATTTGCAAACATGATTTTGTTCCGTACCATCATATTATACATACAGTGTGTTCTACTTAAAAATCTCAGATCTCTGCGACTGTCCATGCATTTTTTTTGCATGGACACAACACTTATTGAGGCATGGCATTTCTTATGTACAACTGGATGATCCTCATCTCTGTGCTTCTCAAAGAAACATGCCACGTCAGAATCGTTTTTTCTTGCACCCGCTATTAGTACAATCTGTTAGATTTCATGACTATTTCTTAATCTATCATTGTAATCCTGCGTTTCTATTAATTTCTGCTAGTGATCTGTGGACTCTCGTAAAAGCTGCTTGTCAGTAAGAAGCATGCTGATATGAACTAGTTGCATCTTTCATCACTAAATTAATGCATGCTGTAAGTCACATTTTAAATTGCGAGGTTCGGTTTTTGTTGGATCGTTTCTATTTTCGTCTACTTTCATCACATTTTGGGGGAAAACATTCTGATTGCACGCACCCTTAGCTCCATATTGCCAAAGCCACCAGATTGAAGCATTTGCCTCAGACATTATTACCCTGAAGTCAATTGTTCATTCCACTAGTCGGCTGAGCTTAATAAGTTGTATTGGACATTTGTGAAAGGTGGAAGAGCATTTTGTACCTTCATGTTTGAGAAGGACATTTTGTACCTTCAGGTTTGGCAGCATAACTCTGGGATGATCTTGTCCAATCCTGCAACGTGCCCTCTCTTACGATGGTCGTGCAGAGAGAGAGAGAGAGAGAGAGACAACCTTGTCTCTTTGATGCTTGGTTCTTCGTTAACTAGCATATTTTTTTGTGAGTTCTTGTGCCGTCTTTGAGTTCCCCCGCCTTCTCCCTCGCACTGATGCTAACTCATACTTTATTCCTTTGTCTATGGAGTTTGAAATTGCTTTGAGATGGTACTAGATGTACAACACATTCTCGACAAACCGAGCCACGTAAGTGCTTTCATCTTCTATTTTGCCTTTTTTTATTATTATTAGACTCAGTTGTCCAATTGGAAAACAGAATGTCTTTCTACGTTGAGCAGTCCCATGAAAATTTGTGACTGGAACCAACTGCAGGTGATCTTAAAATGTATTCCATTCCCCACAGAAATTCGCTAACAAATACTCGTTATATTTCTTGCTTTTGTTCTTTCTTTGGAAGGATCAATGATGCTTAATGAATTTTGTGTGGCCAATTGCGATTAGATGTTAATATATATGATGAACAAAGTATATATACTCATATACAAATATATTATATACACACGCACGTAGGAAATTGTTGGATCATATGCTCTAGCACATAGACTCAGTATGTTGTCTTCAAGTATATTTGTAATCCCAAACACTACCTAATTAGCTCTAGAATTCATAGCATATAAAGAAATTACAAGATGCTAAACAAATAGTGAACACTGTATATTACATATCCAGCTTTGCCAAAACAAAAATTGGCTTAATTATCTATAGGAATATAAAACATCAGAATCGAAGTTTTCCGAGCCACAAATAGTACAATAAACAAACAATTAATGGGTCCAACTCTCCTACTTAGAACTGGGAAAAGAAGGCGACAAGGTGCCATATATGCACCAAAACAAACAAGAGTTTAATTGTATCCTCCGGAGCAAATAAATTAATCCAGAATTAAGGGAAAGCTAATTAAGGTGAGCCAGGGTCTGTGAGCCCAATGAGGCTATAATCGCCAAAGAGCTCTTCTTCGGTGATTGTGCCTTCGAAATATCCTTGTATTGATGCGATCAGAGCTAATGACGACGACTCATCTTCGGTGGTAGTCATCGTCTCTGAATAATCTGATGACCCTTGTCCTCCGATCTTCTGGTGCAATGGCGGAGGAGCCACCTGTGCTGCTGCTTCTCCCAGGTGATTCGAATTCGTCGACATCCATGGCTCTGGCTTTCGAGCTAGAGGATATGACAGCAGCACCGGCGGAGGAGCCACCTGTGCTGCTTCTTCTCCCTGATAAGTCGAATCCAGCATCGGCGGCGGCGCAGCTGGAAAAGAGGAACAATGAGCTGCTGCTGGCACTGATAAGTCCGGCCAGCGGGCCACCGACGAGGATGATGATGCAGCGCCATTATTCTTGAACAACAGCTTATGGTACACATTGCAGAGAGCCACCTGTGCTGCTTCTTCTCCCTGATAAGTCGAATCCAGCATCGGTGGCGGCGCAGCTGGAAAAGAGGAACAATGAGCTGCTGCTGGCACTGATAAGTCCGGCCAGCGGGCCACCGACGAGTATGATGATGCAGCGCCATTATTCTTGAACAACAGCTTATGGCACACATTGCATAGAGCCACCTGTGCTGCTTCTTCTCCCTGATGAGTCGAATCCAGCATCGGCGGCGACGCAGCTGGAAAAGAGCAACAATGAGCTGCTGCTGGCACTGATAAGTCCGGCGAGCGGGCCACCGACGAGGATGATGATGCAGCGCCATTATTCTTGGACAACAGCTTATGGTACACCTTGCAGAGAGCCCAGTTTTCATCATGAGTTCCGGCGAGCCTATACTCGTACATGAGCCAGTCCGTCTTCTCCTCGCCGCCATTAGCCGTCTTCTCCTGGTAGACGAGATACCTCTTGAAGCCTATGACTGCCTTGCTTCTGGCGTCATTGATAGATTGGTCCTTGAAGCTAAGCTTCCACCGGCCATTGCCCGCCTCCCGCTTCCATCGGTCATTGCCCTCGCTACTGGCAGACGACGCCGGGATCAGCTTGGTGTAGAAGTACCACACGCCATTGATGTCCCCCAACCGATACTTCTCTGATGATCAATGAAAGAAAGAAAGAAAAAAAACAATCAAGAACGCCAATCAAGAATGATCGATTCAAGAAAACCAACCAAGAACGTCTGAATCAAGAAACGCACTTATTATCATCATACCTGCGAGCACCTTAGGATGGAGGCCGCCGTCTCGGGCGCTGCCGTAGAGATCATCGGCGTCGGTGACGACGAAGCTGCATGGGAATTTCCGGCCAAAGCGGCGGCGCTTTCGGAGGTAGTGGTTGATGAGCTCCTCGTCGGTGGGGTTGAACCTGAAGCCTACAAGGTGATCTCTCACAAACTTCATGGATATCATCTCCTCCATCTTGGAAGCTCTGATCTCTCTCTCTCTTCTTGGACCTCTCTTCTGATCTCTAGTTTGAACGACGTACTGGTGCACGATATATACACGGTTTTCTATAAAAATTTTCTAGCTTATGGCCGAACTCCGACTCCGACTCCGACTCCGACTCAATCGAATTTATGACGTCATATATATATATATATATATATATACACACGGACGTGATGAGCTCGGAATCGATCATGAGCTGAGATTACCGCTGAGATTAATTGCTGCGTATTGTCTCTAACGGCCAGGTTGCCTTTAGTGAAATTAATATTAGGAAAGTTTTCAAATCCAATGGCATGGCTCTTGGGGTTTTGGGCAGCATAACTTAATTACTATCGAATTAAGCGTATTTGTATTTAAACTCAATTTAAACCTGTCGATTAAAAAGATTTGGGTTTTTAATTTAAGGTAAGTTGAGAGAATTTGTTTGTTTGTTTTTTTTTTTGATTTTTTCACTGAATTCTGAGCATGTTAAGATTGCCATTTTAAATACTGAAATTTTCTTCATGATCATCTACTTAAACGTATTTCACCTATAATATCTTCCTTTGATTCACGAGATAGATTTTATTGATGGCTGGATACCTTCCGCTATTCACACCTTTTTCTTTCCATGAGAATTTTAGTTATTATTCTTTTCTTTTCTTTCGTTATGCTTTTGAGGTACTTTGTGAATTTGATAAGTCCGATGTGAAATAAAATAACAATTAAGACTATTCTACCCTAGTGTCTAGTGTAGGGTGGGTAACTATCCATACAAGTAGTCAGTC